>CM069859.1:216680680-216760680 GCA_036172795.1 Pelodytes ibericus
TGATTTCCAGGGCTCGGTGTTCTCCTCTGGTGTTAATGAATGGTAATCCCTCCCCAGGGTTTGGGCTATTTTTACTGGATGACTCATTTTTACCTTTATTTTGATTTGTGACTGAATGATCTCAGTACAGTTCAAACCTTCCCCTCCCACCACTAGTCACGCTGCTGGGGTATATTTGGGGGGATATTGCTAGAGCCCCCCTCTGCTCTTCGCTGCTGGATTTTAGAAGTGTCTGCACCTGGGGACCAAGGATGCTGCATGGCCGTGTAATAGACAGTTTAATTGTGATCACGTTTTATTTAACGTTTTACTTCTACGCTGACCTCTCTTGGGGCGTTTCTGCCCGAAGGAGGGAATTGAGAAGAGAACTGCACAATTAAACCCCAAATAGCCGTATTCTAGGGGAGCTCAGTGGAGGGCGACAGTCTCCTCATACATGTCTGTAGCGTGTATAAGTGTACCATGCATGCTGTGCTTGATTTCCTGTACATCTGTACCAGGCATCTGATGGATTCCGACTCTCTATGGGGGAAGCGGGGGCTATACATGTCCTTAAAGAACCTCAAATAACCCTGGTTGTTTGTAGTTTTATTGCAGCCGCGCTCGCTGCCGCTCAAACCAAAGTCACGTGCGTGTCGGTGGGAATTTATTATTATTTTTTTTTTTTTTTACTGCAATGTCTGCATGCACACGTATGTCACTGGCAGATGCATGCATCTGTAACATACGTGTCATTCGGATGTAATTGCCTATACTAAGACTATGCCATTGAGTAGCTGGCATCATGGGTTCAGATTTCAGAGGGGGTCTGGATGGGGCTTTTTTGTTAAGCATCTTATTTTTGCGGAGATCATTTTGGAAGGAAGGTAGAGTGCACACGAATATACATTGTGTTTTAATATTTTTCCAGATTTTTTTTTTTTATAGTTAAACGCCTGAAAAACTGATATTTTTGGTCTAATTTTCTAATTTCCAAATTAACTGTTCACTTTCCCAGCTTGCTACACACCCATCACTGTAATAACACTGCTGGTGGTGCAAGGGGTTAATCTATGGGCAAAAATGTAAATATTTGTGTGCACCGCAGTATACACGCAGCTGTGATGCATTTAACTTGTTAGTTTGTGTGTTTTTATTTTAGGAGCTGGGTTGCAGCTCTGTTAGGGTGTGGACTGCTTTTGTCGTGGTTGGGGGGGGGGGGGGGATTCTGCTTTCATTCTGCTGCACATCAATGGCACAGGGGTTTAAAGTGACACAGAGAGGGTGCTGGGGTTTGTTTAGCTATGTGGCTGGCATACCCCCCCCCCCCCCCCCCCTCCATGCTGCTTCTCATCCAGTCTTTCTTTGTTCACCCATCTCATTACATATGCAGTGACACTGTTTGGTAGACTCGCACAGTCATCCTGCTGACATGCTTTTTAATTTTCACATGAAGCCTCGCAGGAGAAGCGGGCGGCTGGAGAGATACATGCGACGGAGGAGGAGAAAGACGGGCATGTTAAACGCTGCATGTCAACTGCGCTGGGCCATGTAACCCTTTCTTGTTGTTGCAGTTCAGCGCACCTCTCCAATATAGTGCAGGAATGTGATTTGGATTAAAAAAAAGAAATAAAATTAAAATAAATAAAAACATTTTTTTTTTTTTTTTTTATAGCCACAGCTCTGATATTAATGGGATTAATATATAATATATACACTACCGTTCAAAAGTTTGGGGTCATTTAGAGACTTCCTTGTGTAACATGAAAACCTACAGTGATTTGCGAAACTAATGGGAAACACGGTCAAGACACTGGCAAGGTTACAAATAATGATTAAATTCCGAAGGTCAGTTTTATTGGTACTTCTGCACAATCCTCTTCAGCTGTATTCTATATATACACCATTAAAAATACTGCATCATGTATAGAGAGTTTTAAATAGAAATGCTTTAACGAAAGAATACAAATCAAGTAGCTTGTTGAGCCCATCTTTGCTGTATAACTCTAAGGGGGCAGACATCTTGGGTCAGCTGAAGTCATCTCTGACTCAAGATTCTAAACAACATGGCCGCCATCTCGTCGAGCTATACAAGCCAACAGAGCTCCGTAAAGGCATATTATACACGGTCATTAAAGCATTTCTATTGAAATTGTCTACACTTAATGCAGTGTTTCAATTAAACAGTAACTTTTTGCAACAGTTGTCCGTTGTACAGGGGAAGTTTCAAAAAAAGTGTGTTGCTTTTTATTTAATGATTTAGAATACCAGTCAGCGCAACTACAACCGGTCAGCGCAACTACAACCGGTCAGCGCAACTAAAAAAAATAAAATCTCTTTAAAGGGACTGCTCCACCAGAGGAATACAAAAATAAATTAAAGAATAATCAATACATTGTGTTGGTGGTATGAAGAGAGTATTGTGTCTCCTCTTTATGACATCATCACCCTGTGGCTCGACATGCAAATAAACAAACAATTTCGAATTAGAATGTATAATTTGCATAAATTCCTTCCAAACCTTCGTTTCTGTGGAAGATTGAGAAAAAGTCTCTGTAATAAAATCTCAGTTATAGGGAAACTTAGGGGTCATGTACTAAACATGTTCAGTGGGGAAAAAAGTCGGTAAAACATGAGGAAAGGAGCAATGTGCGACTATTTGTAACATTTTGCGCTTGTTTTCCCTGCTTTGCTCCTCTTCCGTTTTATTTAGCGCGCATTTTTCCGTTTGCGCTAATAAATCGCGATTAGATTTGCGCACGCGAACGAGTTTTGCGAATATTTTGTGAAAAATAATTCTTATTTGCGCGTGAAAATCACACCAGCTTTTAGCAAAGCGCTATCAAAAGAGGTAGGAAAAATATTCGCAATTATGCCTGTTTTTATTCGCAGTTTGCTCGTATGTACTATCTGAGTGTTAAATGTTTAGTACATGGCAATAGGTGAAAAGAACAGAAATAGATTTGCACATAAAATATATTTGCATTTTTTATTTTTTATTTTAGTACATTAGGCATTCTTTGCCTGCACTGCCTCTACTGGAAGGCTGCTCCAGCTATCCACGACCTCTTCTGCAGCAGAAAATGTTCTCGCCCCCAGCTCCTCGGGGCCGCACAGTCTATGACTCGGAATTGAAACGTGCCATTATTTAACTCCGCAGAGCGTGTGGTGCTTTTTTTTCTTGTTATAAATAAGTGATGGGTTAAAGCGGCCTTTGTTCCCTTCTCACAGCTATAATTGCCCTTACAACCTGCATCTTCCTGGTACTTCTCTGCCTGCCGGGCCTTTAAACTTTAGAACCGTGATCATTGTGCGGTCTGTTTCTAAAGCTCCTCCAAAGGACACATGGGCGTTCCCTGCATTGTCAGGATCCACAGGCGCTCGCTGGGCTGTACATTAATTAGAGTGCCTCTTATCTGAAACCTTGTGTGTTAGAAGTCAGTAAAGGAATAGTAAATGTACAACCGTGTGTGAATAGATAATACTGCCCACGCTCTCCGGGGTTGGCTTACAGCAACAATAGAGCACAATTTGAGCTATTATTTCACAGATAGAACAGTACAGGTTGAGCATCCCTTATCCAAAATTCTGGGGACCAGAAGTATTTGTTAGTAGATCTTTTTGGGTAACAGGTTTTCACCAATAAGATATATTAAAGCCTCTCCGCTCTTATGACATGTGTCATTGTATGACCCTTTGGGGGAGGGTGTGGGGGAATCCGAGCATGCATGGAAAGGCTATATCACAGCTTAAGGGGGCTGCACACTGAAACACTGTTATGTAAAATCCTATAACAATGTTGGATAACGGATCATTTTAAGTAAAGTATTTTTGGATAACAGATCTTCTTGGGTAACAGATTTTTGGATAAGGGATGCTCAGCCTGTAGATACCTGGTAGAGCCTTCCAGTGGAAGTAGCTTCAAGAAAGCTATCCTAAAAGCCAGTACCGGCCTGTGTTATTATGTAAGAATAAAATTGTGCCAGTAAATTGTGTAAACAACCTGTGTGTTTTATTGTTTTTATTACCAGAAAACTGTTTGCTGAATTAGATAAAACCTTAACGTCTGAAGCATCAAGTGTAGACATTTTTAAATGGAAATGATGTGATGAAAGAATACAAATAAAATACCTTTTTATTGAGTGCTCTGTATAGCTCTATCAGGGGGCGGACATGTTGTTTAGAATCTTTGCTCTGTAGAGCTCTATCAGGGGGCGGACATGTTGTTTAGAATCTTTGCTCTGTATAGCTCTATCAGGGGGTGGACATGTTGTTTGGAATCTTTGCTCTGTATAGCTCTATCAGGGGGAGGACATGTTGTTTAGAATCTTTGCTCTGTATAGCTCTATCAGGGGGCGGACATGTTGTTTGGAATCTTTGCTCTGTAGAGCTCTATCAGGGGGCGGACATGTTGTTTAGAATCTTTGCTCTGTAGAGCTCTATCAGGGGGCGGGCGTGTTGTTTAGAATCTTTGTTCTGTATAGCTCTATCAGGGGGCGGACGTGTTGTTTAGAATCTTTGCTCTGTATAGCTCTATCAGGGGGCAGACATTTTGTTTGGAATCTTGGGTCGAATGAGGGAAGATCTGACCCAAGATTCCAAACAACATGTCCGTCAACCCCCCCGGTAGTGCTATACAAGCAAAGAGGGCTCCATATGGTACTTTATGTACATGTTTTGTCTATAGATGTCCTTTTAAAGAATCCTAATTTTGTTTTTTCTCTCCCTATTGCACAACAGTATAGTTTTGTGGTTTTGCAGAAAGGGATTGTGTTTCTTTGAGCCTTTGATTTTTGTAGATGTTTTCTAGTTCTAGAATTCACATGTAGACCACAGATTTTGGAACTTTTTTTTTGATAAAACAAGTGTACATTCATTTTTTTTTAACAATTCCAGCTTACAAAACCACTGTGAACTCTTTGGGATCTACATAGTCCATGATGTTCCGTCACCTTTGTCTAACTGAGCATCATGGGATGTGTACATCCCAAAGATCTGCAGTGCCGAGGGCAGCTATCACTGGTCTAGACCACGTATTGCACTTCTTGTCTCAGTACATCCCTGCTCTCTTGAGCTGTCAGCTCTTGTGATGATGTCAGTCTATAAATCGATATATAAATCGAGTAAGGCGCAATTTGCGACTATTTGTAACATTTTGCGCTTGTTTTCCCCTGATTTGCGCCTCTTCTGCTTATTTTTATTTAGCGTGCTTTTTTTTCCCGGTTGCGACAATAAATTGCGATTATATTTGCGCACGCTAAAGAGCTTTGCGAATATTTTGTGAAAAGTAATTCTTATTTGCGTGTGAAAATTACCCCAGCTTTTAGCGAGCGCTATCAAGAGGTAGAAAAATATTCGCAAAATTACCCGTTTTTTATTCTCAATTTGCTCGCATGTACTATGTGAGTGTTAAATGTTTAGTCCATGGCAATAGGAGCAAAGCACGAAAATAGTTTTGCACATAAAATACATTTGCGGTTTTTTTTTAGTACATGCCCCTCTGTGTGTGCTAAAGGCTCCCTGTCTGCACTGTTTAACACTTCATAGGTGTGTATGTATCTTCAAAACAATGGCTTGATGATTCCCTATGGTTTCTAAACAGCCGTCTCTTCTCCATAACAATAGCAATAGAATTTATTACTCGCCTGCCCTGGAGTAGAACAGACAGGGTTGCGGTGGACTGTGTGTTTTAATGGATTTAGCAGGACCAGGCAGGGATTTTTAATTAATCTGCATGCTGGAGGTGTGCGGTTCATTGTTTACTCACCAGCATGGTAGAAGCTGCTGATGTCACAGCCTCATGTGACTGGTTACGATAACAAGAGACGGAGTATTTATATAATACCTGCGCACTGTGCATGCTTTGACTGTTACACTGTAAACAAGGCTTGCAGCATAAACCATGTGCCTCCCAGAGGCATCTACTATATTAAAGTGTTTTTCAAACCCCTTGCTTCCTCGCTGGTCTGACCGGGGGCTGCACGGGGCAGGGGTCTCTCTCTGGTAAAGGAGTGAGACCCTCATTTGAACATGGGGTCCGCAGAAGGGACCTTAATTGCACTAGCAGAGAGAGACAGTCACAGACATTACCAGGGTGACTTCTTCCCCCAGGGAAGGAGGGTAAACTGGCGTGTACTATCAAAAGGAAAAATCCAGTGAATGAGGATAATCTGGCACAATATATATATATATATATATATATATATATATATATATATATATATATATATATATATATATATATATATATAATTTTGAATTGGTGTATGAGGTTTAAGGTGTTTATTTAGCTGGGTACAAGACATCTGACCCGCAGGATGCCAATGATTCTTGTGTAGAGTGGACTTGGCATCTGAAGGTTTGTTTTTAGTGCAGAATGAAAGTTTTAAATTGTCTTTGTTTCTCTGTTTTTCTGTTTCAATGCTCCATTGTAAGTTTTTAGTGCGTCTGAAGGATGGCTTTAATTAGAAGCATTGGGCTAGCTAGCTTGGAACCTAGATCACTGCTATGCAGAGCGATGTATGCAGCATGGCTACGTACTGTTATTTATTTATTTATCGGCGTATAACACGCGCCGGCGTATAACACGCACCTAATTTTAAGAAGGAAATTTCAGGGGAAAAAACGTAAGAACTTAAATTAAGAACTTTGAAGCCCAATATGCCATTTTAATATGCCAGGATATTGCCCCCCAATATGCCATTTAATATGCAGGATATTGCCCCCAATATGCCAGGATATTGCCCCTTAGTATGCTCGTTATGCCACCCTCCCCCCCCCCCTTCCCCAGACCCCAGTACTTACCTCTTTGCTGCTCTGTCCCCCAGTGCTCTGAAGCTGCGTGGCTGTGAGGGAAGCGTTGTGAGCTTCCCTTCAGCCGCGCGGTCAATAAAGTTTGTTTTAAAAAAACACACTTTATTGACCGCGCGGCTGGACGGGAGCGCACAACGCTTCCCTCACAGCCACGCAGCTTCAGAGCACCGGGAGACAGAGCAGGAACGAGGTAAGTACTGGGGTCTGGGGAAAGGGGGGTGGGGGGGAGGGTGGCATAACGAGCATACTAAGGGGCAATATTAAAATGGCATATTGGGGGCAATATCCTGGCATATTAAATGGCATATTGGGGGCAATATCCTGGCATATTAAAATGGCATATTGGGGGCAATATCCTGGCATATTAAAATGGCATATTGGGGGCAATATCTGGCATATTAAAATGGCATATTGGGGGCAATATCCTGGCATATTAAATGGCATATTGGGGGCAATATCCTGGCATATTAAATGGCATATTGGGGGCAATATCCTGGCATATTAAATGGCATATTGGGGACAATATCCTGGCATATTAAATGGCATATTGGGGGCAATATCCTGCATATTAAATGGCATATTGGGGGCAATATCCTGCATATTAAATGGCATATTGGGGGCAATATCCTGCATATTAAATGGCATATTGGGGGCAATATCCTGGCATATTAAATGGCATATTGGGGGCAAAATCCTGGCATATTAAATGGCATATTGGGGGCAATATCCTGGCATATTAGGGGCAATATCCTGGCATATTAAATGGCATATTGGGGACAATATCCTGGCATATTAAAATGGCATATTGGGGGCAATATCCTGGCATATTAAATGGCATATTGGGGACAATATCCTGGCATATTAAATGGCATATTAAGGGCAATATCCTGCATATTAAATGGCATATTGGGGGCAATATCCTGCATATTAAATGGCATATTGGGGGCAATATCCTGGCATATTAAATGGCATATTGGGGACAATATCCTGGCATATTAAATGGCATATTGGGGGCAATATCCTGCATATTAAATGGCATATTGGGGGCAATATCCTGCATATTAAATGGCATATTGGGGGCAATATCCTGCATATTAAATGGCATATTGGGGGCAATATCCTGGCATATTAAATGGCATATTGGGGGCAAAATCCTGGCATATTAAATGGCATATTGGGGGCAATATCCTGGCATATTAGGGGCAATATCCTGGCATATTAAATGGCATATTGGGGACAATATCCTGGCATATTAAAATGGCATATTGGGGGCAATATCCTGGCATATTAAATGGCATATTGGGGACAATATCCTGGCATATTAAATGGCATATTGGGGACAATATCCTGGCATATTAGGGGCAATATCCTGGCATATTAAATGGCATATTAGGGGAAATATCCTGGCATATTAAATGGCATATTGGGGGCAATATCCTGGCATATTAAATGGCATATTGGGGCAATATCCTGGTATATTACATGGCATATTGGGGCAATATCTGGCATATTAAATGGCATATTGGGGGCAATATCTGGCATATTAAATGGCATATTAGGGGCAATATCCTGCATATTAAATGGCATATTGGGGGCAATATCCTGGCATATTAAATGGCATATTAGGGGCAATATCTGGCATATTAAATGGCATATTGGGGGCAATATCCTGGCATATTAAATGGCATATTGGGGCAATATCCTGGTATATTACATGGCATATTGGGGCAATATCTGGCATATTAAATGGCATATTGGGGGCAATATCTGGCATATTAAATGGCATATTGGGGGCAATATCCTGGTATATTACATGGCATATTGGGGCAATATCTGGCATATTAAATGGCATATTGGGGGCAATATCTGGCATATTAAATGTCATATTGGGGGCAATATCCTGGCATATTAAATGGCATATTGGGGACAATATCCTGCATATTAAATGGCATATTGGGGGCAATATCCTGCATATTAAATGGCATATTGGGGGCAATATCCTGCATATTAAATGGCATATTGGGGGCAATATCCTGGCATATTAAATGGCATATTAGGGGCAATATCTGGCATATTAAAATGGCATATTGGGGGCAATATCCTAACATATTAAAATGGCATATTGGGGGCAATATCCTAACATATTAAAATGGCATATTGGGGGCAATATCCTGGCATATTAAAATGGCATATTGGGGGCAATATCCTGGCATATTAAAATGGCATATTAGGGCAATATCTGGCATATTAAAATGGCATATTGGGGGCAATATCCTGGCATATTAAAATGGCATATTAGGGCAATATCCTGGCATATTAAAATGGCATATTAGGGCAATATCCTAACATATTAAAATGGCATATTGGGGGCAATATCTGGCATATTAAAATGGCATATTGGGCTTCAAAGTTCTTTATTTGAAATTTAAGTTTTTTTCCCTGAAATTTCCTTCTTAAAATGAGGTGCGTGTTATACGCCGGCGCGTGTTTTTTTTTGCTTCATTACATCATTTCTATTTAAAATTCCTACACTTTAAGTAAACAAAACTGATAAGTATTCCTTATTTGTTACTTCCCATGTTATCTGTTTTTTGTGTGACACTTTGGATATATAATAAGTAGTGAGAAATAATAAGTATTGAGAAAACGCTGTTGTATTCAGAGAGTATATAACTGGCTCCTAGGATGCTCTGGGAATGAGGATGTAAGGGGTGGAGTTAGATGATGTCATGATGCCCCAAGAGACTGAGAGCCAGCCTAACTGGTACAGCTATCCGGAGCTTCTTGTGTATTTTAGACTCTGATAGACACATTACTGCACTATGATGGGACAGGACTAGTGTTGAGCGAACCCGAACCGCACTGTTCGGGTTCGTACCGAACATCATGGTTTTTGGACCCCGGACCCGAACAAGGACATTTCACTGTATGTTCGGGTTGGAGTTCGGCGATTACATTGTATGTAATGCTATGGGCTTTTTATAAACCGAACTAGAGTCCCCATTCATAAGAAATTATTATGAATGGGGACTCTATTTCGGTTTATAGAAAGCCAAAAGCATTACATGTATTCCATAAACCGAAAGTCTATAAACCGAAAGACATTCGGTTTATAGACTTTCGGTTTATGGAATACATGTAATGCTAGTGGTTTTTCTATAAACCGAAATAGAGTCCCCATTCATACGAATAGGTCAATTGACCTATTCGTATGAATGGGGACTCTATTTCGGTTTATAGAAAGCCCATAGCATTACATACAATGTAATCGCCGAACCCCGAACTCCAACCCGAACATACAGTGAAATGTCCGTGTTCGGGTCCGGGGTCAAAAAAACGTAATGTGCGGTTCGGGTTCGCTCAACACTAGACAGGACCTCAAAAAAAAAAAAAAACTGGACTGTTGGCAACTATGGTGCCCATGCCGTCGCGTATAGTACCGCTATATCCACTTTCTTGTAATTACCATTGTATAGTTGTTTGTGTTCTTCACTTGTCGACTTGATGGGAAGGAAGCTCTACAACCCTGCCTGAACGTATATACCTACCAACACGTCACTGGACTAGTCTGGGACAAGGCATGCTGGGCTGCTTCTCTCTACTGTGCTTAATTCCTACTAACCTAGTTTGAGGTTTAAAAAAACCTTTTTATGACATTTAGGAGCCAGATGGACCTTTTCAAGGCCCAACGTGATTTATATACAAACCAATGTAAGACCATCTTGCTCTGTAGCGAGAAGGATGTCGGTGGTGACGTCTGTAGCAGGGTGTGGAACGTTTGGGAACTTGATGGTAAGGTTCCAAGAGCTCTAGAGCAGAGTAAGTGTTCTGAGAACCGAAAAAGCTTGTTCCAGAGTAAGCCCTCCAAGAACCCCAGGGAAAGATTGTCCCAGTGTAAATTCTCCCAGAGACCGAGAATGCGAGTGCAAATACCGCTAAAGTACTGGGGGAAGTAGTGTGAAGCAAGTGTTAGTAGGAAAAGAGAACTATAGAATGTTACTAGAGGAAAGGAGAGTTCTAGATCAAATCTTGAAACATTGTTAGGGAGATTGCTCAATCAACTAATTGGTCTGCTCTTTTCATGATGAAAGCTGGTTTCATCATTACGCTTGCGCTACATTAGAGGATGAACCGTTCATCTATCTCCTTGTTCTAGAGTAAATGTTCTAGGCTCTCAAACCTATCCTAAGACCCCCTAAACGGATTTAGATATTACTCGGTGGTGTTTAAATATATGTATAACTCCTGGTGTGCTTCCCTAACCATTAATGAACCATACCAAATTCTTAATTAAACACAACTAATCCCTAAAGTCTGGACCTTTTTGAGGGTCTTCGAGGACCGTTTTAAGATGGAGTGTTCTAGACCACCAATGCAACACCTTTCTGGTTCGGGTTTGTCAAGGAATATTCCAGTAGTATGGTGGGTAAGGTTTATCCCCTTATAAGATTTTTCTTCTTGCACTGCTGATTCCATTTCGCCTTTCTGTTTTTTTTGCTCGTCTCCACAACCTTTATACCATTTTTAAACTTACTTGCATAAACTTTTACATAAATTGCTTTCTCTGGTGCCAGGAGAAACCAAAAAAAATAATCCTGTATCTGAGACCAGGCAGATCTTGCAAAATACTAAGCCCTAAAGACAGTCTTCCCAGTGTGATTCTTGTGACCCTACATCTGACCCTTCTCTGTTCAAGCAGGAGCATCTTTAAAACCAGCAGTCATGGTCGTTGAGGAGAAGTGTTGCTGTATTTTCTACGCAGACTTTTATCTTTTTTTTTTTTTTTTCATGAATGTGGATTGCACAATTCTAATGATCTAAGCCTTGCGTCAGTAGAACTGCAAAAGTATATATTTGAGAGAAATAAATGTGTTTTAGAGTGTCCTTGGAGTTGCCTGTGGCTTGATATGTAAATTATTAATTTATGCATTTGTTTGCAATTCTGCTTACACAATATATAGATCATTTTTTTTTTTTATAATGTATATTTTATTTCCCCTCAATGGGGGTTTGGTATTGGGATAATTAACAATGATATTCATGCATGCCTCTATTTGACGTCACTTTTGCATGATGGGATAAATTTTAAAACTTGTTTGGGGGAATAAAAAAAAAAAGTTCCCTTTTCCTAAAAATCTCACAATCCCCTCCGTCTGCAAAGGAATTCCACAGCCGATTTAAATATACAATGGGTTTGGCCCAATTACAACATGCATTTGCAGGCTTTGATCATTTTTTTTTTTTTTTTATATCGTGGTTTGGCAAAGGCTTCATGGTTTATCTACAGGTACTCGCAGGGAGGCTGTCTATTTTGATTTTTTTTTTTATATATATATATATATATATATATAGGAATACACTAAGATCCCTTTTTTTTTTTTTTTTTTACAACCAGAACATTGTGGGAAGATAATGCCGGTTACTTCCTTTATGCCGAAATTAAACCAGTGTGTCTTAACCGCAGTGCCCAAACCTCAGCAAAGCAGGCTTTAACCCTTTGAGCTCCCCAGATGCACGCGCACGCTACCATAGGATTTGGAGATGTGCCTCGATCCGCGCGTTTTTTTGTCTTGTGGTCAGATGGCCGTGAAAATTCCACTGTACAAGTTTGACGGCCAACGAATCTACCGTCAGATTAACGGGAGGATATTTCTAAAAAAAAAAAAAAAAAAGAGCTAGGTTCTATTGTGGAGCAATCACCATGAAAACTAATGGAATGTTCCCCCTGGTTATACTACTTTTAGAACTTAGTAAGTGACCTTTCTATGAGAGGCATGCACTAAAAATAAAGCAAATATATTTTATGTGCAAAACTATTTTTTCGCTTTGCTTCTATTGCAATGTACTAAACATTTAACACTCACATAGTACATACGAGCGAATAGCGAATTAAAACAGGCAATTTTGCAAATATTTTTTCTACCTCTTTTGATAGCGCTCGCTAAAAGCTGGTGTAATTTTCACACGCAAATAAGAATTAATTTTCACACAAAATTCACAAAGCTCTTTAGCGTGCGCAAACGTTATCGCAATTTATTAGCGCTACCGGAAAAATGCACGCTAAATAAAAATAAACGGAAGAGGCGCAAATCAGGGAAAACAAGCGCAGAATGTTACAAATAGTCGCAAATTGCTTCTTACTCATGTTTTACCTACTTTTCCCCCCACTGCACTTATTTAGTACATGACCTCCAATATACTTCTTTTTTTTTTTTTTTTTAGGTAATTTTATTCTACATTTATTCTAACATCAGTGCAGTTTTTGGGAAGTTTAGCACAAAGTGGGACCTTCTCCTCCCACCACCTCCCGGTGACTGTATAAACTGTTGTTGAAGGGGGATAAACGCGTAAGGCGATTATTTTTCCTTCACTGTTTTGTATTCTTGCATCACATTTATACTTTTTTGTATCCTGTGTTGGTTCCTTGCGAATAAATTAATCACAATAAGTTTCTCACCGGACGGAGTGCAAGCGTCTTCATTTCATTTATTTCGTGATCCAAATCAGACAAGTCCCAGAACATTCGGAGCCAAAACCAATTATGTTTATTGGAATTATTTATTTATTTATTTTTTTTTTGGAGGATTGTCTTTTTAGAAAACCAGCATTTCTCTTACTTCTAGGAATACATACACTACATCTTGATTTTGGTTTGTGCTTGCCAACTTTTAGAACACAAGGCAACTCGGACACTAACAGAGACATGCAACAGGGCTAATGTAGACTTCACCATCCCTATTTTTTAATTTGTCCTCAGGGAACAGAAAAGACAGAGGAAACTTACAGCTGCCGTCTGCCCCACAGACCCCAAACCAGGGGGCCACTGGGAGGAAGGGGCGGGTGGGGATAGATTTAGAACCTTTCTTAGCAACATATAGCAATCCTTCTGCAACAGGACTTCAACTCTCATCATTGTCATGTCTGGGATTCCTTTCTCCTTGTTTTACTCTGTGCACAGGCTGCAGATAAGCGGGGGAAGACCCAATTTTCACTGCATGAAACCCAAAAAAAACAGGACTGGCTCAGCAAATTCGGAACTGTTGGCAACAATGCTAGCTTTCCTTTAATGGAGGCTATTCACAATAGAGTGAACTGCAAAAAATAGGCACTTCTAGCAGAGTGAGAAAGACAGGTGGGTTGGAGAACGGATTTATATGTAAAAAAGGGAAAAAAAAAAAACAATTGCTAAAAAAAAAAGTCAGTGTGGCAGACATTGAAGCAAATACATACATAGTGTGTTTACACCGGTCTCAAATTTAAGAGGAGGGAGAGTGCAGCACAGCAGAAAGGAAGAGTAAGGCCCCCATTACCCATTGCAATGGTTCATTTGTCTACCAAGCCCCAAGACACAGTTTTAGATGTATTTTGTCTTGATTTAGGCAATTCTGGGATTCTGGATACTTTAGTGTATCATACACAGCCCCCAATGGATGTGTTTGTATATATTTTATGCTCTGTATTTCCAGTATAACCAGTGTTTAGGTGATGGCGTCCCCCCGTACAATGCAGGGCTTGACCACTTCCAGGAGCCGGGCCTCCTAAAAATCTCACTGCTGCTATTTTTTTTTGTTTTGTTATTGTTTTACCTGGACTCTTTGGAAATTCTATATCCTTGGCTCCTAAAAATGAACCAGACTGGCTCCTGAAGTCTACAGAAATAGGTCAAGCCCTGGAGTCATGTGACCATAGCGAGTTATACAAATTAAATAATCTTCCGGATTATTGGCTGTTTCAACGAATCCTAATTTCTCCTACGGTTATTAGATTATCTTAATCTAACCAGAAATGTAACTGGCAAAGTAACGCTTTTATAAGACTGGGCTTCAAGGATTTGAACTTGTTCGCAATCGGAATCTTTTACACCGTAGATAAGCGTCAGCACTACGCTCTTACCTTTCAATCCTGCTTGAAAAGAACGGGGGAAATCCATTTTATCCTGGCAACAAATCATGCCATCTGGTCACATATATAACGCCGTCTTTTTTTCCTTTATTTTCTATTTTGTTTGACATTTTTTCTGCCACATTATGGTCACTTCAGGCAATGCAAAGTGTCTGCTACAGTAAATGATACCATGACTCTTAGCGCAAGCTGCTGACATTAGTTTTGCTATCATCAAACACATTGAGCCTCTGCTTCTCCATGTGGCAGAGAAGTGGGTAAGATTTGTTAAAAGGACCTTGTCATCTAGACATTGTTTGTGCTATGAATCTAGCAAATTATACGGTTAATATCAACTTGTGACTTCATATGCAAATGACACATTTTGCATTAAAGGGACAGTCTAGTCCCCAAACTCAGTTTGGTACAACATGAAGATCACTGCTTGTATAGCGCACAGGCTTTTATCCCTGTGTGATCTGATGCAGTCATTCTGTATAAATCACATTTTTAATATTTGTCTCAAGCCCTCCCCTGTGATTACTCTGCATGTTTACTGCAGGTGCGGCAGCACTGATTATATAGACACTGAGGATATAAAGTTTTGTTTCATATAGTCACTTCCTGTCCTCCTCAAATTGAGTCTATTGAGTGGCCTATGAGTGACCTTACTCTTGTACACAGTAGGATCTCTTAACAGTGCAACACATTGTCTGATGACATCACTAGAGGGACAGGATATTCCATTCATTTGAATGGCATTATTCTCATTGGTTCCTGCAGCAAAAAACACTTTTACTCATTTAGTGTGGGCAGTCCTTGTTTCTTGCAAACTGCTAAAATGTCACAGTTTCTTCTAACTGTAAGTATTTTATATTTTAAGCAATGCAAAATGTAAAACATGCATTTTAAAGTACTTTGAAAGCACATTAATATGTATTAAGATTTGGAATATGCATTTTGGGCACTAGACAGTCCTTTTAAAAGTGGTTAATTTGCATATCAAGCCATGTGCTGTCATAAACATGACCAACATATATCGTTTGCTTACTTAATGCATGGGGTCCATGTATAAAGTGGGTATAGTAGACATTTTAACTAGAAATACCTTAATGTAAGAATACAAATAAAAGTACCTTATTGGTCTATCTGTGCCTGTATAGCTCTATCAGGGGGCGGACATGTTGTTTGGAATCTTTGCTCTGTATAGCTCTATCATGGGCAGGCATGTTGTTTGGAATATTTGCTCTATATAGCTCTATCAGGGGCGGACATGTTTAGAATCTTTGCTCTGTATAGCTCTATCAGGGGGCGGACATGTTGTTTGGAATCTTTACTCTGTATAGCTCTATCAGGGGGCGGACATGTTGTTTGGAATCTTTGCTCTGTATAGCTCTATCAGGGGGCGGACATTTTGTTCAGAATCTTGGGTCAGACGAAGGAAGATCTGACCCAACATGTCTGCCCCCACATAGAGCTAAACAAGCAAAGAGGCCTCAGTAAATTGCTTCATTTATATTCTTTTATGCAATCATTTCTATCTAAAATGCCTACACTTGCAAGCTTTCCATTAAACATAATTTATATTTTATTATAATAATTATTATTTTGTTGACCCTAAACTTCAACTGAACGGTGTTGTAGCAAACTAGTTGTACCCTCGCTTCACCTGGGGTGCAAAAGTAGCCCCTGCTATTACTATTTAATGAACCTATCTTTTTTTTTTTTCTTACTGACTTCTGAAAAAACAAGAAAAAAACCAAAAATAATTGTGGGCACCCAACACCCATGGGACAATACATTTCATTACTAGGTAATTTTTTTTTTTTTTTTTTTTACTAAAAATGTAAATTTCTTTTTTTCTCTCTCACTTTTTAAGAAAAAAAATTCTTTATTACGAGCACACCTCCCCTGCATTGAAGAGCCATGGCTGGTGACTGTGGCACAGTCGCTGGTTAGTGTGACTGTGTGTGTGTGTGTGTGTGTGTACAGGCCTCCTCTCCTTTTTGACTGCTCATCTGAAAATCTGAGTTGTCCTTGGCTTTTTCACAGTGAGGGATATCAAATTTCAATTAAGCCAGCTAGTCTCCTGCATTAATTTGGCTTTGATTCCGTGCGCTCCTTTCCCCTCCCCCCCAGTTCCCCCCCTCTTATAGCTTTAACACAATTCTGGCTGGCTTGTTTTTTTTTGTGTGTGTGAAGCCCCCTCCCCCCAGCCCCCCTCCTCCCCTCCATGAGCCTCAGACAGAAACACTCATGTGTGTACCAATCCTTATTCTCACATCTGTTTGGCAACCAGTAGCAATTTAAACCCAGAACAAAACAAAAAAACAACCTTTTTTGTTTTTTTTTTGGCTGCAAGCAATAAACAGGATTTTTTTTTTTTTTATCTGGGATACACGGCTCTCTTGGAAGTGACCTTTGTTTACACAAATAAAAGAAACTTTTGGACCCTCGGGAAAGAGATGGGAAATGTTCTGATTTAAAAATTGCCAAAATTTTATTGTTTATTGAAACCTTCTTTTTTTTTTTTTTTTTTCCTATGGTGGGTGCACTTGCTTCGGTTGTCAAAAAGCCCCCCCTATTTCTAGTAGGTTGCTGCAGAGCTGTAACGGTTTTCCTCCATGGAGCAAAAGTCTCATTGACTTGCTATACTTTGTGTTTTTAAAAGTGTTTGTGTGATCGGCAGGCTTCTTGCGCGGTTGTGTATGTGTGTCGGAGAGTTTGTCTGCTGATATTTTATCCCTTTTTTTCTTTTAACCAATGTCGGCCCACTGATAATTATTTTGTTTTTCTTCTGTTTATATTGCTTTGTGGCTTGATATGCAAAATAAGCTACTTTCACCAGTTTACGTGTTGTCCTAAGACATTTTTAAAACACTTTTTTTCTTTCTTTCTTAATTAATGCATTTACTTTGTCGTAGTTCGTTTTTTTAAATTTTTTTTATTAGTTTTTTTTTCTCTCTACATTTACACCCTGAACACTGTTGAGGTGACGAGTCCCTTTAAAAATGGCATATGTTTTTGTGTTTTAAAGTATATTGCTTCCCACCGTCCTCTCTAACACTTGGTAAGAATCGTCATAGTTGGGTTCCCTTCTAATCACAACAAAAAACAAACAAAACCAAGAGTCTATCACGGCCCTAGCAGACAGACAGTCGGCGACTGGATTCGCTTCCATGCTTGGACATGACATGGCCGCTGCCAGTCAGAGGACAAATGGCTAGTATCTTAAAAAGTACATGGCATTTTATCCTCCTGCCAGGGCCACTCTGCTTTTCACTTGTGCTTCTATAATGTAGACAACGGTGGAAAAAAAATGTTTAGTGTCCCTTTTTATTGATATTTGTGTCTTTTTGAGTAACGTTTTCAATGTAACATATGTTGCAAAGACTCCTTGAAGCTTTAATTGGTCAACGTTCGCATTTCTTAGCCTATGTGTGGGTAGCTTTGTTATTGAAATAGGGGATTATATATATTTTTTTTTTGCAGCTGCTACTCTTTTGAAACCAATTGCAAAATTATCACTGGTGTCTCTGTTGAGATGTAAAGAGGCACTTTTTTTTTTTTTATAATCAGGCTTCTTAACAAACCCCTGCCATCTTTTACGTAAATAAAGTCCATTTTATTTATTTTCCCATCCGCATTGTCTAATCATCTAGCTCTTACTTAGTTATAAATCTAAAGAGTTTATAATCCTAGAATTTGGATAGATAAAATGAACACCTATTTATTTTCCTAATTCTGATGATGGTTTTTCATACCAGTCTAATGGAATATAAAATGATTTGGAATAATTGTAATAGGCAATTAGCCAGCCACTCCAACCCCCCACCTCCCCAAAAAACTCATGTGTTTTTTTGTTTGTTTTTTTAAATCTTTTTATCTTTTTTTTTTTTTCTTTTTAAATTGAATTGAGTTTTATACTGTGAATGTAGGAAATGCAATATTATCTATAGATTAAGCTAGTGCATAAATTAAAGAGAAAAACATGTTTTAAAGATTTCTATGGTGTCTACGGTGTTCGCCCTAACATGTGGCCAAACATGTGAGTTACACATTTCATACTGGAAACAAATTAATTTTGCATATCAAACCAACGTTGATGTAATGGAGACACCCCAGACATATTCAAAACCTAGTTTTCTTAATTACCGTATACATTTGTTATTATTGCTCCTAACACAATGTACACATAATTTTATATATATTTTTTCTAACATTTTTTTAAGGTTCACAATAGGAGTCCCTTTAACAGTCTTCTAAAATAGACACAGAGCCCACGTGAGCAAGGAGCAAAATGTCAGGCCTCGTCCTAAAAATCAATATGTTCTATTGTAACACTCTCGATTTATAGGGGGTCATGTACTAAACAAGTGCAGTGGGGGAAAAAGTAGGTAAAACATGAGTAAGGAGCAATGTGCGACTATTTGTAACATTCTGCGCTTGTTTTCCCTGATTTGCGCCTCTTCCGTTTATTTTTATTTAGCGTGCATTTTTCCGGTTGCGCTAATAAATTGCGATTATATCTGCACATGCTAAAGAGCTTTGCGAATATTTGGTGAAATATAATTCTTATTTGCGTGTGAAAATTACACCAGCTTTTAGCGAGTGCTATCAAAAGAGGTAGGAAAAATATTCGCAAAATTTCCTGTTTTTATTCGCAATTTGCTCGTATGTACTATCTGAGTGTTAAATGTTTAGTACATTGCTATAGGAGCAAAGCGCAAAAATAGTTTTGCACATAAAATATATTTGCGTTTTTTTTTTTTAGTACATGCGCCTCATAGTGTATTGTCATTGACTAGAATTATTAGTGTATGCACTTAAAAAAAACCCGCTAGTGATACAACCCACTATTCAATGACGTCATATTTGAAATATCACATTTCAATAAAACTGAATTTCTAACTTTTGTAAAAAAATATACATATATTTTTGTATGTGAGAAATATTTCTCCCTGCAGTTAAAAAGCCATTTATTACATTGTAACTATGCTTGATCACAGAGCCACTTGTCAGTTATAAAAAAAAAAAAAATTATTTTTTTATTTTGTACGTTTCATTTTTTGTAGTGTGTTTCTTTTTGGAATTTGAATGTTCTGATAAATATCTGTCTGTTAGGCCAGCAGCTGTTCTCTGTCCATCAGGAAGAAACATTTGGCTGTTCAACTTGTATTAATTAAACAAAAGATACATTTTACAACGGTCTGTCTCTGTCTCTGTCTGTGTCTGTCTCTCTCTGAAGGATTTGGTACAGGAATGTTTGCTCCAGTTAGAATCCTTTCTCTGTCTCTGCTCCCTAACTTATTACTGTCTAACATGCTGGCGGAGGCTGAACGTACAGTAATAATCTTCTTACCTCATAAAATCAAGTTAAAGCCTTTTGTGACAGTCTAGTCCCCAAACTCACTTTGGTGCAAGATGAAGATCACTGCTTGTATAGTGCACAGGCTTTTTTTTCAGCGTGATTTGATGCAGACATTCTGTAAAAATCACATTTTTAATATTTTATTCAAGCAATGATTGCTCTGCATGTTTTCTGTAGGTGCGGCAGCACTGATTACATAGGCATTGAACATATAACGTTTTGTTTAATTTAGTTACTTCCTGTGCTGCTGCAATAGAATACATTGTGTGCCATATAAGTGACCTTGCACGTGTCCACAGTAGGATCTCTTAACAGTACAACACATTGTCTGATGACATCACTAGAGACCGGAAATTCCATTCATTTGAATTACATGATTCTCATTGCTACCTGCAACAAAAATAACTACAAAAAAAAAAAAAAATAGAAATGTACCTACTCAGCTAGTGTGGGCAGTCCTGGTTTCTTGCAAACTGCTGTAATTTCACAGTTTCATCTAACTTTTTTGTTATATTTGAAGCAAAGCAAAATGTAAAACATGCATCTTAAAGTACTTTGAAATTACATTAATATGCATTAACATTTGGAAGCACCAGAACATCCCTTTAAAAGTACCATAATGCTACATTTAAGGCTTAAAGTTATATTCCAGGCAAAATGTTTGGATGTGGTAGAGCAAAAAGGTATTAATCATTCCCTCCTCACCCCTTTTCATTCTTATTTCCCTGGAATCACATATGCAAGCTCCACCCACTAGCCTGTACATTTTAAAAATTCCGCCGTACAGCTGTATCCTCAGCTTTGCACATGCTCGGCGCAAGCAAAGTGGGAGATCAGCCACGGGGCTTACAACATCAACAATATTATCAACACCATACTAGCTGTGCAGACAGTGCCTCTCCATAGAGATGCATGGGAATTCCCGATGTGTAAGAATGGATACACACCTCTCTATGGGCGCTTCTTGATTGGATCATGGGAGGCGCAGGGACACCCATCTGTAAACACGGGGAGGAGGGAGACTAGATTCCCAGGAAGAAAAGGAAAATAAACCTTCCAACACTTGGGTTTTATAGTGGATTATTGCAAAATGAATAAACTTTTTTTTTTTTTTAAAGTGTTAAAATGTATGCATTTGTTCAGTTTTATTCCTGCAGAAATGTTCCTTTAACTAATCTCTCAGTAATACTAAAGGCCAAAGATCTCTAAAACGGTTATGGCTTTTTACCGTAACCAGCATCCTCCATTGAAAGTTACAGCACACAGACCATGGATGCCATTTACTTATTATAATGTTCCATTACATTAATTCTGTCTGCTGTACAGTATAGTGATAAGTTGCTTTAGGTGATACATATATATTAGTGCTAAAATGACCAAGGATCTATATGTAATCAGGTACTTTCACAGATTGCACTCTGGAAGGTAACTGGAGCTTTGGAATGGGAGCTGGTATGAGGCCAGCAATCTTTCACGGTAGTTTTGTAAATGTTTGCGGGCTTCCGTCATGCAGTCGTTAATAGTAATATTTTCCTTCACACATTTAGGAATTGCATAGCGACTCAATCATTTTAAAGTGAGTCTGCAATATTTATGATCTGTCGTCATACAATTTTTATTTACATTTTTCCTGCTTGTGTCACTTTTGCGCTCTATTTACATCCATCAGTGCATACACCTCAACATCTGCATGCACAGCAGATCACCCAAGAGGCTGTGTGTTTAGGACTTGTTCCCATGTGGCACACTGTTGGTTAACTAATCTCTGCTGGGCAGTCAGTGCGGAGACATGATTGGTAACTAATGTGCAGTTAGCTATTACTGTTTCTTATGTAACATACAGTAAATGTGCTGAGTAAACAAGACCAGACTAAATAAGCCTCCAGCACGGACCTACGCTACTTCTGCAATATTGTGGGCTATGTATATATTCCTGGGGCAAGGTTCTTAGAGGGTCATGTACTGAACAAGAGCAGTGGGGAAAAAAGTAGGAAAAACACGAGTAAGGAGCAATGTGCGTCTATTTGTAACATTCTCTTCTGTTTATTTTTATTTAGCGTGCATTTTTCCGGTTGCGCTAATAAATCGCGATAAGATTTGCGCACGCTAAAGAGCTTTGCGAAATATTTTGTTATTTGCTATTTGCGTGTGAAAATTACACCAGCTTTTAGCGAGCGCTATCAAGAGGTAGGAAAAATATTTGCAAAATTACCTGTTTTTATTCGCAATAGGAGCAAATCGCAAAAATAGTTTTGCACATTAAATATATGTGGGTTTTTTTTTTTTAGTACATGCCCCTCTAAATGGGGCAAAGTGATGTATTCAGCAGGAATATTCCACTGGTTCCCATGACCACTGTTAGACCATTGACCTTTTATACATAATCCCCATGATATATACCAGTTTTATACAATTGTTTTATAAATAATCTAATTTTTTTTTTTGGGGGGGGGGGGGGGTTTCGGTTAATGCATAGTTCCAATTTATTTTCAAGGGGGTGATCAGTCTATCTAAAGGATATATATCGACAACCCCCCCCCCCCCCCCACCCCCCAAAGTTCTGTTTAATTGAAAGATTGCATTAAGAGTAAGTATTGTATAAATAAATGCTTTAATGGAAGAATGCAACTAGAACAAAGGGGGCTCACTAAATTAACATGGAGGTGTAGCAGTGAGGGTGGTAATCGTATGAATGGGTTACAGTCTTTCTTGCTGGCGGCAAGTCTTCCATTAAAAGACCACTGTCGACAAATGAGATCGACATTCTAAGTAGAAATGCTTTAACCCCTTTGTGACGCATGGTGCTTGTGTCCGAGATGACGCAAGCATCAGAACGCCACTTTTTGTTCCTGGCCGCTGATCACAAGGTGATCGGTAGCCAGGGGCACAATGCCTGAGACCTTGATCAGGGTCTTCATTGACCCTGTGTGTCTCTGCCAAAAATTGCGAGACCTTCCCAATCTCACTTGTGATGTTACGGAGGTGTACCTGGAAGTTCAGGCGCGGCGCGATTTCATTAAATGTAGCCGGCGCGCACTTTGTCGTTCTAGCGTCTTTTTGGACATCCTAGCTTCGGGAATGGGTCAATGAAAGGATACAAATAAAGTACAATACGGGGGGGGCAGACATGTTGCCTTATTGGAGGTCACCGAACCGAGTAGCCTCAGTGAGACTACAGGAGAACTGTAACTTGTTTTAGAAAGTAAACAAATAAGAGCTTTTGACGTAATAAAAACATGTACACACAGAAAATAAGCTAGCTAGAACGGCCCCTTTTAAACATGAGAGATCTTCACTGCGATTTGGAAAATGGAGACACAGTGAGGTAGATAAAAACACCACTGCAATTCCATGATTCCTGCTTTTCAACGAGATAAAAAAAACAAAACTCCCATGAAAGAAAGTGGATCGAGCTCTCAAATTCTCCACATTTTCATAAAATCCCCTGTGAGTATGAGGTTTGATGCGGACACTGACCACCTCAAATCTCCTCCTGTTTAACTAACCCTTATCTCAAAGCTTCCAGGCTAACTCCCATCTCCGAAAACGGTCAGCGTTTCACATACAGGACCCACGTATTCAAATCTTGGGATCATAGTGACCAAGCTCCCCGTCACATCATCCTGACTGCTCTCAGAATAGACACAAAATGTTTTACAATAGTTCATGCCTAGAACTGAATGCCAGAGTATTGCTTTAACAGACCACTAAACTGCAGGCGACTAGTCCTTTAAGACTTTAAGTTAAAATCTGAAAATGTGATATTGATATTCTCTGTGGTGGTTTATCCTGCAGGAAAACCCGCCATATATCTGGCCTTCCCAGCGCTAATTTGTTAAATGTGCAACTCCATCAGCTGGGGTTTTGTCATATAACGGTTATGCAGGCTCTATTACTAACCTTGTAAAAATAATGCATAAAATGAAATATATAAAACAGAACAGCTGTGATTCAGGTGGAGCGCTGTCAGTCCATTTCAGCAGACGCACATTACCGCTGCGGAGGGGGGTCACCTTAAACTTCAACTATTAATTTTTTATTGCCCTGTCTGCAAAGTTCACGATTTATTTATAAACCACAAAAACAGAACGTTTCTTTAAATACACAGAGAGTGTGTGAGGTCATCAGTACAGCCGACGCACTGGGAGAGCTGGAACAGTATGGCTGAGCTTCGAGAATCCCTGGTTATTTTAGAGAGTCAGACTCCCATTATCTGGGAAGATTGCTCTAGTACTGGTCTGATGGGTGTCCTGAATCCATCCGTTTTTGTGCGTGCCTGTTTTGTATTTTTTTTTTTTAATTAATTAGTTTCTTTCATTTTTTTTTTAATTCTTCTATTCTTTATATATATATATATATATATATATATATGTGTGTGTGTGTGTGTGCCTATAATATATAAATATGTGTGTGTGCCTATAATATATAAATATATGTGTGTGTGTGTGTGTGCCTATAATATATAAATATATGTGTGTGTGTGTGTGTGTGTGTGTGTGTGTGTGCCAATAATATATAAATATATGTGTGTGTGCCTATAATATATAAATATGTGTGTGTGCCTATAATATATAAATATATGTGTGTGTGTGTGTGTGTGTGTGTGTGTGTGTGTGCCTATAATATATAAATAAATAAATTTTTCCTGAGAGCAAGGCAGGTAATCTGACCTAGGTCATACAGTCTGCATCTCATTTGATCCACATTGCTTGCTTTTCAGAGTAAGTAAATTAAGTAGCTGCCACTCAAGGGCTTCGAAGTAAAATTCCAGATGCAGCCAGATTAACCCAATTTATATATATATATATATATATTTTTCTCGCTTTACAGACTGGTAATAGCTTTGCGATGCCGATTTAAGTCTGTGTTTTGTAAGTGCGCCATCATTTGGGACCATAGTGCGGCTCATTCAATGCACCGATCCCATCAGATAGCCACGCATTATTTGCCTTCCGTCGGCACTGCTTTTCGTTAACTCGTTTTGTTTCCCCGCGTATTCTATGCCGAGTCGGGTTGCCCCGATTTTTGCTTCAGACGTTTCAATTATTTGACTCTCTAGGTTTATAGATAGTTTCGATACTGTTTATATGCGCTAATGTGTATCGCTTGGCTTAAACAATGCAGATTTTTTTTTTTTCCTTTTGTGAATTATGGAATTATCTATAATAACCCTGGTGATCTCAGTGGGTGACCTGTGCGCCCTTGATCCAGAGCAGCCCACCGGTGAAAGTGGGGGGGAAAGTGTGAGACGGTGATACCATTTGCCCTCAAAACCCCTTTTTAAGGAAGCCTTTTCTTTTTTTGTATATGCTATATTTATCCTTAAATAAAAATAGATTTTTTTTTTTCATGGTTTGCCAGTACATAATTTGAAAATATCGGGTTATAATCGTGCAGTTATGTCCTAACACAAATATCCGTGTGTAGAAGGTGCTGGCCTTGTCATATCATTTGTCTGAAAATTCAGTGCCGCTACTTAATGCGGCAAACAATGAAGTTGTGTTTAATTGAAAGATTCCATCAAGTGTAGGCTTTTTTGAATGAAAGAATACATATAAAGTACCTTACTGAGCCCTGTCAGGGGGCAGACATCTTGGTTAGAATATTGCCATTCTTCTAACCCAAGATTCTAAACAACATGCCTCCAGACAGAGCTATATGGAGCAAAGAGGACTCCATAAGGTAGTTTATTTTTATTTTTTCGTTAAGGAATTTCTAAAACGTCAGTACTTGTTTAAACCGAAAGATTGCATCATGGTTTTTCCGACAGTTGTCCTTCAAGGGGATTGTCCTTAGCCTTCAAAAACAACAAAGGGGAGTGTGGAATGGCCCACTGGGGCCTCTACTGAGGAATATTCTAGATTAAAGGCAGAGAAAGCTTTTAGATGTTTCTCTGGAATGCAGGTCATTAAAGGGATATTACCACTGAATAATATAATCATTGGTGTATCAATGCAGCGCTAACCCATGAGGGTGTAAACCCCGCAGGTAGACTGGTGTAGGGGGATGAACCAGGTAATATAAGTCTTAAGATAAGGGGGGGGGGGGGGGGGAATATAAATAAGCCAGACTCATTTTGCCTGGCCTTACTAATCTGCTGCTTGGACTTCCTGTTGATCATAGCGAGCATAGAGAGGTCAACTCAACGCCGAAGGAAGTCTCCGAGCAGTAGACAGGAAGTTGAGTCTCCGAGTAGCTAGCGACTCCTGGTGGATGATGGACAGGAAGGCGTGAAATAAGTTCGTGTATAATGCAGCACTAATTTCATTAATGCACTGCATTCCAGAGACTGGATTTTTCCCTTTTTAATGAGGTAAAATTGGTACGGACCCCCATGGGGGAGAAAAAATAAAAACTCCTAATTGTGAAGCTTGTTAACATTAAGAGAAGTGTGAATAATGATAAATGATATGCTCACCAACACAAATCAGGAAAAATGAGCTCACTTGCGTTTCAAGCCACCTGTGATGTCATCAACCGGAGACACCACAGACACTTAAAAACTTTGTTCCTAATTTATGCCTTTGCTTCTAATTCTGTTATTTATAGAAACGTTTTCATCGATTTTTGTTATTTTTATTCTGTACAGTCACAGTTGAAACAATTTTTAGGTGACTGAATCCTCTTCATAAACGTTTCGTCCCTCCTTTGAAGTGCGTTCTTATTCTCGATGACCTGCAAAATGGCTGCCGTATGGCAACGAGAGGGAGATCTCCATGCTGTTCTTTTTTTTACAGCGCGCCTTATAGTAGTATTGATTTAGCATTGCTTATTATTTATTAGTTTGATATACAGCGAATGTAACACAGTATTCAAAATAAACAAGAGATGACCGTGTACAATGTATACATGAGGTGTAAAGTTGACCAAATGACTCGTCACTGAATCTGTGGCAAAAAAATAAAATTCTGTTTAACTGATTTTATCAGGCAATTTACATAGAAATACCTGAATGAAAGAATATAAATAAAGTACGTCATTTTGCCCTCCATGCCTGTATCGCTCTCTCAGGGGGCTGACATTTTGTTCGGAATCTTGGATCAGATGAAGTAACATCTGACCCAATATGTCTGCCTTCTGATAGAGCTATACGGAGTAGAGAGGGCTCAGTAAGGTATTTTGATTTATATTCTTTCATTAAAATAATTTCTATTTTAAAATGCTTTCAAATCTTTCAGTTGCACATAACTTTTGCAGACCCTGGTGCTTTAAGGGTAGTTGACCAGGGACTGGTATGTTTTCAAGGATTAGAGAGCAGAAGATTTCTGCACGGAGCAAGTCAGACGGTCCCTCGTACGTGGCAGCGGGCCAAAATAAAATGGTATCCAACTGCTCACAAATAATGAATGGCGAACACTGAATCTCTTCATTCTAAGACTGATTACATTTAACTAATGAAACGAGCTGCTCGGCCACGATTGCAAAGCATTTATTCTTCCTGTGCCAAGTGGGACAATGCAGCAAAGTGGTTTTATCTACACATTAACGGTATTACCCGGGTTCAACGCGTCCGCAGGATCGTTTAGACTGCTCGTCACATTCCGCACTGTTTTCGATCTTGCGCCAAGTTACTAAGCCGAGATTGGATTATATTTAATTACTTGTAGGCTTTTACTTTGTCATCCCAAATTATGCTAAAAAGTACAGCGTGATCACTTTTTTAAATAATCTCAGTCTGATGTTTGGCATCCCTCCTAATACTCCCTGTTTAAGTTAAATCTTATTGTTTTGGTGTGTATGACAGAGCTGCCCGGTAAATAAATCTTTCAGTAATGTGCAGTGTGCGATTGTATCACAGACTCCACAGCAATACAACTCACAGTAATGTGCAGTGTGTGAGTGCATCACAGACTCCACAGCAATAAAACTCCCAGTAATGTGCAGTGTGTGAGTGTATCACAGACTCCACAGCAATACAACTCACAGTAATGTGCAGTGTGTGAGTGCATCACAGACTCCACAGCAATAAAACTCACAGTAATGTGCAGTGTGTGAGTGTATCACAGACTCCACAGCAATAAAACTCACAGTAATGTGCAGTGTGTGAGTGTATCACAGACTCCACAGCAATAAAACTCACAGTAATGTGCAGTGTGCGAGTGTATCACAGACTCCACAGTAATAAATCTTACAATAAAGTGCAGTATGTGTGTATTTACTTTAATAATAATTAGCAGTACGTGTATCACAGTGAGTGTATCACAGAGCTCAACAGCAATATATTCAGTAATGTGTGTGAATGATGCATCATAGTTTTCACAGCAATAAAACTCACATTAATGTGCAGTGTGTGAGTGTATCACAGACACCACAGCAATAAAACTCACAGCAATAAAACTCACAGTAATATGCAGTGTGCGCGTGTATCACAGACTCCACAGCAATAAATCCCAAACTAATGTGCAGTGTGTGAGTGTATCACAGTAATGTGCAGTGTGTGAGTGTATCACAGTAATGTGCAGTGTGTGAGTGTATCACAGTAATGTGCAGTGTGTGAGTGTATCTCAGTAATGTGCAGTGTGTGAGTGTATCACAGTAAGGTGCAGTGTGTGAGTGTATCTCAGTAATGTGCAGTGTGTGAGTGTATCACAGTAATGTGCAGTGTGTGAGTGTATCACAGTAATGTGCAGTGTGTGAGTGTATCACAGTAAGGTGCAGTGTGTGAGTGTATCACAGTAAGGTGCAGTGTGTGAGTGTATCTCACTGGGCTCCACAGCAATACAACTCATTCTAATGTCGGTGTAAAGACTGTTTATAAATTAATTTGCATACATTTCCTTTGTCCATATTGTAATTACATTTAATAATTACAGAAATACTTTTTAGTATTGTTGAGATGATCTTTATTTACAAACTTGTCATAGGTTATTTATGAATCCTAATTGTAGGGGCCAAACTTCTAAAAGTGGTGCAATCGCCCCGGGGCACCAAGGGGAACGCTCCGGCCGATCTGTCCCACTTTAAGTACCTTGTCCCATGATTGACCTTGAAAATGGAAGTTCGTAGACGTCTCTCTCTCCCATGGTGCAAAGAAAACCTTCCATCGCATTTGTACGGTTTTGCTTCAGAGCAACTCGATTTTTATTGGCTTATTGAACAATCTCTTTTTCTAGCGGTACATAGGATTTCACTGATTTTTATAGCAAAGCAGGGGAAAAAAATAAAGTTGTAACGCTGATGATGAAAGGATAACGCCAATCAATAGTACAGGATTTCGGTGGTGTGTGTTTTTTAAGTGGCGGGGAGGGGGTCTACAATGTGGGGTACAGTGTAATCCTCATTACAACTATGGGCTATTGTATGGCTTTGAAGTGTCATGTGCTTCTGGTTCTAAAATGGAAGATCAAAGCCGCCGTGACCCGTAAGGCAAGTTTGATGGCGATGGGATGTGACGGCGGAGCTTAGGGATTGTGGCGCTTTATAAATGGCTAATGTGGGTTATCGGTGATCACTGTAACACATTCCTCAGTACTGTGCAATGTGAGAACCAAGCACAGTAACAAAATATCTGCTCCCGCACCCCCCCGTACCAGCTGACTCTCCCATCTGTGGATCAGTCAAATCCTTTTAATTAAGTGATCTCTTCATTTAAAAAGAAAGTTCCTTTTATATGGAACTCACCGGGATCTGGACTTATTAAGCCAAGTTTAACTAACGCATTTCAAACATTTCTTGCCATTTTGTGCCTTGGGTAACACAAAACCCAGCTGTTATCTCAGCCCCCCCCCCCCCCCCCCCGCCTTGCTTGCAGAATCCAAAAAAGTAATTAACACTTTAAGAACCATAGTGTCCAAAGTGATCAAAAGCGGTAATTTATTGGATAAATGGCAACTTGCCTCTAGCCGACAGCTCGAGATTTGGGGATTTCTTTAAAATAATTTAGAGGACCTCTCAAGATAAATATTTAGTTTTCTTGAAATTAAATAAAATGTATATTATGTGCTCCAATCCGATTTCTCTAAATATTAATGTTGATTCTATCTTGGATTCTAAACTCTACTAATATTTTTCAAGTTGTGTATGTATATTTGGAATATATTTAACATGGGTTTTCTATTTATTTACATAAATTATCAGATAGTATCTGTCGTTTTTTAAAATTTATTTTATACTCCTAATACGCGTTTGATTAGTTACACATTTGTTTTGCCCAAGAACTTTTTCCATAAAAGGAGCGTTTTTGATATTCCTTCCTACTTGCAATCATTCAACGTGCTGTTAGCGCATTAAAAATTCTAATACATTTTGTAACTAGGTAACCTGGTCATTTAAAACAAACACATATATACACCATATGCCACTGTTTTTTGTTTTTTACTGATTGAATTAATTTCATATAAAAGTAAAAATAAAATTAGGTGTTTATCTCCAGCATCCATTTTGAGAACATTTCCCATGATCATCATCCAGAATTTTCCATGCCAGTCTCACTTTAGAATTGTTGCCAAAGCCTGCATGATGATGTCATAAGATACTCCCTGCTCTCTTACTGGCTCCTGTGGATCATAGTGGGCAGGACTAGGTGGCTGTGTACAACTTTTTTTTACCTGCCTTCCAACACAGAGAGGAGATTATCCTGATCAAAAACGATCATAACTCCGCTCCCTTGTGATGTCATAGTTACATTACCCTCCCTTTCAATGCAAATCTATGGTCAGAATTCTGACTTATAGACTGCATTCTGTGTCCCCAGCCCCAAAGTGAGATACTAGTGCTGTAAAGTCACTAGGTGGTGGCATCCAAATCACTATTTCACAAAACGCTGGCACCCAGTCACATGTTTAGTTACATATTTTATTAAATACAGTCACATAACAAAAAAAAAAGACATATCTGAAATCAACACTACAAAATAAAAAAAAAGGTAAAACCTTTTAATTTCATTACAGTAAAAAGTGAGACGGGTGTTTTTGTACAGGTGTAGGTGTTAAACGTTTTGTCCATTTATTTGGGGCATCAATAGTTTTTATTGTACATGTTTGTTTATTATCCATTTATTAAAATATTGATTATTTTAGATTTGCAACCTTGCTCTTGTGTTTGTGAGTTTGCGTCCATGCCAATCCTTCCAAAAAAAATGGCATTAGCTGTACTATAACTTTTATTTTAATTGGAGTAGAATAGTGTGTTGTTCACTTGAAATCGCCAGATACTTTTCCTTGGATTTATATAAATATATATATATATATAATTTTCCCGCCTCTTGCTCGTCTTGGCAGTGATACTTCGAGCAGTTTCTTGTTCCAATCCCGCCAGAGAACCTGATGCTGGCATTGGCTCGACAACTAGCGTTGGGCAGTTGGCCATGTTTGTCTTGCCAGGGAACCGTGCCACCTTCGAGAACATAATTAAAGTTAGCAGGAAAGTTTCTTGGGTTATTCCTCGGAGATTGGAATAGGATGGATGTTCAGTGTACTCTGGAGAATCAGGAGAGAGCATGTAGTAATGAACAATTTGTATGTGTATATGTTCAATGTGCAGACATTTTACTAGTATTTTGCTGGGTTTTGACAACTGTCGGCAAAAAATTAAGTTCTTTTTTATTTTTATTGAAAGATTGCATCAAGTGTAAACATTTCAAAGTGAAATGCTAAAGAATAGAAATAAAGTATCTTATTGAGCCCTCTCTGCTCTGTGTAGCTCCATCAGGGGGCGGCCATGTTGTTTAGAATCTTCGGTCAGGTTGGCCAGGTTTAGTAATAAACATGTCCGCGGCCTGTGTACAAACAAAGAGGCCTTAATAAGGTCCATTATTTGTATTCTTTCGTTTAATCATTTTTATTCAAAATGTCTACATCAGATGTGGTCTTTCAATTAAACGAACATCTGTGGATATTTGTGTAGTTTGTGAACATGGCAAGGACTGTGCATGCACATAGACAAGTCATATTGTGTGAACAGGAACAGACCTTTTTTGTAAATCCTGGTTTTATTTGTTTATTACCGTATTTACTCGAATCTAATGCGAAATCGTTTTTTTTGTCTTCAAGGTTTCAAAATTTGAAGTGTGCATTAGATTTGCGTAAATACAGTCTTTTGTTTGTAGCTGTCAATTAAAAAACAAGTTCGGTTTAATTGAAAATGTCATTAAGTGTAAATGTTTTTAAATGAAAATGTGTTTAATGAAATATTATTGCTAAAACACCTTACTGAGCCCTATTTGCTTGTATAGCTCTATCAGTAGGCAGACATGTTTAGAATATTTGCTCTGTATAGGGCTATCAGGGGGATGACATGTTTCGAATCTTGGGTCAGATGGAGGAAGATCTGACCCAACATGTCAACCCCTTTGACAGAGCTGTACAGAGCACAGAGAGGTGAATAAGGTGCTTTATTTGTATTGTTTTGGCTGTTTTGACATTTCTGGGGTGTTTATATTTAGCTGCAATTTTCTTCTTTCTCACATACAGTACCCACACAAATTATAGGTTGTTTATATCGTCATAAGAAGGGCTTTCATTAGATAGCATTATGTTCATTATATTTTACTAAAAAAAAAAAAACAAACATAAAATATGATGAAAAATTTAAAAAAAAACCACTTTTTCTAACTTTGACCTAAAATATAGTTTAGACAAATACAATAAAAAGACCCGTCTAAATAGTTTCTAAATGTTGTCTAAAAGTTCTGAAATATGCATGTTTCCATATTTTTCGGTAATTTTTTGCGAGTTATGGGGCAAAACCCAAAAATAGTGTTATTTTGTTTTTTTCCTATATTGACCTTATGACCCGAACCCAAAATTTAACTCCAACACTAAATTTAACCCCAACTCTAACCCTTATGCTATCCCTTAATATGTTTTAATTTTAATTACATATTAACCCTATCCCTTAAGCTAAAAATTATTTAATTTTAACCCTATAGGCTAATCTAACTATATAACAAGTTTTTAGTTAATTAAATATTTTTTTTAATTTTTTTTACATTGCTATGCTGCTTAACTACCACTAGGGGCAGTCAAGTAGCATATTCAGAGCGACGGAAGTGAATTTACTTTCACTTCCGAAGCTCAGACCTGCAGAGGGCATAGCCATATTGACGGAGCCTGCTGCTCCATCAGTATCTCTCCCACGATCGCTCCGTGGGGCGATCGTGGGTGCCCTAGATCAGAAATTTCAGTGCTGTTGTTGATCGCGAAAACCGCTTGATTCACCGCAGGACGTGCCTGACACGTCCATTGTCGGGAACAGAGTTCCCGGCAGGACGTGCCTGACACGTCTATTGTCGCGAAGGGGTTAATATATATTTTTTTAAATGCCTTCACTCCATGCAGTTTTGCAACTAAACATTAATTTATTGGCGACCGTTGTCTTTTCAAAAGTACTCCAAAAAAATAAACCATAAAAAATAAAGCACCTGGAGGGGCGTGTACTAAAAAAAGCAAATATATTTTATGTGCAAAACTATTTTTGCTCTTTGCTCCTATAGCAATGTACTAAACATGTAACACTCAGATAGTACATACGAGCAAATTGCGAATAAAACCAGGCAATTTAGCGAATATTTTTCCTACCTCTTTTGATAGCGCTCGCTAAAAGCTGGTGTAATTTTCACACACAAATAAGAATTGTTTTTCACAAAATATTCGCAAAGCTCTTTAGCGTGCGCAAATATAATCGCAATTTATTGGCGCAACCGGAAAAATGCGCCGCTAAATAAACGGAAGAGGCGCAAATCAGAGAAAACAAGCGCAGAATGTTACAAATAGTCGCACATTGCTCCTTACTCATGTTTTACCTTTTTATTCCCCCCACTGCACTTGTTTAGTACAGGACCCCCCAGGAATACTATTTTCACAAGCCCCATTTTTTTCTCTCTTTACACCCAGTTGGCCCCCCACACAAAAGACTTGCTGCCATAATAAATTAAACACGCCACCAGTCCCCCATCCTCCCCCCAGAATAACAAAACCTGCCTGGATGTAATATAGACTAGAAGCAAAAATAGGTATCAAACGGAATTAATGCATATTCATTATAGTTTTACCCTAGGTTTATGTTTTTAATAAAAACCTTGTACTGTTTGTTTGCGCTTTATGAATGCGGCCTGGACATATGGTACTGGTGCATGGTTCGCGTTCCGGCGGTGTTGCAGATAAAGTGTGCCTGTTGCATATTTTAACGTTCCTTCTTTCTGTCTGAGTAAAGCCCCAGCGTCTGTTGCTACTGATCAGCCTTTCGTAGCCATTGAAATCTTGGAAGTGATTGACGGGAGAATGATTGCTTTGTAGTTTCCGGGAGGTCACATTAGTCTCCTCTTCTCATGGATGTGGATAACTATGGCATTGTTCTACATTTTTTGTTGTTGGAGATGCCTGTAAACCACACTGCCGGAGATTCTCCCGCGTACAGCTTCCTTTTAACTCTTTGCAGGCCAGATGGAGAAGGCTTTACAAAGGCGACGAGTCAGGCCAAATTATACAGCCATGGTGTCAAAACTGGTGTTGACAGGTCTTGAGTAATAACACACACACAAAAAATCTTTTAAAGGGACAGTCTGGTGCAAGATAAAGATCACTGCTTGTATAGTGCACAGGCTTTTATCCCAGTGTGATTTGATGCAGGCATTCTGTATAAATCACATTTTTATTATTTGACTTAAGCCCCCCCCAGTGATTGCTCTGCATGTTTACTGCAGGTGCAGCAGCACTGATTATATAGACACTGAGGATATAAAGTTTTGTTTCAGTTAGTCACATCCTGTGCTCTTGGAATAGAATACACAGTCTGGACTGTGATAAACTTGCTCTTGTTCACAGTAGGATCCCTTAAGTATTGTGGGGAATCCTGGCTTCTTGCAAACTGCTAAATTTCATGTAGCTGTAAGTATGTTATATTTTAAGCAATGCAAAATGTAAGACATGCATTTTAAAGTACTTTGAAAGCCCATTAATATGCATTAATATTTGGTAGATGCAATTTGGGCACCAGACGGTCCCTTTAACTACTCTGCTTGCTATGGACCACATGCCACCCCTTCCCTTTTGCCTCCAACTCATTTAAAGGCTCTGAAAACTGTTTCAACGGGGCTTCTAAATTCAGTGACATCTAATAAGGAGGGGCTTGGAGAGATGGGTAGGACTGATGCGAACCCTAATGATTCTATTCCACTTACCAGTTTGTAGGAGATAGGGGGGGGGGAACTCATAAGGCGGAAAGGTTTCTTGTTTTTTGACCGGTCAAAAACTGTAAACATAACCCTTAGTAAAATACCAGGGTCGCTAGAACTAGAAGTCAGTTTGCGTTCACCCATGAATTCAAGAAACCTAGCGGGCGCCTGGTCCATTAGCGGCTTGCAGCCCATGTCTCCCCCAAGCCCTTGAATACACGATGACCTGTAACTATATAAGCAGGAGAGATGGTGGGAAAGCAACGGCAGTGTACTTCACCCTGACAAACAACGAAGCGGTAGGTCTCAAGTACAACCAACAGTAGTATAAACAGGGTGAAACATAAATATTTGGCATAATCGGACCAATAAACAGACCTTTAATAGTAGCCAATCCACTTTAGCTTGGGTTGCCAGTCCTGACCTCCCCTTCCTTATTGGTCTAGGAAGGTTGCTTTATTTTGCACGATTCTGTAATGTTTTTTGTTTGTTTGTTTTGTTTTTTTAGACACTGTAAGTGTACAACTTTAAGAATTTCAAACCTTTCCCGATCCTATCATGGATTCTATTTTTTTTTTTTTCTTCCCCCCTCCATCGCTCATTGATATTTAATCAATTAATTCTACTACCCTCATTAGAGCAATTTCCTTCCTCAACAGAATAAAGTCTTTTAAAGGAAGAACACATTGTGTATTAAACGCCTCCGCCAAACCCTAATTTGTATAATGGAAAGCAAAGCTGAACACCTGCTGTGCCCTCCGACGACTGTGAGGATTTGCATCAAAATGGGGGGCCAGTCTGATCTCCTGCCAGCTTGCGAGTAGAGCAGCCGTGTCTGCCGGTATTCTGTGTAGGGCTAAAATCTTTAAAAAAAAAAAAAAAAGTCTTCAGGCAATTGAAGATGGAGATAACAGTGGTGCGCTCACCCAGGTCCCCCCTCCCCTCTGGTTTATGGTCAAAGTGATTTAAATTTTAAATGGACAGCACTTTTCGAGTGGTTCTGTGATAATAGATTGCGTTCCTCTAAATAAATTTCGGCTGTATTTGCACACATCATGCGAGGGTCCCCTCTAACACCCCCCCCCCCCCAAACATAAAGGATGGCATGTCCACACCATGAATACACTGGAAACAAATTGAACGTTCCAAGGTTAGGTTTGATTGAGAGCAGGGGGAAAAAAAAAGAATATTCAATTTGAATTCATTTCTCCCCTCACCCGCTTCTTTAAGAAGTGTTCTCTCTATACAATAAAGGGGGACGGGTGGGAGTAATAAGACCGCAGCTATGGCCAGGTGGTAAACGTGGAAACCAATTCGCAAACTCATTGAGAGGGAGAGAGATGAATAAAACTTTTGGCTGGGAAAAAAGTAGAGACAAAAAAAAAAGCAATAGTGGAACAGCTGCGCCAAAACAGAAAAGTCAACCGTGAGTGGGAGGGGCTTAGTCAAGAGTTTTATTGTGTACAATTTATAGGAGAGTCACAGAAAGTACAAGGCTGAATAGCGAATAGCAGTAAAATATTTTTGGCGCCTTATGAATTATTCATATATCGCCGCACTCGCTCATTGCTCTATCTCCTGGCAATTTGTAAAAATATTCCATGGTTTTTTTTATTTATTTATTTTTTAAATATAAATTTCTATTTTCATTTTATAATTTTACTTTACAACATGCTAGAAAATCAACTACTTTATTATTTTATTTTTAATCTTTATTTGTTGAGAGGCGGGGATGTAGATTTAAAAAAAAAAAAAAAATCACATTTTTATTTTAAATAAGCATTGCTGTGTAACTGTATTTGGAGAGAGGATGCATTGTGTATACTGTGTTAGGATCGGACCAGGGGTACAAAAACTCCAAATCGGGGTCTGCCTCTTTACCCAGCCTTTCAGGTCTCTTATATTCTTATTCTACTCTCATGGATTTTGATGTAGCCACTTTTTAAGTGCAGAACCTTTCTGGGCACCCAGACCCTTCTGCGTGAGGCGTGCTGGGGGGGGGGGGGGGGGGGGGATTCTACTTAAAGGGACGACATCGCAAAACCTTTTTTTTTTTTTTTTTGCGGTGTCAAAGTAGAGCAAACAAATCTATACATTGTGTTAGCAGCTTCACAGAAACAAAGAGAAAATGATTGTCTGTTCTATCACATACAAAGGACCACTGCTAACAAATGCATAGGGCTCGGTCACCCAAACAATGATTATACTGGGAATCCAGATAATAACATTATCTATAAATTGTGTTGGCAGAATTACAAGCAAATGCCGAAATTAAGGGTAAACAGGGCCTTATTTATCAACTGGTGCTGTTTCGGGAAAAAAGTGGTAAACTCGGAGTAGTAACCATGGAAACCAATTGAATTCTATAGAAGTTTGCTCCAAATTTAGCACTTTTTTTTTAAAGAAATTGCACCTTTTTTTCCCTTGATAAATGTGCATTTCTGTCAGCTGAATGCATAGGTAATTTATATATATATATATATATATATATATATATATATATATATATGTAATATAATATTAAAAAATAAAATTTTCTGCATTCACAGTATGAATCTTTTTAGGTGACTTTGTCCCTTTAAATAATTGTGTCTTGAAAACTGTATTTTTATTACTTTCACTATTTCACTATTTAGGCGCCAATGACCCTTTTTTGGTGCTTGCACATCCAAGAAACCCATTGCAGGTTAAGCACTGACCTTTGACCCCTGTAGCGTTCTCCCCTGGTCTATTCGCGATAATTTCCTTTTGTAATAAAGGAAGGAACTGGCCATTCATATACTAGTGACTGGTATGCACCGAAACCAACAAAAATAGCAAATTATCTGGTAATTAGCAAAATTTTCAACCATCCTGCCAGAGCCCCTTCACTTATTTCTCCTTTTATCCGATTGTCCCCATCACCTGGCTTCTCACTGGTTGCATGAAAGTCCTAATGATGCCGAATTCCAGGCAGACCTTGTGACTTGGTCCTAAATCCCCCCACCCCCCTTCCCCTATGGACAAAGGCCGACTTAGCCTGAAAGAAAGTCCGGAGAGAGTGCAAGAGGAGTAACCAAGCAGGGTTAAACTGAGACCATTTATTGGTCTCTAACTGAGACTAGCTGAGAGTTTGGTTACAAGCGTTCATGACCAAGTTGTTAGGTCCGTTCCTCACACATAAACCAGAGATTTCTGACCCTTTTTCTGTTTTTTTAACGTACGATTGTAAGGCCTTAGCGTTTTATACTGGTTTTGTTTTTGCTCTTGGTTTTACATTTTTTATTCTTTCATTTATGAAATGACAACTGCCCGGGGGGGGGGAGGGGATAAGTTCTAATTGAAACATTGCATCAGATGGAAACATTTTAAATAGGTATTGCTTTATTGAAAGAATATAAATAAGGCACCTTTTATTGAGCCCTCCGACTCAGGGGGCGGACATCTTGGGTCAGATGGTCAGATATTCCTTCCTTCCGTCATCTGACCCAAGATTCTAAACATGTCCGTCCCCGATAGAGCTATACCAAACAGAAAGGGCTCAATATTTCTATTCTTTAAATAAAGCATTTCTATTTAAAATGTTTACACTTGATGCAATCTTTCAATTAAACCAATTTAGTTTTTTGCTGATCTTTTTGTTTTTGTTTTTTGCCACTTGGCTAAAAAATACAGCTTAATGTGAATATGGACATTTGATTTCATACATTCCGTACACTGGTTTGTACTATGGGAGCCATATACACATATTTTCCTGAAGTGAGAGATTATACCTGGGATTTTTCTCGGTGACCGTGAGATCAAAGCAGACCTCAATAGCTTTCGTTTTGGGTATGTGTGTCCCCTATGTCTGCACTGCTTATGCAGGTGTGTTGCACAACTCCCATCACCTTCAACCAACCAGATGCCAGCTGAGGTAGATGGGACAGCGGCTGCAGATCAGGTAAACAATATAATACAGATACAGGTTGAATATCCCTTATCCAGAAATCCTTTACCCAAAAATATAAATACAAGCGCAAAACAGTTTATTCAGTGTGCAGCCCCCTTAAGCTGTGCTATAGCCTTTCCATGCATGCTCGGATTCCCCCCACACCCACAAAGGGTCATACAATGACACGTGTGCAGACCTGACACGTCAACGGCAGGTTCCTTGCGATGCCTCACATCACAGCTACATGACAGTAACAGGGATTTATTTTCTTCCACTCCCCTCTAGATTTGTATCCTTGCTTGGAGCATGTACCAGGTAGGGATACCATGTCATTTTTATGCTATCTATGCCTTGGTGCTGTGATGGTCAACCTTGGCACTGCAGACTACATTATGCCATGAGCCCCGGTCAGTCAAGTATTGTGAGATATGTCTTTTCCAAACCTCCGCAGTGCCGAGGTTAGCCGTCGCATCCTTACTGGAACCAGGCGACAAAAAGCTAAGGACTATCCTCAGAAGTCCGGCAGGCCCGCGTTCAATAAAAGCGCCAAGGATTTGTGCGTAATGTCATTTTCCTCCGGCGCCGCTCTTGGAAGAATAATAACAAAAACAAATCATCCAAGATGTTCTGTTTGCTTCCTGCGGTGACTGCGCGGCTGAGTTGTGGCTGGTTTCTCGCCAGCTTCTATAAATAGCCCTCTGTATGAGCAAGCGTCTGAACGGAGAGTCCGCATCGGGGAAGGAAGAAACCCCTTTTGGTATCCAGCTGGCAGGTTGCCAGTCTCTGGATTGCTTCATCCGATGAGCGCACTGAGAGGTATTACTGGGAGGGTAAGCGGAAGACTTGGGGAGACTTTTATATATTTATTTTTTTTCTCTTTTCTAATTCTTTATCTCCCAGAGTAATTATCTTTCTGCACATTATCTGAAGCTTTGCTCTCTGTTAAATAGCCCATTACTTCCAGAAACCTGAGTGTGATAGGCCTAATGCGGGACAAGACTGAATTTGCAAATGTTGACTGGTAGTAATTATTTAAGGTTTTATTTGTTTTATTCCTTTTTTTTTTTTTTTTTTAAGAGATAAAATCAGTTCAGTAATATAACAGAGCAGCGCTTGACGGCAGCAGACAGAGCCTGTCGTACACTCGGCTCTCCCCGTCTGTGGCTGGGTTTGTTACGCCACACACGGCCAATAGCTGAAGAGGAGGTGACGTGCTACGTGCCACAGAGCTGCGTGTGTATTTTGTGAGGCGTTTTGTTGTAGTGTAGTGTTTTTTTTTTTTCTTTTGTTTGATAATACCGTATTCCTCTTGTTTTACGAATGAGAGAGCCAGTGTCTGCTTCCCCTTGGTTAAAAACTACAGCTTGATGTCCGCTGTCATTCCCGCACAGTTTTCACAGTGAGAGTGTAATGTCGTACATTATACATGTATAGAAAGAGACTGCACATTGGCTTTTTTTGTTCGCAGCAGAGAGATGGGATCAGACGACGTTTCGGTTTCCATCATGCCACTTTTATTGGTGGGTCGCGAAGCTCTTTGTGGGCATGGCCTGCGGAGGTCCTCCCCCATAATTTAGAAGTTCCTTTAATCAGGGCTTGTCTTACAGACCAGCAAGGTGGTGCATTGGAGAGCGCCAGGCCTCACCTACTGGCATAGACTCCCGAAAACCAATCTCCTAGTGCTTGGTTTCTCTTCTAAGTCACCAATTTCATAATATAATGGCGGAATTAAAGGGACTGTGTCACTTATAGCATAAAAAATGATTGAAAATGATCGATACATTGTGTTGGCAAAACTGAAAGCAAAATGTCTAAATTAGGAGAAAAATGTGTTGTAAATGTGTCTGTGGAGTCTCCAGATTATGACATCACCTGTGGCACGGTATGCAAATGAACTGGGAAATGTGTAATCCCTTTTTTATCCTCTATATGCACCGTAAATACAATGTTTAGGTGATACCGTCCCTTTAAAGGAAACCTAAACCTTTTTTACATTTTTTTTATAATTCTTATTTCGTTAGCTCAAGCACGGGTATCCCTGTTTGCTTTGCATATATTTAGTAAATATAGAAGCACAAGTGGGGATTTTTTTTTTTTTTTTTATTCTTTAAAATGTAGGCCTCTTTAAAATGCCTACCATTACCCTGCTAGGCCCTTTTTGATGTGATACGAACATGTGTACTGCTTAGCCTGATACCCTGATCTCTTTTTTTCCTGAACATTTTTATGTTGGCAGTAACGGATATGACTGCGATGGCTAACCTTGGCACTGCAGGTGGTTTGAAATGACATGTCCCGTCGTTCTCCGCTGCGTTGCTGGCTAAGAATTATGGGACATGTAGTTCTGAAACATTTGCAGTACCAAGGTTAGCCATCGCTGGGATCTATCCTGTTCGATCCAGAAAGAAGAGTCGGAAAGAAAGCAGGTAATCTGAGGACAGGGATGTCCGTAATTACACAGGATTTGAACCAAGGCAAAAGGGAATCTCTGCAGAGATAAAATAGCCTCAGACTAATAATGCTTTGGATGCTTGTAACAGTCACTCCATTTGAAAAGGAAAAGCACAAAATATAAGAGAGAATTTCAAGGCAGAGGATTAATTTTAGTCTCACGGGTGACAAAACCTCTATAATCTCAATGCAGAATTAATGCCCCTCCACTCATTTTGTCAGATCTGCGCGTTCTCTGTAGGACGCCAATGCATGGGACATTTCCCATGATCAATAGGTAATCACGCTTGTACAGATAAGAATGACATTTAGCACCTGATTTTTACGCGATATACACATGCTTGCACTGGGGTGGAAAGCTGTATTGCATGAGTCTTTGCAAATGACATTGGAGTACAGGCTGAATATCCCTTATCCAGAGTGATCCGTTAACCAAATTTTTGGGGGATTTTGCCCCAAGCAAGCGCACAACAGTTTGAGTGTGCAGCCCCCTTAAGCTGTGATATAGCCTTCCCATGCATGCTCGGATTCCCCCCACACCCACAAACGGTCATACAATGACGTGTGCAGACCTGACACGCCAACGGCAGGTTCCCAGCGATGCCTCCCATCACAGCTACATCACAGTTACAGGGATTTATTTGCTCTATATACAGTATTTACATTGATTACTGAGAGGCTGGTCCATTTTGAAGTTTCTTAGCGCATTGCAGCTAGTAGTTGGGTCAGGACAGCCCTAAATTCAACATTAATGGAATTGTCTCATCAAATCCGGGACTGTTGGCAGCTATGGAACACTCCTCTACAACCTGTTTATTATCCTCCTTTTTAGAAATACATTTGCTGGCAGCTTTACTGGCACAATGTGTATATCGAAAAGGCAGCTTTTCATAGTACTCCCAGGTCATCTGCGCATCATAGACACGCGCTCAAAGATTGGGATTCCGGCAATTTCTACTCCGACGTCCTCGGCTCTCACATGAGACGCGCGTTAAACGGAGTGAACTGATGGAAGACTATTTGCGGAATCTTCCAAATCAAACGGTCATCGGTCTTAATAGTTCAGACTATCTGATCCAGCTGACATTTTGTAATAATTGGCCCAGAAAGTTTGAACCACAAAAGCGTTAATCAGTTAACCCTACAGTTCAGCACTTCCAGAATCCGCCCCCCCCCCCCCCCTCTTTTCATTGAGGTCTGACAACCATTAGTATCCGTAAAGAGTATGACCTTCTACCAGGCCTTGACCAATCCCAGGAGCCAGGGCTCCTAACTTTGGATTGTTTTACATTGATCGCTAAGGAAGTTCCAATTCCCTGGCTCCTAGAAATAACCAGACTGGCTCCTGATCAGGTCTGCCTGTCTAGCCCTGCCTTACACACAGAGGGTGGTCTCCCAGGATTTACCATTATGCCTGAACTACAGACTGATACATTGTCGCTTCTTAAGAAATATAATATAAATTAATGCGGCAAATGCTATTTTATCTTTGAATATGACAGAGGGCCACGGCCAGGGGGTAAATCTGGCCTCACATTTTCATTTTTTTTTATTTTTATTTCTAGGGAAGCGTTTTAATTAGATTTTGATTGGCGTCTTTCTCTTCCTCCCAAGATTTTTATTTTTTTATTTTTTTTAGTTCGTTTTGGCAAAAGCAACGAAAAGGCCAGAGTTTTTGCGGCCCTGCCGGTATTGAAGTAATGGCAGGAATTTGTGGCAAACTGTGCCGGACGGTTTATTTGTTTCACTTCTCGCTGGCCGGATCGAATTAGGAATTGTAGTTATTTTCCAGATGCTGCTGGCGGTCTCAAGATCCTTGACTTTCTGTAATGGGAACCAGCGTGTAGGGTCCAAATGTTCCCACTGACTGGGAGGGATGTCTCTTGTTTTTGGGAATTGGAGGCGATGATTGGGCGATCTTGTCTGCAATAAATTGTAGAATAAAACACAGTTTGAGATTCCCCTATAGAAGATGTATCCTTTTGGCTCACTTTCTGGTGTTTAATTACAACACCTGGCATCTGGCTGAGGAGCATGGGAGTTGTGATTTGCTAGCAAGTGGAGAGCTGGAGGTTGTAACTCGCATGGCCAGCCATTGTATATGGGACATCTCTATAGGGCTGCAACATTTTCTTTAAAAAAAACAAACAAAAAAACTCTATATATTTATATCTCCATTACTCCCTCCCTTTCTATCTCTCCAAAAAATGAATTAAAAAATCTTTGTTTTGATACAGAAGGGCAAATGGGGGCGGGGCTTGAACTAGAACCGCCCAGATGTGGGTGGTGATTGGGCAAAAGTGGGCAGGCTCTTTATTAATTAACCGTTTATTGCGGTTACGTTGCTTGCTGACATTTAATGGCACTCGCCACTCTGAATATCCGTAATACTGTGAATGTGGAGAATAAATGAAAGCTTCTGTAATGACCTATACATTGGCGTGGCAGATTTGCAAGCCCATTCCTATATTAAGAGAATTTTTTTTTTTTTTTTTTTCAATGGGTCTGTTTATGATATCTCCTGTGACTTCATATGCAAATGCCACATTTTCCGTGGAAAAGCAGCCACCAGTGATGTCATAAGCAGTGGACTAGAATGAGGACAACACTCCATTGACTTGTATCCTATGGCCGTCAGCCTCCCTGCTTCACTATGACAGATCTCCTAAAAACCGCAGATAAAGACTAATAGGTTTATTGATGTTGCCGTAGTAACAGTCCCGCCCATCTCTCCAAGCCCCTCCTTTATTGGAATGTCACGGAATTCAGAAGCCCTGGTGAAATTATTGTATGTAAAGCTACAGGAGAATGGCAATTTTGTTTTAAAGTAAAAAATAAGTTACCTTCACATATATTAAACACATGCACACCATACAGAAATTAAGCAAGGTGGGACTGCCGCTTTAAGAAGTATTTTGGTAACATCCCCTTTTGATAAACTCGACACAGTAAAGGAGGCGAGTGTTTATAAAAAAGAAAAAACCGTAAGCAGACAGTAACAGTAACTGAGGGTAGTGGATACATGGAATACCTTTCCAGCAGAAGCGGTAGTGATTAATACAATGAAGGAGTTTAAGCATGCGTGGGATAGGTATAAGGCTATCCTAGATATAAGATAAGGCCAGGGACTAATGAAAGTATTACTTTACTGAGAGGGTAGTGGATGCATGGAATAGTCTTCCAGTAGAAGTGGTAGAGGTTAATACAGTGAAGGAGTTTAAGCATACATGGGATAGGTATAAGGCTATTCTATATATAAGATAAGGCCAGAGACTAATGAAAGTATTACATTACTGAGAGGGTAGTGGATGTATGGAATAGTCTTCCAGTAGAAGTGGTAGAGGTTAATACAGTGAAGGAGTTTAAGCCTGCGTGGGATAGGTATAAGGCTATCCTAGATATAAGATAAGGCCAGGGACTAATGAAAGTATTACTTTACTGAGAGGGTAGTGGATGTATGGAATAGTCTTCCAGTAGAAGTGGTAGAGGTTAATACAGTGAAGGAGTTTAAGCATGCGTGGGATAGGTATAAGGCTATCCTAGATATAAGATAAGGCCAGGGACTAATGAAAGTATTACATTACTGAGAGGGTAGTGGATGTATGGAATAGTCTTCCAGTAGAAGTGGTAGAGGTTAATACAGTGAAGGAGTTTAAGCATGCGTGGGATAGGTATAAGGCTATCCTAGATATAAGATAAGGCCAGGGACTAATGAAAGTATTACATTACTGAGAGGGTAGTGGATGTATGGAGTAGTCTTCCAGTAGAAGTGGTAGAGGTTAATACAGTGAAGGAGTTTAAGCATGCATGGGCTAGGTATAAGGCTATCCTAGATATAAGATAAGGCCAGGGACTAATAAAAGTATTACTTTACTGAGAGGGTAGTGGATGGATGGAATAGTCTTCCAGTAGAAGTGGTAGAGGTTAATACAGTGGAGGAGTTTAAGCATGCATGGGATAGGTATAAGGCTATCCTAGATATAAGATAAGGTCAGGGACTAATGAGAGTATTACTTTACTGAGAGGGTAGTGGATGCATGGAATAGCCTTCCAGTAGACGTGGTAGAGGTTAATACAGTGAAGGAGTTTAAGCATGCGTGGGATAGGTATAAGGCTATCCTAGATATAAGATAAGACAAGGGACTAATGAAAGTATTACTTTACTGAGAGGGTAGTGGATGTATGGAATAGCCTTCCAGTAGAAGTGGTAGAGGTTAATACAGTGAAGGAGTTTAAGCATGCATGGGATAGGTATAAGGCAATCCTAGATATAAGATAAGGCCAGGGACTAATGAAAGTATTACATTACTGAGAGGGTAGTGGATGTATGGAATAGTCTTCCAGTAGAAGTGGTAGAGGTTAATACAGTGAAGGAGTTTAAGCATGCGTGGGATAGGTATAAGGCTATCCTAGATATAAGATAAGGCCAGGGACTAATGAAAGTATTACTTTACTGAGAGGGTAGTGGATGTATGGAATAGTCTTCCAGTAGAAGTGGTAGAGGTTAATACAGTGAAGGAGTTTAAGCATGCGTGGGATAGGTATAAGACTATCCTAGATATAAGATAAGGCCAGGGACTAATGAAAGTATTACTTTACTGAGAGGGTAGTGGATGCATGGAATAGTCTTCCAGTAGAAGTGGTAGAGGTTAATACAGTGAAGGAGTTTAAGCATGCGTGGGATAGGTATAAGGCTATCCTAGATATAAGATAAGGCCAGGGACTAATGAAAGTATTACTTTACTGAGAGGGTAGTGGATGTATGGAATAGTCTTCCAGTAGAAGTGGTAGAGGTTAATACAGTGAAGGAGTTTAAGCATGCGTGGGATAGGTATAAGGCTATCCTAGATATAAGATAAGGCCAGGGACTAATGAAAGTATTACTATACTGAGAGGGTAGTGGATGTATGGAATAGCCTTCCAGTAGATGTGGTAGAGGTTAACACAGTGAAGGAGTTTAAGCATGCATGGGATAGGTATAAGGCTATCCTAGATATAAGATAAGGTCAGGGACTAATGAAAGGATTACATTACTGAGAGGGTAGTGGATGTATGGAATAGCCTTCCAGTAGAAGTGGTAGAGGTTAATACAGTGAAGGAGTTTAAGCATGCGTGGGATAGGTATAAGGCTATCCTAGATATAAGATAAGGTCAGGGACTAATGAAAGTATTACATTACTGAGAGGGTAGTGGATGCATGGAATAGCCTTCCAGTAGAAGTGGTAGAGGTTAATACAGTGAAGGAGTTTAAGCATGCGTGGGATAGGTATAAGGCTATTCTAGATATAAGATAAGGCAAGGGACTAATGAAAGTATTACTTTACTGAGAGGGTAGTGGATGCATGGAATAGCCTTCCAGTAGAAGTGGTAGAGGTTAATACAGTGAAGGAGTTTAAGCATGCGTGGGATAGGTATAAGGCTATCCTAGATATAAGATAAGGCCAGGGACTAATGAAAGTATTACATTACTGAGAGGGTAGTGGATGTATGGAATAGTCTTCTAGTAGAAGTGGTAGATGTTAATACAGTGAAGGAGTTTAAGCATGCGTGGGATAGGTATAAGGCTATCCTAGATATATGATAAGGCCAGGGACTAATGAAAGTATTATTTTACTGAGAGGGTAGTGGATGCATGGAATAGCCTTCCAGTAGAAGTGGTAGAGGTTAATACAGTGAAGGAGTTTAAGCATGCATGGGATAGGTATAAGGCTATCCTAGATATAAGATAAGGCCAGGGACTAATGAAAGTATTACATTACTGAGAGGGTAGTGGATGTATGGAATAGTCTTCTAGTAGAAGTGGTAGATGTTAATACAGTGAAGGAGTTTAAGCATGCGTGGGATAGGTATAAGGCTATCCTAGATATAAGATAAGGCCAGGGACTAATGAAAGTATTATTTTACTGAGAGGGTAGTGGATGCATGGAATAGCCTTCCAGTAGAAGTGGTAGAGGTTAATACAGTGAAGGAGTTTAAGCATGCATGGGATAGGTATAAGGCTATCCTAGATATAAGATAAGGCCAGGGACTAATGAAAGTATTACTTTACTGAGAGGGTAGTGGATGCATGGAATAGTCTTCCAGTAGAAGTGGTAGAGGTTAATACAGTGAAGGAGTTTAAGCATGCATGGGATAGGTATAAGGCTATCCTAGATATAAGATAAGGCCAGGGACTAATGAAAGTATTACTTTACTGAGAGAGTAGTGGATGTACGGAATAGTCTTCCAGTAGAAGTGGTAGAGGTTAATACAGTGAAGGAGTTTAAGCATGCGTGGGATAGGTATAAGGCTATCCTAGATATAAGATAAGGCCAGGGACTAATGACAGTATTACTTTACTGAGAGGGTAGTGGATGCATGGAATAGTCTTCCAGTAGAAGTGGTAGAGGTTAATACAGTGAAGGAGTTTAAGCATGCGTGGGATAGGTATAAGGCTATCCTAGATATAAGATAAGGCCAGGGACTAATGAAAGTATTACTTTACTGAGAGGGTAGTGGATGTATGGAATAGCCTTCCAGTAGAAGTGGTAGAGGTTAATACAGTGAAGGAGTTTAAGCATGCGTGGGATAGGTATAAGACTATCCTAGATATAAGATAAGGCCAGGGACTAATGAAAGTATTACTTTACTGAGAGGGTAGTGGATGCATGGAATAGTCTTCCAGTAGAAGTGGTAGAGGTTAATACAGTGAAGGAGTTTAAGCATGCGTGGGATAGGTATAAGGCTATCCTAGATATAAGATAAGGCCAGGGACTAATGAAAGTATTACTTTACTGAGAGGGTAGTGGATGCATGGAATAGTCTTCCAGTAGAAGTGGTAGAGGTTAATACAGTGAAGGAGTTTAAGCATGCGTGGGATAGGTATAAGGCTATCCTAGATATAAGATAAGGCCAGGGACTAATGAAAGTATTACTATACTGAGAGGGTAGTGGATGTATGGAATAGCCTTCCAGTAGATGTGGTAGAGGTTAACACAGTGAAGGAGTTTAAGCATGCATGGGATAGGTATAAGGCTATCCTAGATATAAGATAAGGTCAGGGACTAATGAAAGGATTACATTACTGAGAGGGTAGTGGATGTATGGAATAGCCTTCCAGTAGAAGTGGTAGAGGTTAATACAGTGAAGGAGTTTAAGCATGCGTGGGATAGGTATAAGGCTATCCTAGATATAAGATAAGGTCAGGGACTAATGAAAGTATTACATTACTGAGAGGGTAGTGGATGCATGGAATAGCCTTCCAGTAGAAGTGGTAGAGGTTAATACAGTGAAGGAGTTTAAGCATGCGTGGGATAGGTATAAGGCAGGGCTCGACAAACCCCAGGCGCCAGGTCGCCATGGCGACCAGGAAATTAGACCTGGCGCCTGGGTGCTGCCAGCCTCATGGTCCCCTTGCCGCTGCCATCCGATTTTTCCGCAGCGTGAGGGGGTAAAGTCTGTGCCGATAGCACAGACTGCAAGCTCCGCCCCCTCGCGCAACGCGTGTCTGAGTGCCGGATGTCGTCACGTGACATCCTGGCACTCAGCACGCCGACCAACGGAGTGCAGCTGCAGCATGAAAGGGACACATCAAGAAGAAACCCCCAAGAAAATACTGTGTGAGGTGGGTGTGTGTTTGTATGTATTGTAAAGTAGGTGTGTGAGAGGTGTTTGGATATATGTGTATATGTAAAGTAGGTGTGTGTGAGGTGTATGTATATATGTGTATATGTAAAGTAGGTGTGTGTGAGGTGTTTGTATATATGTGTATATGTAAAGTAGGTGTGTGTGAGGTGTTTGTATATATGTGTATATGTAAAGTAGGTGTGTGTGAGGTGTTTGTATATATGTGTATATGTAAAGTAGGTGTGTGTGAGGTGTTTGTATATATGGGTATATGTAAAGTAGGTGTGTGTGAGGTGTTTGTATATATGTGTATATGTAAAGTAGGTGTGTGTGAGGTGTTTGTATATATGGGTATATGTAAAGTAGGTGTGTGTGAGGTGTTTGTATATATGGGTATATGTAAAGTAGGTGTGTGTGAGGTGTTTGTATATATGTGTATATGTAAAGTAGGTGTGTGTGAGGTGTTTGTATATATGTGTATATGTAAAGTAGGTGTGTGTGAGGTGTTTGGATATATGTGTATATGTAAAGTAGGTGTGTGTGAGGTGTTTGTATATATGTGTATATGTAAAGTAGGTGTGTGTGAGGTGTTTGGATATATGTGTATATGTAAAGTAGGTGTGTGTGAGGTGTTTGTATATATGTGTATATGTAAAGTAGGTGTGTGTGAGGTGTTTGTATATATGTGTATATGTAAAGTAGGTGTGTGTGAGGTGTTTGTATATATGTGTATATGTAAAGTAGGTGTGTGTGAGGTGTTTGTATATATGTGTATATGTAAAGTAGGTGTGTGTGAGGTGTTTGTATATATGTGTATATGTAAAGTAGGTGTGTGTGAGGTGTTTGGATATATGTGTATATGTAAAGTAGGTGTGTGTGAGGTGTTTGGATATATGTGTATATGTAAAGTAGGTGTGTGAGAGGTGTTTGGATATATGTGTATATGTAAAGTAGGTGTGTGTGAGGTGTTTGTATACATGTGTATATGTAAAGTAGGTGTGTGTGAGGTGTTTGGATATATGGGTATATGTAATGTAGGTGTGTGTGAGGTGTTTGGATATATGGGTATATGTAAAGTAGGTGTGTGTGAGGTGTTTGTATATATGTGTATATGTAAAGTAGGTGTGTGTGAGGTGTTTGGATATATGTGTATATGTAAAGTAGGTGTGTTTGTATATAGGTGAAGTAGTCGTGTGTGTTTATGAATTGCGTTTATGTTTGCGTGATTGTCTGGCTCCTAAAAAAAATTTCTGGCTCCTAAAATCAAATTAAATTTGTCAAGCCCTGGTATAAGGCTATTCTAGATATAAGATAAGGCAAGGGACTAATGAAAGTATTACTTTACTGAGAGGGTAGTGGATGCATGGAATAGCCTTCCAGTAGAAGTGGTAGAGGTTAATACAGTGAAGGAGTTTAAGCATGCGTGGGATAGGTATAAGGCTATCCTAGATATAAGATAAGGCCAGGGACTAATGAAAGTATTACATTACTGAGAGGGGAGTGGATGTATGGAATAGTCTTCTAGTAGAAGTGGTAGATGTTAATACAGTGAAGGAGTTTAAGCATGCGTGGGATAGGTATAAGGCTATCCTAGATATAAGATAAGGCCAGGGACTAATGAAAGTATTATTTTACTGAGAGGGTAGTGGATGCATGGAATAGCCTTCCAGTAGAAGTGGTAGAGGTTAATACAGTGAAGGAGTTTAAGCATGCATGGGATAGGTATAAGGCTATCCTAGATATAAGATAAGGCCAGGGACTAATGAAAGTATTACTTTACTGAGAGGGTAGTGGATGTATGGAATAGTCTTCCAGTAGAAGTGGTAGAGGTTAATACAGTGAAGGAGTTTAAGCATGCATGGGATAGGTATAAGGCTATCCTAGCTATAAGATAAGGCCAGGGACTAATGAAAGTATTACATTACTGAGAGGGTAGTGGATGTATGGAATAGCCTTCCAGTAGAAGTGGTAGAGGTTAATACAGTGAAGGAGTTTAAGCATGCGTGGGATAGGTATAAGGCTATCCTAGATATAAGATAAGGCCAGGGACTAATGAAAGTATTACATTACTGAGAGGGTAGTGGATGTATGGAATAGCCTTCCAGTAGAAGTGGTAGAGGTTAATACAGTGAAGGAGTTTAAGCATGCGTGGGATAGGTATAAGGCTATCCTAGATATAAGATAAGGCCAGGGACTAATGACAGTATTACTTTACTGAGAGGGTAGTGGATGTATGGAATAGTCTTCCAGTAGAAGTGGTAGATGTTAATACAGTGAAGGAGTTTAAGCATGCGTGGGATAGGTATAAGGCTATTCTAGATATAAGATAAGGCCAGGGACTAATGAAAGTATTACATTACTGAGAGGGTAGTGGATGCATGGAATAGTCTCCCAGTAGAAGTGGTAGAGGTTAATACAGTGAAGGAGTTTAAGCATGCGTGGGATAGGTATAAGGCTATCCTAGATATAAGATAATGCCAGGGACTAATGAAAGTATTACATTACTGAGAGGGTAGTGGATGTATGGAATAGTCTTCCAGTAGAAGTGGTATAGGTTAATACAGTGAAGGAGTTTAAGCATGCGTGGGATAGGTATAAGGCTATCCTAGATATAAGATAAGTCCAGGGACTAATGAAAGCATTTTTATTATATATATATATATATATATATATATATATATATATATATATATATATATATATATATATATATAAAATTGGACAGAAATTGGGTGAACTAGATGGCTGGAATGGTTCTTACCTGCTGACACACTGTGGGTTTCTGCAGACTGTTCGAATAGAGGATTTCACAGATCTGTGATCACATCCAAGAATAACACCGGCTCCCGCCATGCGATTCTGCAGGCGCTGGTTTGTAAAGTGTCCTAAAATAACTGTAAATCAGAGAGGGGAAACCTCCGCCGTGAGCCATCCCCGAAGTACAACACACACAGCAGGCAGTGTTATTTTTTTTACTTTATTGCCAGTTTTTAAAGATAAGCTGTGTTACTGAGCAACTAGCAGTGTAATGGATCCTGGCATGGTTTTATGTTTTTAATGATTTATTGTCATTTTTAAAAAATACACACTTGAGTGTAGTCTGTACATCACAATAAAAGATAAATAAAAAAAAAAAAGCCCTCTGCTGTACTTGGAGATGCTGCTGCTGCTGCTTAGGGCCAGGGCCCAAAATAGTGTCCAACAATTAACTAGAATTTATAGCTATATGTGGTGAGAGTGCCAGCACATTGTGTAAAAAAGAACTACAAGTTGAGGATCTCTTATCCAGAAATCTGCTCTACAAATTTATTTTAGGATTTTGCCACAAGTTGTAAATCCCACCCACCGCTCTCAGTATGCAAGCCCACATCAGTTTATTCAGTGTGCAGCCCCCTTAAGCTGTGATATAGCCTTTCTATGCATGCTCGGATTCCCCCACACCCACAAATTGTCATACAATGACACGTGTGCAGACCTGACACGCCAACGGCAGGTTCCCAGCGATGCCTCACATCACAGCTACATCACAGTAACAGGGATTTATTTGCTCTATACAGTATTTACATTGATATTACTGTATATCATGAGAGCTGAGAGGCTTAAAAATATGTTATTGGTGGATATGATCGGTTATCCAAAATGATCTAGTATCTAAAATACTTCTGCCCCCACGCGTTTTGGATAAGGGATACTCACTCTGTACAGCAGTGGGGAATACTCGATTGGAATAAAAAGGTACCTCTGGTGATGTCATAAACAGGAGACTCCACAGACGCACGTAAAACATATATGCTATAAATATGGTTGCCACCTTTTCTTCTGAAAAATACCGGCCTTGGTACTGTCTCCATAGACTTAACATTGGCCTGATGCCAATTTTTTTACCAGCCTGCCGGTAAAATACCGGCCAGGTGGCAACCCTAGCTATATATCTCATTGTATGCATGCCATTGTACAGTCACAGTGCAAGCAATGTTTAGGTTAACAGAGATTCCCTTTAAGTCGCTGTTTTTGTTAGATTTAGCTATTGCTTCTTGTCCAATTAGCTGCAAACATGGCGCGGGAGTCTTGGAATTACCCGATAAGGCTAATAACTTCCAATTAATCTGAATCGTATATCATACTAATCGGTCTGTAAGTAAATATTACAGTGTTCCTCATTCTGTCTGTCTGTGTTGTGTTTAACCCTTTCACAACTACATGTTCGTTAAATCGGTCCATTTATTGAACACGCTAACTCTCCAAGATGTATTTACCTGTACGACAGGTGGAGAATCCCTATATTTTGGTTAACTGTTCCCCCTGGTTTGGGCACTCCTCCGCTAGGTCACAAGGTCTGGCTAGTTTTTGGCAGGGACCCACAGGGTTGGTTTGTGATCAGTGCAGGAACAAACAAACCAACAAAAAAAAAAGTCATGAAAGGGTTAAACCCCCCCAGAGTTATTAATAAACCCATATATGCTTAAGACGTTTAAAGATACATCTGCATCATGAATGTAAACGAGCGTGGCTAATCTTTTAAAATTATATTACATTCTGCATTAATAGTAATTATGACCCCAAAAAAAAGCTACCCCCCCCCCAGTATATCCCTTGTACGTGTGCACCCCATGACTGAGAGAAATTAGCTACCCACATAACAAAAAAGATCTTGTCCTTAAGGGGTTAAACCTGACATCATTAATTGTGCATAAGATAAAGCCTTGATAGTTTTCTACAGCGATGATTGAACGTGAACACATGCACAGGACATTTAATAAAACCCTTTTAATAAAGATTTGGGGGTCGCCCGTCCGGTTACTCAGAGTGCTTTTTGGTTGCCCCCCCCCCCTTGCCCCCACTGCTTCCTGCTTAGAGCATTCAGTGGGTGTTATAAAAGGGGAATCCTCTGCTGATCTAAGAGCTGCTTTCCAGGGTCCTTCAATTAATCATTTCTCCGTTACGTTTGGGAAATGGAGGAAGCTATGAGGAAGGCTTTCACCTGCCAACAACCACACTCAAGTTTACAGGCACTGTGACAGGACCTTGTGGGGAGGAGGGGGGGGGGGGGGGGGGGAATGTTAAGTTTGGCCAAGGATGAGTTGGCTGAGAATCAGCTAAACCCAATCTCTGGTGTGGGGCCAGAGGAGTAATGCCTGAGGCTTCCTCTAATCTGCATTAAGGTAACTCCTGGGGTAAAGTTCTAAAAGTGATGTAATCGGCAGGAACATTCTATTGGTTCTCATGGTAACTGCTCCACTTTTAGAAACTTGCTCCATAATTTTCCTTTTAAACATAACCCTCCCACCTCCCAATACATTTCTCTAATACTATCATTTTGGGGGCACTGTAGGGGGCAGGATTTAGGCACATTACTACTTTTACTTTGTTTCAGCCGCCTTGTACTTTTGCGTGCTAACCTTTCAGAGCCCTAGCCTTCCGACCCCTATATAGAGCATAGAGGGCTCAATAAGGTACTTTATTTGTATTCTTTCATTAAAGCTTTTACATTTAAAATACCAGCATTTGAGGCAATCTTTCAAATAATCCTTTAAACCTGTATTCAACTCTAATCAGGGAGAAGCCTTCTAAAAATGGCATTTGAAGAAAGCATGTAGAATTTGAGTGGGGTTTTCCTTTAAGGGCTGTTTTTGTTAAACCAGCATGTGATCTATACTAAACTTGTTTTTAAACCCATGCATTTACTCGTCCTATATGATTTCCTATATGAGGGTGTGTCAGGCGTTCATCGTTCCATGCTATGCCGAGTGCATTGAACTGCAGTACGTTAGTTGGTTATCGCACAGTGCCATGTACGGCTCACCTGGGCTGACTCTGCTCACTTCCTTATATCAAACGCTTCCCGCGGAGCAGTGAAAATGTGTGGAAATGTATGTATTTGTGAGGGATTCGAGGCCAGTTATGTTAAAACTGCCATTCTACAGAGAATACAAATGGAACATAGGTGGCTCCAAACAAAAATGTATTAAAGGGCACTTCAGGCATCAAACTAACTTTGGATGCATCCGAGGTGTGTTTGGTACAGCTGACTTGCTTTCCGTATGTTAGTGTTGGCATCTAGCTGGTATTTTACCGGCTTGCAAAATAAAGACACATTGGGTGGGAGGCTGTAGATTAAAATAAAAAATAATAATAATAAAAATAAAATATATATATATATATATATAAATACATTTTTCATCTCACCATTTTAACTATAAGTGAATAGCCCCCTTAGGCACCTCTGGACTGAGAAGTAGGGAATCCAGGAATGCCATTCAGCATTTGATGCTAATCTCTGAAATATCAGTCCCGACTAAATACGTCTTCAAAACGATTTCACTGTGGATGTATTGACTTCGAAATTCTCCTAATTCAGTCTTCCACGTGAGTCGGGGTCAATAGTTTAGATTCACTTTTATCTCTTAAAAGCAAGTGTTAATTTATCAGACAGGAGCAGAGAACACATCCCTAATATCTATTCATTTGTGATTATCCATGAGAATCTCAGCTCCCATTTTAATGATGTTTGGACAATATCCTATGATAACAAATGACTTTCCACTTTAGCTACATGCTATCCAGTGTGAGCGAGAAAATAATAATTAAAAAAAAGTTATAATGTAACTGAGGCCCTGATGGATGACTTCTCTTGTGATTTGGGGTGTTTTTGTTTTTAAATTAATTCTCCAGCTAATTAATTGACCCTTGTGTGTAATTCCTGGATATAATCGGGCATCACAATATTATTTGTATAGTATTTATAATATTTACATGATGTAAATTGGCCTCAAGCACAAAGTCCATGAAAAACCTCCTTGTTGAGAAGGTTCTACCCTCACAATGTGTTGCCGACCCATCACCGAGACTTTCCACGATCATTCTACGGCTGGTCGTAAGGAAGGACACTTCAACCACCGGAGGGTGGGAATCTACTGCCCCTTAGTGGCCTGTCTGTGATACTCAAGAGCCTAATTCGCTCACTTGGCACATGTGACCAGTGAGGAAAGTTCTCATTGGCCGATTTCATTTTGGGCAGGGCTTGACAAATATTTGTAGTCTTCAGGAGCTAGCCTATTTAATTTTTAGGAGCCAGGCACATATTTCTTCCAGAGACAATCAACCATTATATTGTCTTGCCGGAGAAGGAAGTTTTAGTTACCTGTTTTTTAACTGATTACTTATGTCCCTCTAAGTCCGTTTTAGTTGTGGAGATATTGCACTTGCCCCTCCCACCATAGTTTTTGCTGAGTGTACAGCTGTATTATCAAAGTGGAACATGCAATATTTTTTATTGCATGATTTTGCACACAAAAAAAAAACCAATATGTAAATGTAGGCAATAGAAAAAGGAAAAAAATATATATGTAGGTTGGTATGCAATATTTAGCACCCAAGACCACCATTCTGATAGACTTATAAGATAATGGCCAGTTTCTCCATCACGTGCAAAATAGTGTAAGCTTCGAGGTCTCGGACAAATACCCTTCGAAAATGCAAAAAAGTTAGGTGTACAAAAGAACAAATATTTATAAACGGAGTAAAAAATTCACTGGCAGCTTGAGATGTCTGCAACTTGTCTACTTGGAGAGCGGTTTGCATACAAATCTGTTGTAGTGATCACAATGAATTCACCGATGGGACCATTGTTGGAATACTGACAGCAGCTCTCACCTCTACATCTACCAGAGTCGTCCTCCTCCTCCTCGGAGCACAACCCTACTCCTTAGCTTCAATGGATAGTCGTAGATTCCCGAAACATGGACCACTAATTAGAGGGAATCTTCCTTTCGTCACACTTGAAAGATCTTAATGTTTATTGCATCTATAAGAAGGTTCCCTGCAGGGGTGAGTTCTCCAAAAGCTAGACCTCCTTTCATGGAGGGGTCAATCCTTCTCCACCAGGGAATTCAGTGAAATGGTTTGGGAAATATTCAGCAGATAGGGACAGCAGATGTCCCCTTTTTCATCTCTATTCTTGTTCCTCTTTTATGAGAGTTTCTGGAACAATCGCTTTCTATATTTTTTTTTTCTCCCTGTCCTTGTATTGCCTTTTTTTCCTACTTTCCTGTTTTTTTGTTTTTTTTAGTCTATTTTCCTTGGTTTTTTTTTAATGGCTAGCGTCTGCCGCGTTTATAGTTTAGGCACAGTAGCGCCATTTTATGAGAAACAGGTGCATTTAATGATGTCCTCAATTGCACTGGTTCTCTAGATGAGTGCTAATTATTATTTTACTGTAGCAAACGAACAGATGGCGGCGTTTCCAAAGATGTTTGCGAGATCAGTTCTACAAACTCCCCTATAAAATCATTTTTAACTCCTGAATTGAGACTGTGTGAATATTTCATAGCGATATCTCAAACCTCATTAACCGAGGGTTTATGTCCTTCATTTGTACAAGCTTTCTGTCTTGTTGTGTACTTGGATTATTAGATTACTGACCTATTCCACAGCTCTGCTAACCTGAAAGGGGGACCTTGGGACCTTGGACAATATTAATACAACATTGCAAGCATTAGGCTAGGTTTTTTAATGTATCGGGTAGTGTGTTATCCTTTCTTTTTTTTTTTTTTTTTTTTTTACAAAAGAATGTCTTCAGCCGTTTAATAGTGTTCCCAAGGGAGATACTTTACAAAACCAAATTGGTAAACAATAATTGGATCACTTTTTTGGGGCATAACTGGCACAATGATGCCCATTTTCTGGTGGTAAACATATCATAGATTGCCAGGTTCTGAGGAAGCCCAAGCGACGGGCGAAACGCGTCAACAGGCAACTACTTATTTTGGTCTGAGACTTCTATTCCCTGCAAGTCAGGATCTTTGTGGACATCACTAAACTTACGTGTAAGATATTTTTATTCCTTTATTAAAATTGTTTTGTGTAAATACTGATATCTTCATATTACTTGGAGACTACTAGGAAACATGAACCAAGGAAGAAGAAACAGGAACAGCACCTTACTTTATATACCTGAGTTGGAATGTGAGTGTCGCGTTCATAAAGTATGTACTGTCTCTGTTTTGAAATACAGCCACGGGCTGCACGGCTTGGATATTTACCCAGTCACATATTTTCACTTTTTGGAGCACTTTAGTGCAGTGTCACTTTTTGTTGTGATTTTATTGTGTTGTATTGGGCACTGAGGGCTGGGTGCCTGACAGTTTGCCGCTTGTGCGGATTTGAGACAAGCGCCACTAAACCTCCGCACTTTACTAGATTTTGTTATATCATACGTACCTACATAATGCAGCATTGGCGCTATGTTTGTCACAAACACTATATAACACTATAGGACTTCCCATGTGTTTTTTGTTATTAGCTTTTTTTTTTTTTAGATTAAAGGGACAGTCTAGAAACCAAACAGCACTGATTTTATATGGAAGTAGGTATCTGTAAACTTGGGAAGATAAAATGGTACACGCTCTAACTGCAGTATCTGTTCAGTCCCCGTGGTTGCAGGTTTGATTTGAACTGAAAGTCTTCATTTCTTTCCACAAAGTACCATTAAGTTGCACATCAACTTTGAGCTGATTTTTTTTTTGGGGTGAAGTGGAAGATCTTGTCCTGCAGACCTTTTGAGACAATCGCTCTAAATCATACCCATCAGTAAATACAGGCCTTTCTTCCAACATCTGAAAAGTCAAATCGCTGAGACTTGTGTTTCATATTTTTTGATGGTTACACGCCCTTTATCCCATAAAACACGGCAGTCTAATTGGTCGACTGCAAAATAAGGTTCAAAGCGCCAAACAGACCTCGATGAGGGTGCTGCAAGGTCAAAAGCGTCCATTCCACCTACACGACAAAACTGCCACACTAAAGATCCAGCTTTAAGTTTTGCCTTTTAATTGATGGGCAATAGATTGACGTTGATTGACTCTTTTTAAAAAATAAAAAGTCAGCATAATGAACACAATTACTAGTAAAGTACAGAATACCTGAATAAGAGATCTGGAAAAAAAACTCAGACGATCTCGACATTTATTTTCGCCTTCTTTTTTTTTTCCGACTTCATATCACAAGTCCTGTGAAACTTTCCCAATGTTTTCACGGCCCTTAAGTCTTTTGCTTTTCTCCTCCAGACATGACCCTTTTTCAGCTATGTGGGCATACCCTATGGCTTTTCAGTCTCCTCCCTTGTTTCTCACAGACATGCAAACTGTGTTTTTTTTTTCCCCGTCTTTCTTTCAATAACCTAATTTCGACCATGAACATACTATGGTGTTGTGTTCGCATCTATTACAAATGACACTAGACGGCTAAACATCTGTTTTTTCCAATCCATCATATCAATGCGCTGTTTATGAAGTGTGGAAGAAATTTTATTTTGTGATTTCCACTTTCATGATTTGATTTTGTACAGTTCTCGATGACTCTAGACTTTGACGTTGTCTTGGCCAACATTCTAGGTTGATCCTTCCCAAACATCTGTTCCGCTTTTTGGTCGGTTTCAGTTGTGCAATGTCTTGAGCCAGCTGGAAATTTCTCCCATACTAGTTTCTCTTCAAACATTTTCCATGTAGGATCCAAAGGAAAACAAATTCCCAATAACGTGTTGTACCTTGTTTCCGCAATAATCATTTCTTACGAGAAAATGGCCGCTCTATATTCCATACTTTTATGTCCTGTTGGCTGATGCTCTCCTTGAAATCCAGGTGGACAGAGATTTGAATATGTTTTGTTTGAAACATTTTTACGAGAACAAACAAAATGACACATTTCCCACTGGGAGACAGGAACTTCCCCTCGTAGGTTTTGCAGAAATGTAACCATGCAATGGACGATAATGTTGGGGGGAAGGGGGGGACACTGGTTGTCTGATCGAGTTGACTGGGTTGGGTGGAAAATATGGATATAGTCATTTTTTTTTTTTTTAGGCGATTTTGGAAGCTAAATTGATTATTCTTCAGTGGGTCACTAGAGATGCAAGTAAAATGGGACTGAGTGGTTTATAAGGTGTATGGATGGCCCTGTGATTATATGGTGGCATATCTGATGGGGTTGTGTATTCAACGAAAAGAGCTTAAAGGGTCTTTTGTGTTCCTCTTTCCTTAATTCCAGGCTCCCCGCTTCATTGCGTAATCCTTCATTCCCTTCCCTCCATTGCCCTGTCTGTTCCTTCTCATACGCCATCTGCTTCTCGTTTTAATTATACTTTCCTTCATCCACCATCTGCCTTGCACGGACATTCCATAGATAAAGCCTTGAAGACCATCAGGCCCCCCTCGAAGGTTGTGTGGCACATTTATCCCTGTGGTGGGCGTCGTGCCACTGGGTATAAAAGTTATTTTTGAACTGTGGTGAAATAAAATAAAGATGGCGCTTACATTCCTATATTTCTGGCTCAAGGGCCTAATGCAGGGCTTGACAAATCACAGAAATCAGGGAATCCATGGCTTCTAAAATCCCTACTGCTGGCTTCTAATATGTTTTGATTGTGTTAAGGAACTCCTATTTCCCTGGCTCCTAAAAATAGCTAGGCTGGCTCTACAGAACTTTTTCGAGCCTTGGGCATCATCCCTCCAATACTGCTGCTTCCATTGGGGTTGACTCTCTGTCTTCAACCTCCCGAGGTTGATAAAATGAAGACCATTAAGTGGGGCAGACTTGAAAACTAGAGAGTATTTCAATTCACCTTTCCTGGTTTAAATGCTTTGTTGTTGTGTTATTATTAAATAAGCCCCTGTGGCTACATTTATGGATATGTATATAAGAGGTAGCCTTTGTACAAAATCTGGACTTGCTAATGGAGTTTTCCCCAAGACAATAGTGTTTGTCATGGAATAACATTTTTTATTGATCAGTATTTTTTGGTGCATTGCCTTGTGGGAAACACTGGTCTGAAATATGATTACGAAAAGGACCTAGGTTCACTAAACTTTGCATCTACTTTTTTGCTAATACTGCTTATACTATAGAAGCGCAAGTGAAAACATGAGTGTCTGTAATTTGAGGATAATCTGGCTCATACTTTTTAAGGTACATGGCAGTTTATCCTCTGACCGGTAGACAGGATGCTTCCTTAGGAATCATCGGGACTGCTCTGCCTCCGCTTTGAGGCAGAGCTGAGAGTAAACCTAAATGTAACCAGGTTTACTTTCAGTAACGAAGCAAGGGTTAAAAAAAAAAAAAAAAAGTTTATTTTTTCCCTTTTAAACAGGCACAGTGTAATTTGAGAATACATTGAGACCATCAAAGATCTTATACTGACCATGGCTGCTAAAGTTAGTACAATTAAAAAAGCAATTTTATTTTGCTTTTATTCCGATATTCTGTACAAGACTCTATGTAATGCAGCGGATTTAAAAAAAAAAAAAAAAAAAACCCTTCTCTCCTAGATCTAAAAATATCCTGTTAATATTTGACCCTCCACAAAGTAAATTAAAGGGCTTCTTTTCACTGTCAAATAGAGTTACGAAATTTTCAAGTGCGTTTGTTAAATTTAGCAGCTTGGAAAATAAACAAACTGGCGCTTGGTATTTATTAGCAAGCGGAGCGGGCGGCCAAGCGCCTGTGACACATTCTCCAGCCAAAATGTCTTGCTTGCTTTGGACCGAACAGTTGCTGACATAATACTCCACACCAGCGACCCTTCCTGCGGAGTAAGCTCTTGCGCAAGGCATGTTACCAGGCACTCGTCCAATTTGGCGAGTTTTAGCATGGGGGTCATGACGACACAATGGCCCAGGGACATCCGAAAATAACTAACACGTGCACGACTAGCGCCATTCGTGTAGCGCTATGCTAATTAATAAAACGGCATGGAGAAGAAGAAAAGGAACCAGCCCTCAAAAATAGAATTTGGCCACCTGAGTGGACCCAATGTATGTAGGACACCCCTTCTAATTAGAAAATTGGGCTAGTCCAACTACACCTATTGCGGCAGGTGTATAAAATCAGCACACTGGCAGGGGAGTGCACACTGGCAGGGGAGTGCACACTGGCAGGGGAATATGGTCCACACTGAAGATAGAGTTGCCTCCAAGCCGGTATTATACCGGCTTGAGTCCAATGTTAAAGGGGCTCTGTCACCATTCCCTCCATTGCCCTGTCTGTTCCTCTCATACGCCATCTGCTTATATATTGTTTATACTTTGAATGTAGAGAATGAAACATGATCTCTATATTGGGTTTTTTTTTTTTTATTCAAGCAAATTCATAAAATTATAGAAATATGTTTTAAATGTGTCCTGCTTATGACATCACCTGTGGCCACAAGGTGATGTCATAACCATGAGACACCCCAGACACGTTTAAAGCATATTTTTCTCTTTGCTTGCAATTATGCCAACACAATGTATACATCATGTACTGTCCCTTTAAATCTAGTATTTGTATTTTTTAAAGGACAACTGTAGAAAAGTTGTGTTTAATTTAAAGATTGCATCAAGTGTAGGCTTTTTATATAAAAATGCTTTAATGGAAGAACACAATTACTGTACCTTATTGGGCCATCTTTACTCCATATAACTCTACCAGGAGGCAGCCATTTTGTTTAGAATCTTTGGTCAGATCTTTCTTCATCTGAACCAAGGTGAGCGAAGATCTGACCCAAGATTCTAACCAACATGTCTGCCCCCTGAGAGAACGATATGGAGTAAAGATTCTAACCAACATGTCTACCCCCTGAGAGAACTATATGGAGTAAAGATTCTAACCAACATGTCTGCCCCCTGAGAGAACTATATGGAGTAAAGATTCTAACCAACATGTCTGCCCCCTGAGAGAACTATATGGAGTAAAGATTCTAAACAACATGTCTGCCCCCTGAGAGAGCTATATGGAGTAAAGATTCTAACCAACATGTCTGCCCCCTGAGAGAACTATATGGAGTAAAGATTCTAACCAACATGTCTGCCCCCCTGAGAGAACTATACGGAGTAAAGATTCTAACCAACATGTCTGCCCCCTGAGAGAACTATATGGAGTAAAGAAGGCTCAATAAGGCACTTAATTTGTATTATTTCATTCAAGAATTTCTTTATAAATCATTTACACTTGATTTTTTTTTTTGCTACAGTTGTCGTTTAAGAAGTGTTGACTCACAACACTAACTGAAGTTCTCCGTGACTTTCAGCATTGTTCAGTTCTGTTTAGGATGACACTTTTCACTCCGTTTCTCAAATCTTTTTATTATCAAATGTCTATTGGCCTCCGCTCGGCTGTGGTAAGCATCACAAGCTTCCACAACCCCTGGATGTAGTCTCTCTGCGTGCCATTCTGGTAATGGGAACTTTAAACAGCCAGTAAACATTTAAAAATAACATTTACTTCAGCTATAGAAGCAAAATGTATTTTGCCATTGCCTCTACTCCGAGGGAGAAGAGGCATTTACTTGAGATATATGACACTTTTCCCCTAGCTGAGCAGCGAAGGTCACCTTTTTATCAACCTGTTGCGAAAGCATACCATGTTACATATGTGCTTTATCTTTAAATGTTACTCCTATATCTGTGTAAGAACTTCATTCAGTACATATTTCTAAATAAAGAAAGAAACCAAACACACTTTTAAAAGCACTGAATTTTCTCTCCTGTACAAATACATTTTGCGAAAAAAAAAAAAAATTATTTTTATTTAAATACGGTACGCTTAACTGAAAAAGACACGTGTAAATTTATTTCAAGTTAACAGAAGTTTTTTTTTTGCTATCCGTTGTCCTCTAAATCCAATAAAAAAAAAGTATCTAAAATGGCCTTCCGTCTGTTTAAAAAATAAATAAAAAAGAATGACTTGTTGAATTTGGATTTGCTTAGTGGGGATTTTGTGTACTGGTTAAACTACACGACTCTGGGCATACTGCTTATCCTCTTTAACCCCTGGGGATTAGGATCCCCGGGTGAGATACTTTCTATCTGAATTAATGTTTTGCATTAGACATTGGCATTGGCCATTTTTTTTATTGTGCTTTCGGACAATGCGGCCTGGATGGTATTAAAATACCCAGGGTGCAAAGCACAAGTGTTGCTAGGCAAGGCTCAGAGATTACATTTACAGGACAGACACTCTCAGTAGGGGCAAAAAAAAAAAAATTTCAAATAAAACCAGCCTTGCTCTCTTGCAGCTGCAACTTGTAAAGGAACTTCTGAAAAGTCAAATCAAGATAAAATGAAATTCCCACTTAATAAGGTCAGGTTTATGCAGGGCTAGAGCAGGGAGCCATGGAACGAAGCCTGTTTTTGTTAGATGTAGACTACAATGGGATTGTCCAAATGTATTTTGAGCTGCGAATCGTGTCTGTTTGTGTGTTGCAGACAGCCGTAGCGAATTAATGGGGCAGTTCCACCAATGGTTTCCATGGAACCGCTGTATTGTGCAAAGAAAAGGGAACCGATTCTTAGCACCTGAAACCGTCAGATAAAGTCAAACCCAGTTAGTGCTGTTGCCATCTCTTCCGTCCCTCTTTATTGGTTACATTTCTGCTCTGATCTCCCAAAATTTGCCCAGAGCCCTTCCAAACTGATCTTGATCATTCACATTAGGGTGAGTGAAAGTTTTATATGCAACATCTTTTTTTGGGGGGTGGATTTCTTATTTATCCATTATTTACTGTATATAGGTTAATTATGATTATTTTTGTTAATAAATCTGCACTATTTTTTTTACAGTAAGTTTACAGTAAAGAAAAAATAATTCCCAGGAAGCAGGAGGCAGTTTGGGTTTCGTATCAAAGCTTGATTGGGTGTTATTTGGCACGGACACATTGGAAAGGGGAAGGATTGTGGGACAGGGTGCCCGGATGGATGGCAGTTCACTGATAGTAAAGTTTTGGATGTGAATTAAGGGTTTTGCTTGGATTTTAAGGTGTATTCCTACTGTCCCAGATCTGCCTACCGAGATAGAATATCCTAATTTATCTGGCAGTGATACTGGAAATTAAATATCTAGGAATCCTAGGCAGAGTCGGTTGTCTCGCATCTTTCAAACGTATAGACTATATGTATCTACTGCCTGGCATTAAAGATCATGGATTTTGAAAGGACTAATGGGGATACAGATGATGGACCAGTTCCATTGCCGGGGTTGATGGGCGCGTGGCCACATTCAGTGCAGGGTCAGAAAGATGCCTGTACCTCGCCTACTGCGTGGAGCCAACTGTAAAGTTTGGTGGGGGAGAGATAATGGTATGGGGGGCTGTTTTTCAGGGGATGGGTTAGATTCCTTACTTCTAGTGAAGGGAAATCTTAATACTTCAGTATACCAAGACATGTTGAACAATGTTCTGCTTCCAACTTTGTGGGATCAGTTTTGGGAAGGCCCTTTTCTATTCCAGCATGACTGCGCTCCAGTGCACAAGGCAAGGTCCATAAAGACATGGCTGGATGAGTTTGGTGTGGAAGAACTTGACTGGCCTCACATAGCCTTGGCCTCTACCCATCGAGCACATTTTGGGATGAACTGGAATGGAGATTGGGGGCCAGGCCTTCTCACCCAACATCAGTGCCTGACCTCACAAATGGTCTACTGGATAAATGGGCAAAAATTCCCACAGAAACACTGCAAAACCTTGTGGAAATCCTTCCCAAAAGAGTGGAAGCTGAAACTAGAAGGGGAACCTACTACATATTATTAATGTCCATTTATTTAGAAAGCAATGTCATAAAAGTCCCTGTTGGTGCAATGGTCAGGGGTCCCAATACTTGGTCGTATTTAGTGCATGTCCTGCCTGCAACATCATGCAATATTAGACTTATTATTTTTATATAATATTCTATTATAGTACATAGAAGTCTATGGAAGTTTCTATTACCCTAATAGAAGTCACTTTGTACCAGAGTACTATCTTGTGATTCCAGAACAAAATGGCAAATGATCTCTTGCTCCTCCTACTTGTGGCATCGGCAAACCCAGCCCTGGAAGCCTATCAGACAGGCTCGAGTGCTAATATCATAGAATGAAATAGAGCCGAAGACTCTAGCTGGAGAGTAAGTTAGTCGGATATTAATATAGGGTCATTTTCCATATAAGTATAGGTGTTGCACATATAGGAGCAGTTCCCTGGGCGCCGTGCAAGTGGCGCTGTGATTGGCGCGCAGCTGGCGCTCCCTTTCTCAATGGCCGCTGGCGAGAGCTGGTTATCTAAGGTCACCCATCCAAAGATCATTCAAGCTTGATTCCTTTTTAAACTGGACTTTGCCTGCAGAGTAAACACTGACGGTGGTTGTTTTCTAACCCACAGAGGAAAGCTGACTGCAGAGCTTTGAGTCAGCAGGTTGAATCCGGCTGCACCCTTTCATTGCCGCCGGGGCACAATGGGCAAATTCCCTCACTCCTGTTTGCACAGAGCAATACATTATTATTATTATTTTTTTTTTGGAATGTTCTGCTCCAGTGATTTCTCTAACAGTCCAAGCCGATTTCTCTGAATTGGCTAAATATCAACTCCTATCCCCCCCCCCCCCCCCCTATTTACTGTTGTTAATCATTGATGACCCCCAGGAGGCCCCTAGATCTGTTCTGATTTGAATGGGTTAAACTTATTAAAACTGATTTCACACGGTTATCATTTTTGAGCAAACCCTACCTCGGTTATATTGAGAGGCAGAGCGGAGAGCAGAGACCCCCAGGAGCCCCCTGGGTCTGTTTTGATTTGAATGGGTTAAACTTATTAAAACTGTGAGGTTTATTTCTCTCATCTTATATCTTTTACTTCTCACCTCTCTTTGGTCTTATCCGAATACTACCCTCCCCATTTCCTCTCCTCTTTACTTTCACTGCATACACTTGGGTTCAGACTGGCCCCGCCACTATTTGACCCTCTGTCGCCACTATCTGCTCTCATGATATACAGTAATATCAATGTAAATACTGTATAGAGCAAATAAATCCCTGTTACTGTCATGTAGCTGTGATGTGAGGCATCGCTAGGAACCTGCCGTTGGCGTGTCAGGTCTGCACACGTGTCATTGTATTACCCTTTGGGGGGGGGGGGGGGGGGGGAATCCGAGCATGCATGGAAAGGCTATATCACAGCTTAAGGGGGCTGCACACTGAATGAACAGTTTTGCGCTTGCATTTACATTTTTGGGTAAAGGGTTACTCGACCTACATCTGTATTATATTGTTTACCTATGTTGTTTTACTATAAGTTATTACGGGTGAGTAGCGCAGACCGTTCTTGTATTTTGTATAGCCTGTGTTTGCAGCATGCTCACCCCCTGTTTGATAGGCTTCATTTTAGCCTGTGACTAGCTTAGCGCAGACAGGTTTGTTTTCCCTGCACATAACTTTACCTTTGACTGTTACCCTGAAATTTGTTGTCTGTAATATCCCTTTGTGTGTGTGTGTGTGTGTGTGTGTGTGTTTGAGTGGAATAATATACTTTTATTTCTTCGCAGTTCCATTTTTCTCCTCCCCTCTCACAGTACAGATCGCTGCAGAGAAAGTGTAATATATCCTTGCGCCGTTCCCAATATCTAATGGCTCCCCCGCTTCTGTCGAGTACTTTGCATTGTTAATGGCGGCGCAGTGTATTGCTCTCCAGCGCTGGTCCTGTGCTCATCGACCGGCCTGCAGCCTGAGAATAGATAATGTGGCTCTTACCACATGTTTTCACATCAATCCTGGCACCTGGCAGGGCTGGAGGCCTCGGTTAGATTTACAATGAATTAACTTGCGGTAACATTAAAGCACGGTTTGGATGTGCTCCCAAACTTGGCAAGCCGTGTGATATGGTTTGAGGTTGTGGCCACAGGTCTTCAGCTTAGACTTGGTCAACAGGAAGCTTGTTATCCCTTTAAGAGATCCACCTAGCCTATTTTCTGTAGGTTCTACACATGTTTAATATATGTGACATGCACTCATTTTAATTTGGCTGTTGTTGGAACTGTTAATTTAGGAGGGGGAAAAATGCTAAAACAAACAAACCCATGAGACCTCTGATTTCACATGGTTATCATTTTTGAGCAAACCCTACTTTGGTTACATTGAGTGGCAGAGCGGAGAGCATAGTTGGTGAGAGGCGGAGCGGAGAGCATAGTTGGCGAGAGGCGGAGAGCATAGTTGGCGAGAGGCGGAGAGCATAGTTGGCGAGAGGCGGAGCGGAGAGCATAGTTGGCGAGAGGCGGAGAGCATAGTTGGCGAGAGGCGGAGAGCATAGTTGGCGAGAGGCGGAGCGCATAGTTGGCGAGAGGCGGAGCGCATAGTTGGCGAGAGGCGGAGCGCATAGTTGGCGAGAGGCGGAGCGCATAGTTGGCGAGAGGCGGAGCGCATAGTTGGCGAGAGGCGGAGCGGAGAGCATAGTTGGCGAGAGGCGGAGCGCATAGTTGGCGAGAGGCGGAGCGCATAGTTGGCGAGAGGCGGAGAGCATAGTTGGCGAGAGGCGGAGCGCATAGTTGGCGAGAGGCGGAGCGGAGAGCATAGTTGGCGAGAGGCAGAGCGCATAGTTGGCGAGAGGCAGAGCGCATAGTTGGCGAGAGGCAGAGCGCATAGTTGGCGAGAGGCAGAGCGCATAGTTGGCGAGAGGCAGAGCGCATAGTTGGCGAGAGGCAGAGCGCATAGTTGGCGAGAGGCAGAGCGCATAGTTGGCGAGAGGCGGAGCGGAGAGCATAGTTGGCGAGAGGCGGAGCGGAGAGCATAGTTGGCGAGAGGCGGAGCGGAGAGCATAGTTGGCGAGAGGCGGAGCGGAGAGCATAGTTGGCGAGAGGCGGAGCGGAGAGCATAGTTGGCGAGAGGCGGAGCGGAGAGCATAGTTGGCGAGAGGCGGAGCGGAGAGCATAGTTGGCGAGAGGCGGAGCGGAGAGCATAGTTGGCGAGAGGCAGAGCGCATAGTTGGCGAGAGGCAGAGCGCATAGTTGGCGAGAGGCAGAGCGCATAGTTGGCGAGAGGCAGAGCGCATAGTTGGCGAGAGGCGGAGCGGAGAGCATAGTTGGCGAGAGGCGGAGCGGAGAGCATAGTTGGCGAGAGGCGGAGCGGAGAGCATAGTTGGCGAGAGGCGGAGCGGAGAGCATAGTTGGCGAGAGGCGGAGCGGAGAGCATAGTTGGCGAGAGGCGGAGCGGAGAGCATAGTTGGCGAGAGGCGGAGCGGAGAGCATAGTTGGCGAGAGGCGGAGCGGAGAGCATAGTTGGCGAGAGGCGGAGCGGAGAGCATAGTTGGCGAGAGGCGGAGCGGAGAGCATAGTTGGCGAGAGGCGGAGCGGAGAGCATAGTTGGCGAGAGGCGGAGCGGAGAGCATAGTTGGCGAGAGGCGGAGCGGAGAGCATAGTTGGCGAGAGGCGGAGCGGAGAGCATAGTTGGCGAGAGGCGGAGCGGAGAGCATAGTTGGAGAGAGGCGGAGCGGAGAGCATAGTTGGTGAGAGGTGGAGCGGAGAGCATAGTTGGTGAGAGGCGGAGCGGAGAGCATAGTTGGTGAGAGGTAGAGCGGAGAGCATAGTTGGCGAGAGGTAGAGCGGAGAGCATAGTTGGCGAGAGGTAGAGCGGAGAGCATAGTTGGCGAGAGGTAGAGCGGAGAGCATAGTTGGTGAGAGGTGGAGAGCATAGTTGGTGAGAGGTGGAGAGCATAGTTGGTGAGAGGTGGAGAGCATAGTTGGTGAGAGGCGGAGCGGAGAGCATAGTTGGTGAGAGGTAGAGCGGAGAGCATAGTTGGCGAGAGGTGGAGAGCATAGTTGGTGAGAGGCGGAGCGGAGAGCATAGTTGGTGAGAGGTGGAGCGGAGAGCATAGTTGGCGAGAGGCGGAGAGCATAGTTGGCGAGAGGCGGAGCGGAGAGCATAGTTGGCGAGAGGCGGAGCGGAGAGCATAGTTGGTGAGAGGTGGAGAGCATAGTTGGTGAGAGGTAGAGCGGAGAGCATAGTTGGTGAGAGGTGGAGAGCATAGTTGGTGAGAGGTGGAGAGCATAGTTGGTGAGAGGTAGAGCGGAGAGCATAGTTGGTGAGAGGTGGAGAGCATAGTTGGTGAGAGGCGGAGAGCATAGTTGGTGAGAGGTGGAGAGCATAGTTGGTGAGAGGTGGAGAGCATAGTTGGTGAGAGGTGGAGAGCATAGTTGGCGAGAGGTAGAGCGGAGAGCATAGTTGGTGAGAGGTGGAGAGCATAGTTGGTGAGAGGTGGAGAGCATAGTTGGTGAGAGGTGGAGAGCATAGTTGGTGAGAGGTGGAGAGCATAGTTGGTGAGAGGTGGAGCGGAGAGCATAGTTGGTGAGAGGTAGAGCGGAGAGCATAGTTGGTGAGAGGTGGAGAGCATAGTTGGTGAGAGGCGGAGCGGAGAGCATAGTTGGTGGGAGGTGGAGCGGAGAGCATAGTTGGCGAGAGGCGGAGAGCATAGTTGGCGAGAGGCGGAGCGGAGAGCATAGTTGGTGAGAGGTGGAGAGCATAGTTGGTGAGAGGTAGAGCGGAGAGCATAGTTGGTGAGAGGTGGAGAGCATAGTTGGTGAGAGGTGGAGAGCATAGTTGGTGAGAGGTAGAGCGGAGAGCATAGTTGGTGAGAGGTGGAGAGCATAGTTGGTGAGAGGCGGAGAGCATAGTTGGTGAGAGGCGGAGAGCATAGTTGGTGAGAGGCGGAGAGCATAGTTGGTGAGAGGCGGAGAGCATAGTTGGTGAGAGGTGGAGAGCATAGTTGGTGAGAGGTGGAGAGCATAGTTGGCGAGAGGTAGAGCGGAGAGCATAGTTGGTGAGAGGTGGAGAGCATAGTTGGTGAGAGGTGGAGAGCATAGTTGGTGAGAGGTGGAGAGCATAGTTGGCGAGAGGTAGAGCGGAGAGCATAGTTGGTGAGAGGTGGAGAGCATAGTTGGTGAGAGGTGGAGAGCATAGTTGGTGAGAGGCGGAGCGGAGAGCATAGTTGGCGAGAGGCGGAGAGCATAGTTGGTGAGAGGTAGAGCGGAGAGCATAGTTGGTGAGAGGTGGAGAGCATAGTTGGTGAGAGGCGGAGCGGAGAGCATAGTTGGTGAGAGGTGGAGCGGAGAGCATAGTTGGCGAGAGGCGGAGAGCATAGTTGGCGAGAGGCGGAGCGGAGAGCATAGTTGGCGAGAGGCGGAGCGGAGAGCATAGTTGGTGAGAGGTGGAGAGCATAGTTGGTGAGAGGTAGAGCGGAGAGCATAGTTGGTGAGAGGTGGAGAGCATAGTTGGTGAGAGGTGGAGAGCATAGTTGGTGAGAGGTGGAGAGCATAGTTGGTGAGAGGTAGAGCGGAGAGCATAGTTGGTGAGAGGTGGAGAGCATAGTTGGTGAGAGGCGGAGAGCATAGTTGGTGAGAGGCGGAGAGCATAGTTGGTGAGAGGCGGAGAGCATAGTTGGTGAGAGGTGGAGAGCATAGTTGGTGAGAGGCGGAGAGCATAGTTGGTGAGAGGCGGAGAGCATAGTTGGTGAGAGGCGGAGAGCATAGTTGGTGAGAGGCGGAGAGCATAGTTGGTGAGAGGCGGAGAGCATAGTTGGTGAGAGGTGGAGAGCATAGTTGGTGAGAGGTGGAGAGCATAGTTGGCGAGAGGTAGAGCGGAGAGCATAGTTGGTGAGAGGTGGAGAGCATAGTTGGTGAGAGGTGGAGAGCATAGTTGGTGAGAGGTGGAGAGCATAGTTGGTGAGAGGTGGAGAGCATAGTTGGCGAGAGGTAGAGCGGAGAGCATAGTTGGTGAGAGGTGGAGAGCATAGTTGGTGAGAGGTGGAGAGCATAGTTGGTGAGAGGCGGAGCGGAGAGCATAGTTGGCGAGAGGCGGAGAGCATAGTTGGTGAGAGGTAGAGCGGAGAGCATAGTTGGTGAGAGGTGGAGAGCATAGTTGGTGAGAGGCGGAGCGGAGAGCATAGTTGGTGAGAGGTGGAGCGGAGAGCATAGTTGGCGAGAGGCGGAGAGCATAGTTGGCGAGAGGCGGAGCGGAGAGCATAGTTGGCGAGAGGCGGAGCGGAGAGCATAGTTGGTGAGAGGTGGAGAGCATAGTTGGTGAGAGGTAGAGCGGAGAGCATAGTTGGTGAGAGGTGGAGAGCATAGTTGGTGAGAGGTGGAGAGCATAGTTGGTGAGAGGTGGAGAGCATAGTTGGTGAGAGGTAGAGCGGAGAGCATAGTTGGTGAGAGGTGGAGAGCATAGTTGGTGAGAGGCGGAGAGCATAGTTGGTGAGAGGTGGAGAGCATAGTTGGTGAGAGGTGGAGAGCATAGTTGGTGAGAGGTGGAGAGCATAGTTGGTGAGAGGTGGAGAGCATAGTTGGTGAGAGGCGGAGAGCATAGTTGGTGAGAGGTGGAGAGCATAGTTGGTGAGAGGTGGAGAGCATAGTTGGCGAGAGGTAGAGCGGAGAGCATAGTTGGTGAGAGGTGGAGAGCATAGTTGGTGAGAGGTGGAGAGCATAGTTGGTGAGAGGTGGAGAGCATAGTTGGTGAGAGGTGGAGAGCATAGTTGGCGAGAGGTAGAGCGGAGAGCATAGTTGGTGAGAGGTGGAGAGCATAGTTGGTGAGAGGTGGAGAGCATAGTTGGTGAGAGGCGGAGCGGAGAGCATAGTTGGCGAGAGGCGGAGAGCATAGTTGGTGAGAGGTAGAGCGGAGAGCATAGTTGGTGAGAGGTGGAGAGCATAGTTGGTGAGAGGCGGAGCGGAGAGCATAGTTGGTGAGAGGTGGAGCGGAGAGCATAGTTGGCGAGAGGCGGAGAGCATAGTTGGCGAGAGGCGGAGCGGAGAGCATAGTTGGCGAGAGGCGGAGCGGAGAGCATAGTTGGTGAGAGGTGGAGAGCATAGTTGGTGAGAGGTAGAGCGGAGAGCATAGTTGGTGAGAGGTGGAGAGCATAGTTGGTGAGAGGTGGAGAGCATAGTTGGTGAGAGGTGGAGAGCATAGTTGGTGAGAGGTAGAGCGGAGAGCATAGTTGGTGAGAGGTGGAGAGCATAGTTGGTGAGAGGCGGAGAGCATAGTTGGTGAGAGGTGGAGAGCATAGTTGGTGAGAGGTGGAGAGCATAGTTGGTGAGAGGTGGAGAGCATAGTTGGTGAGAGGTGGAGAGCATAGTTGGTGAGAGGCGGAGAGCATAGTTGGTGAGAGGCGGAGAGCATAGTTGGTGAGAGGCGGAGAGCATAGTTGGTGAGAGGCGGAGAGCATAGTTGGTGAGAGGTAGAGCGGAGAGCATAGTTGGTGAGAGGTAGAGCGGAGAGCATAGTTGGTGAGAGGCGGAGCGGAGAGCATAGTTGGAGAGAGGTGGAGAGCATAGTTGGTGAGAGGTAGAGCGGAGAGCATAGTTGGTGAGAGGTAGAGCGGAGAGCATAGTTGGTGAGAGGTGGAGAGCATAGTTGGTGAGAGGTGGAGAGCATAGTTGGTGAGAGGTGGAGAGCATAGTTGGTGAGAGGTGGAGAGCATAGTTGGTGAGAGGCGGAGAGCATAGTTGGTGAGAGGTAGAGCGGAGAGCATAGTTGGTGAGAGGTAGAGCGGAGAGCATAGTTGGTGAGAGGTAGAGAGGAGAGCATAGTTGGTGAGAGGTAGAGCGGAGAGCATAGTTGGTGAGAGGTAGAGCGGAGAGCATAGTTGGTAAGAGGTAGAGCGGAGAGCATAGTTGGCGAGAGGTGGAGAGCATAGTTGGTGAGAGGTGGAGAGCATAGTTGGCGAGAGGTAGAGCGGAGAGCATAGTTGGCGAGAGGTAGAGCGGAGAGCATAGTTGGTGAGAGGTGGAGAGCATAGTTGCCAACAGTTTTTAATTTGCTGGTACAAGACCCCAAGAAAGGGTCAAATTCAGGTCTGTCCTAGTATTAATTCTGCCAATGCACATTACAGGCATCCGCAGTCTGAAAGTAAGAAAATGAGCTCCGGTCAGCCTGTACATGTAACTGGTAGCCTGTAGCTCAATCCTGCAGGGTCATACAACACCACATGACGTCACCCAGGCTCACATGCAACTTTTAACTGTTTCCTTTCTCCGTCCCTGAGAATGTCCCTGCATGTTTTGGATAGTTTCATCTTGCTGGTGCGTGTCTGCAAATCTCCAACAAACACAAACTCCGTGGCCTACAGGCAGTGTGAGGAAACCGGTGTGACCTGTCCTGTGCGCAGGCTGTGAAATGGAGACAAGCGAGCTGATGCCTCATTTCATGTGTCACTTATTTATCTGATGGAGATACTATCATTGTATTTTTTTCCTTGTTAGAAACTTGTAAAGCGGCTTGTAAATCTTTCAGCGACACAGATTTATATATCCCCTAATAGGTGCAGGGGGATAGGCAAAGTGCAGTAAATGTTCACCAAATGTATTGGTGTCTACCCCTGTTTAGGTGACATTGTACCCCTAGCGCCTAGTAGGCGACTAGTGCTGTATTATCTAATGGTATTGTGTGAGATATCCATAGCTGTTTCTAATTGGACATCTGGAGTATTCAGTGAAAGTGTGTAATCCTGATATCTAGGAATGCAGTCAGAGTTTCTGGCAGAACCAGCAAGAAAAATATGCTTGAGAAGTAAACGCGTTTTGCTCGCATTGAGAAGCAAACGCGTTTTGCTCGCATTGAGAAGCAAACGCGTTTTGCTCGCATTGAGAAGCAAACGCGTTTTGCTCGCATTGAGAAGCAAACGCGTTTTGCTCGCATTGAGAAGCAAACGCATTTGCAGAGTTACAGACAAACCAACAAGACTGAACGTGTAATATTCAAAAGACTTTCCCCCTTTTTTATTTTCTGGGATGTTGCCAAGGAGTCGGGGCATTGGTAGGGGTCCAAAAGATGACACGTTTTATAAGAGTGCAGTATATAACAAAATCCAAGGAGGGAAGCATGTATTATAAGGAGTGTTTCTTAAATAATCTAGTAGTTATTACAATATGCAATAAAAATATTATATACTAGTAGTTATATACAATGCACACGTGTGTGTCTTTACTGCACTCTGACCCAATATAGATGTATAATGCATTCCTTTATCAGCATATAGATTTTTATTTTTAGGTATATAATATGGCTCTGAGCAAACATTACATTGCATAAATACTTAAGTTACAAAAAAAATGTGGGTGTGTTTATTGCATATAGGGTTGCCACCTGGCCGGTATTTTACCGGCAGGCCGGTAAAAAATTGGCACCAGGCCAATGTTAAGTCTATGGAGACAGTACCAAGGCCGGTATTTTTTTGAAAAAAAGGTGGCAACCCTAATTGCATACCCCAACTAACTTGTATTTGATTTTGATTAATACATATTGTTTCCCACATATGGCCCCTGCGTTTTTTATGTATGCACCTTTGTTTGGCTTGTTCTGACAGTGCCATAATCCATATTCAGATTTCATCATCCCAAGTGAGTAAAGGATGTATGTATACATGTTGTAGAGAATCCCTTAAATGTTCCCCATAAAGTTTCCACTCAAATGTAATTTAGTTAGATAACAAAACCTGCGCTGTAAAGCTTGCACTTTAATAGAGTTAAAGCCAATAGAGCTTGCGCCCTAATGTAATTTAGTTTGTTAATAAAACTTGCGCTCTATTAGAAGTTGGTTAGATACTAAAGCTTGTACTCTAATGGAATTTAGTTGTATAGTAAAGCTTGCGCTCTATTGTATGGAATAGCCGTGCAGCGGAAGGGTAAACACAGTCAAGGAATTTAAGCATGCGGGGCATAGGCACAAGGCTATCCTAGATATAAGATAAGGCCAGGGACTAATGAAAGTATTACATTACTGAGAGGGTAGTGGATGTATGGAATAGTCTTCCAGTAGAAGTGGTAGAGGTTAATACAGTGAAGGAATTTAAGCATGCGGGGCATAGGCACAAGGCTATCCTAGATATAAGATAAGGTCAGGGACTAATGAAAGTATTACTTTACTGAGAGGGTAGTGGATGCATGGAATAGTCTTCCAGTAGAAGTGGTAGAGGTTAATACAGTGAAGGAGTTTAAGCATGCATGGGATAGGCACAAGGCTATCCTAGATATAAGATAAGGCCAGGGACTAATGAAAGTATTACTTTACTGAGAGGGTAGTGGATGTATGGAATAGTCTTCCAGTAGAAGTGGTAGAGGTTAATACAGTGAAGGAGTTTAAGCATGCGTGGGATAGGCACAAGTCTATCCTAGATCTAAGATAAGGCCAGGGACTAATGAAAGTATTACTTTACTGAGAGGGTAGTGGATGTATGGAATAGCCTTCCAGTAGAAGTGGTAGAGGTTAATACAGTGAAGGAGTTTAAGCATGCATGGGATAGGTATAAGGCTATCCTAGATATAAGATAAGGCCAGGGACTAATGAAAGTATTACTTTACTGAGAGGGTAGTGGATGTATGGAATAGTCTTCCAGTAGAAGTGGTAGAGGTTAATACAGTGAAGGAGTTTAAGCATGCGGGGCATAGGCACAAGGCTATCCTAGATATAAGATAGGGAACTGGGGACTAATAAAAGTATTTCAAAAATTTGGCAGACTAGATGGGCCGAATGGTTCTTATCTGCTGACACATTCTGTGTTTCTAATGTGATTTGGTTGGATTATAAAGCTTGCACTCTAATGTAATTTGGTTAGATAATAAAGATTGCACTCTAATATAGCTACCGAACAAGTACATGCTCTAGGGAGTCCCTAAAATGTTTCATAGCCACCCTGTCGAACGTATCTAAAATGGACAGACGTGCACACATAAAACAAAAGACCCAAACTCAAATTATCATTTTTTGCATAGACGAGCGTAAAGTCATGCAAGAAGTCAAACACTTAAGCTACATTAACAGTCATATCACCTGTGCTGCTTTCTTCTCTGGTCCATTGGGCTCTGTGTATACCTGTTTGTGAAGCCGCAGGACCCGGACCGCTGATGTCATTGCGTGTTTCCCTCACCCATGTAAGTCCTCACCCCCCCCCCCCCCCCCAATTGTGTTACAAGGTCCTAGAAGGAGGGGAGCACCGTATTTGTTGGTCAAAGGACTTGAAAGGTTTACTGGCTTAAGGGTGTACCTGACATATTTGGCAACCGGGACAGTATACAGTGTGTCAGAGACACATACATTGTACATTATAGCGTACCTAAGTGTACAAGAGACATACACTTGGTTCTGCATAACTTTCCTATGTATATAGTGTGCCATAGACGTATAGATTGTGCCAGATGGCTTCCCTTATTATACAGTGTGCCAGAAACAAGGAGGCCCCTTTTATATATTAAAAAAATAGATGACTTGTTACGTTGTACAGGACAGCGATGGCTAACCTTGGCACTGCAGATGTTGGTGAGTCCACCTTTACGACCGACCGAGCATCTTGTAGTATGTAGCTCCCAAATCTGCCGTGCCAAGGTTAGCCCCTCTCGGCTGTTGCAAATGGCATCTGCTGACACGGTGGAGAAGCCATTTGTCTGAGGATAAGTGCTGAGCAGTTCCACGATATCGATTACTGTTAATTGATCTACGCTGTTCTGCCGTTCCAAGCTTTTCATTTATTCCTCTTACAATTGCCAAGGAATTGGGTTCGCAGGGATCGATAGAAAAGTGCTCGCACTGATTACATGACTTCGTACTCTTCCCCTTAGGGTTTATTTTTTTTGTTTTGTTTTAAAGGTGTCGTGTCGCGAAAACAGGAGTTGATCATCTCCTCCTAGGCTTCGACAGATACGATTTATTGAAATATTCTAAATTGTTAAACGCTAATTCGGGACTGCCGCATGTGTTTTAAGTGGGGTTCATTCACTAGACCGTAAATAGTCCCCAGCACGCCACTGCCACTGTCCCCGGCACGCCACTGCCCCCAGCACGGCACTGCCCCCAGCACGGCATTGTCCACCGTGAATACTCCAAATCACACAAAAAAAATCCTTGATTTGGAAACCTGGGGAAATAAGTTAATTTGTATATCAACCCACAGGTGATATTGTAAACTGGAGACAACTCGCATTCAGAACACACTATATATATATATATATATATGCATTTGCTCGCAATGTATAGATAATTTCTGATATATATATTAAATATTTTATGTATTTTTTTCTTCACAGTATAAACCATCTGTAGAATTTAGGAGATCAATTCAGTAGCCAGGATAGTTATAGGAGCCAGGGAAATGGCCCTTGCAAAGAGTTGTATCAATACGTCAGGAGCCAGCAGTAGGGATTTTTGGAATCATGCCCTAGCATCGGTAATAGATCCAATTTATCATATCTCTCTTACACTAGGCCGGTCGCTTGCAGTTCCCCTAATACAATGCTCTATATATATATATATATATATATATAATGTTCCAAATTTTACATTGCAATATATTTTTTTAGTTCGCTGAATTTCCAGAAAGTCCTTCCCATCCTAAAATCTCTCTTGCCTTAAACACGTCCTTGAGTCCCGGTACAGAGGTGCGAGAGCTCCCTCTTCAGGATCAATCTAACCAGAGGATCGCTTCCTCCTCACAATGCCTCTGTGCACGGTTTTGTTTTATTTTATTTTTGAGACGTTTCTTTGGGGTCTCGCTAGCACGCCACTGTAGCAGGATAACCAGAGTAACGTTATATCTGTGTGGGCCTAGCTGTGTGTCCTCAGCTAAAACATGGGGCGGCAGACGCTCCCTAAGGAACTCGGCAACTTCCTGTTGTGCCGCTGGCTTCTAAGTTGTCAGAATTTGTGCGTTGCAGTTGAGCGGTTACTGTAATGTAAGCTGCATGGGGGCGATGGTGCCGGCACAGACACTTTTTTTTGAGCAGTTTGCAACTATTTGTAACATTAAGCTCTTGTTTTCCCTGATTTGCGCCTCTTCCGTTTATTTTTATTTAGCGTGCATTTTTCCGGTTGCACTAATAAATTGCGATTAGAGTTGCGCACGCTAAAGAGCTTTGCGAATATTTTGTGAAAAATAATTCTTATTTGCGGGTAAAAATTACACCAGCTTTTAGCGAGCGCTATCAAAAGAGGTAGGAAAAAATATTCAAAAATGTCCTGTTTTTATTCTCAATTATTCCTGTTTTTATTCGCAATTTGCTCGTATGTACTATCTGAGTGTTAAATGTTTAGTACATTGCAATAGGAGCAAAGAGCAAAAATAGTTTTGCACATGAAATATATTTACTTTTTTTAGTACTTGCCCCTCTGAGTAGGGTCTGTAGTGCACAACTTATTGATGATTCTATGGTACCTTCACAAACCTTGCCACGGACACTGCGGTCTTCCTATGGACCCCTTCCCTGGAGACAGTGCAGCCTATTTGAGATTTTGGAGTGCTCCGCTGCGACCTTTGGTATTTTCTACCTCTTGTGTGTGTCCTGATCCTAAATCTGAGGTCTTTTATTTGTCTGATTTGTACACAGCAAGCGCGTGTAAATGTATGCCAAACGACAAACAATGCTTTCTAATTTTTAATGCAGAGATTCTGGATGTTGTGAGAGGTCCTCGGGGATGCCTGAGGCTCCACTGTGTGAAAAAGGTTTCTAAGCGTGTTTTTATCTTTCCCGTAATTACCGTAATTGTCCTCGTCTGAACTTGCGACGGTGACGCGCAGCATAATGGCAGCTCAGCGCTGGACGCAGCTGGCATTCTTGACGCGTACAGCTGCAATCTGCCTTTTTCGCTTTAAACAAAACGCTATGGGCTTTTGAAAGACATGGCCGCGAGAGAGGTAGTCACCGTCCTGGTAACTAATAATCTGCCATCGATGCTTTGTGAATGGAGCACTTGTAGGGGGCAGTTGGTAGCATAAGGGGTCTATTGACTGTAAGCTGCGCTGAACTGCAAAAATCAGGCGTTGGAAGCAGAGTTTACGGTCTTCCCAATTGCACGAATAATCTGTCTGCCGGTGTGCCCTGTGCGACATTCGACAATCTCTGGGGTCTCACAAGTGCCTAGGGGCTTTCAGCTCACCTTTTTCTATTTGAAATCATGAATCTCTTTTTTTTTTTTTAAATTTTATTTACATTTATTCCTAAATTTTTATTTTTCAACCGGTTGATTCCATGTGCCCAGGGCCCAATTACATGAGAGAAATTACTTAACCTGAGAGGTACAAAAATGAAAGTTGGGGTTATTGCCAAGAATGTAAAATAAAAAATATATATATATAT
>CM069859.1:216768846-216891346 GCA_036172795.1 Pelodytes ibericus
TGTATGTATGTGTATATATATATATGTATGTATGTGTATATATATATATGTATGTATGTGTATATATATATATGTATGTATGTGTATATATATATATGTATGTATGTGTATATATATTATATATGTATGTATGTGTATATATATATATATGTATGTATGTGTATATATATATATATATGTATGTATGTGTATATATATATATGTATGTATGTGTATATATATATATGTATGTATGTGTATATATATATATGTATGTATGTGTATATATATATATGTATGTATGTGTATATATATGTATGTATGTATGTATGTATGTGTATATATATGTATGTATGTATGTATGTATGTGTATATATATATGTATGTATGTATGTATGTATGTGTATATATATATGTATGTATGTATATGTGTATATATATATGTATGTATGTATATGTGTATATATATATGTATGTATGTATATGTGTATATATATATGTATGTATGTATATGTGTATATATATATGTATGTATGTATATGTGTATATATATATGTATGTATGTATATGTGTATATATATATGTATGTATGTATATGTGTATATATATATGTATGTATGTATATGTGTATATATATATGTATGTATGTATATGTGTATATATATATATATATATATTCCAAAGAACAGCGCACTCACCTCAAAGCAGGTAGGAGAAAAAACTCTAAAGCTATAGGGTTCATTAAAGCTACTTAAAAACACCTGTCTTACTAAGATAACAAAATTGGAGATTTAGTGACATATATGGCCATATTATGCTAAGCCCACCACTACGTCAAAGTACTCCAATATTGGTGTGTCCTAACACTAAATAGTGTTGCTTATGGGGGCTTAATCTATTTATATGTATTACTTACCAGGGACCAAAAGGCCTTCCTATTGTACAATACAGAGACACTCCTGCAATTTATAGGTCTGGACACCACTTAATGGAGCACCTGTGATGGGGAGGGGGTCTAAACCAGAGGCCTGGTCATAGCCTCTACTATACAAACAAACCCAAAAGGGAATGCACTCACCTCAACTAGCATATACGCAGTACTGGAGACCGGATCTCCAGAAGGATATTGATACTTTGGAGAGAGTTCAGAGAAGGGCTACTAAACATGTTCATGGGTTGAAGGATAAAACTTACCAGGAAAGGTTAAAGCATCTTAACATGTATAGCTTGGAGGAAAGACGTAAAACAGGGGGGATATGATAGAAACATTTATATACATAAAGGGAATCAACACAGTAAAGGAGGAGAGTATATTTAAAGGAAGAAAAACTACCACAACTAGAGGACATAGTCTTAAATTAGAGGGGCAACGATTTAAAAGTAATATCAGGAAGTATTACTATACTGAGAGGGTAGTGGATGTATGGAATAGTCTTCCAGCAGAAGTGGTAGAGGTTAATACAGTGAAGGAGTTTAAGAATGCGTGGGAGAGGTATAAGGCTATCCTAGATATAACATAAGGCCAGGGACTAATGAAAGTATTACATTACTGAGAGGGTAGTGGATGTATGGAATAGCCTTCCAGCAGAAGTGGTAGAGGTTAATACAGTGAAGCAGTTTAAGCATGCGTGGGATAGGCACAAGGTTATCCTAGGTATAAGATAAGGCCAGGGACTAATGAAAGTATTACTTTACTGAGAGGGTAGTGGATGTATGGAATAGCCTTCCAGCAGAAGTGGTAGAGGTAAACACAGTCAAGGAGTTTAAGCATGCGTGGGATAGGCACAAGGCTATCCTAACTTTAAGACCGGGAACGGGGGACTAATAAAAGTACTCAAAAACAAAAATTGGGCAGACTAGATGGACCGAATGGTTCTTATCTGCCGACACATTCTATGTTTCTATATATTATAAGCTTTAGAGTTTTTCTCCTACCTGCTATGAGGTGAGTGCGCTGATCTTTGGGTTTTGTATAAATATTGTATACATGTCAAATGTACTGTAGAAAAGGCAGCTTGCACACGTAGCGTGTTTAAGGGACAACAGGTTTGTCCACACACTAGCAAATGTGTTATGTCCAATTTCTAAGTCGCACATCCTCTGCATGTAAATGGACTGATAATGCTGGGGTGTTCTATATTATTAGGAGAATTCTGGGGCCTGAATGCTGAACTACGTGATAAACCTCACACATGTTACATGCTCTCATTTTCCGCACCGTCTGCAAGCAATCATTCGAGTCCTATTTCATACACAGCCCAATCACTGGGAAAACGCCATGTCTTGGTTTTGTTTGTTTGTTTGTTTTTTAATTGACTTTCGCCGCGGTTTTGTTATTACATTTACACAGTGTTTGCGGCTTGGGTCAGAGGTCGACAAATCCCACGGGCCAGGGAGACGTGGCCTAATAGTCCTTTTCATTTTTTGGGGGGGGGTGGGGAATCTAAATTCTACACACATTTTTTCCCTGTTTTAGATGAAGGGTAAAAAGGCCCACTCCGAACTGTGATTTGTACTCTAAGCAGACATCCCTCGCTTTATGATTTGCTATGAGACTAAATAGAGCCGACTTTTTATTCCAAATTACAAATGAATGCCTTTTTAAAAAAATTATGGATAGTTCAGGGGCGACCAAAGTGCGGCCCGTTTGACATCAATGTGCGGCCCACCTTATTAAACTTCCCATATTCTTATTATCCCCAAAAATCTACACTTTTGTTTAAATAACGTTAATTTAAACTTGTTTTTAACTGATTTTTATATTACTGTTATTAATATATAATGTTAAATAATATTTTTTTTTGAAATTTCTATGGCTAGCGAGCTATTGATTACCATTACCGTAAGTAGAAAGAAACTGCACAAGCATTTCTCCTTAGAAAGTTAGTCCCTATGGGATCTCCTATTTTATTAACGAATTGGCACCTTCTGGACACTATATATAGAGTCACACATTGCCACTAAAGTCTCCCAAATTTAAATTAAAAATCCTTGTTTTTTTTGTTTTTTGTCTGAGTGGGAGGATCAGTAGAAGCTGCAAACATGAAAAAAATGAGACCAGTTATTACTCAGCTTCTAAAGTCATCCATCCTAGAAATTCCTCTCTATAAAAGTGCGGAACCCGTACATTTTTTTGGCCTTGGCATGGTTGAGCTTATTATCCGTGAACCTAAATGCCAGTAAGCTTCAGACTTCAGGATCCATATTTACACAGCATTTTAGAGATCTAGCCTTTTAGCTTAACAGTAAACGAAAAGCTGTGAGCATACTATGCAAGGTTATTGCACAACTGTGCATGCAAACAAAGACTGGTAGGCTCCACCCCTTATGTACACTTTTCAGAATTCTGAATGTACAGCTGTACATTTCGCAGCTGTGGGCTTAGCAATGGAAATGCACGGCAATGATCTCACAATGATGTAACAAGGAATGTGCACTGCTCAATGTGCTAACGCCTGTCTGTCTCTCCCCCCCCCCCCCCCCCCCCTTTGGTTTGCAGGCAGGAATGCATTGCGAAAGAAGAGAATCCTCAAGTATTTTTCTGCTGTTGTGAAGGAAACTATTGCAATGAGAAATTTACTCATTTACCCGAAGGTAAGTGTGCATTTGTGTTTTTTATCCTTGAAAATGCTGTTTATTGCTCGGATCTGGCTAAACGGCCTCAGAACGTTCCATTTAGAGTGTCAGCTCCCAAGATCAGGGCCCCCTATCCTATGTTTTTATTTTTTTTAAAGTGGAGTGTGTAGCATCTGTAAAGCTCAGCGGAATATGTTGGTACTATATCCATAACAGATTGAAATAATAAGGATTTATAAAAAGCTAGGGAAGAAAAAATGGAATGTATTGTTCCTGCCTAGTTAGCACTTGGATCACTACAATTTTGGAAAGGTTCATAAAATCAAGCCTTCTTAGAGATAACATTTACAGAGTAAACAAGGAATGGGCAGATCCTCGGGGGAGGCACAGAGGAGGGGCTCTAATGTTGTGGAGATCTGTATAGGTCAGTCACCGATTTTTTTTTTTTTTTCCATATGTCTTGTTACGTGGCGCTGTTTTCAATAACCGCTCTGCTCAGCAACTCAATTTGGGAAAAGATTTGCAAAATCTATCAAAGGATTCGCAGCTGATTTGGTCATTGGTTCAAGTTTGTCCTGTACCCAACGCATTTTAATCCAGTATGGCAATGTTGACATTCGAGAATATCATACGATGAAGGGTCTTGGGAAATCTTGTCTGTGCAAAGCTCTCAGGCCAACTTACCTTGCGCCTAGGTGTCTGCGGCTTTTGTAAACCTTGTAGCCTACTCATTTTTTGGGTGTGATACTTGGTCCTCAGGGTCATAATGTAATCCATGTAATCAACCAATTAACATTGCATTGCTGTGCCCGATGGGCTAACTATTTACCCACCAGTCCAATGTGTCTATTGCCTTCAAAGACTGGAGTTTGACCCCCCAGTAGTAAAAATTTTCGGGAGAGATAGAGGGGAGCCCTTTTTCAAACCTTGTGTTCACTGAAAAAGATCTATATTCAATTGAAATATGTAAATAGCATTTTTCCAGTTTTATGTGAATCATATATATTTTTTTATTTTATGGCTTATTTTTATTGTTTGACATATAGACATATATATATTGTATGTGTGTGTACATACACTATATCAGGGCTTGACAAATTTAATTTAGTTTTAGGGGCCAGCAAAAAAAATCTAGGAGCCACACAACAGCACATTCATGCAACCATACACACACACTGAGACAGTCAGTCACATACATATACACAAACAGTCAGTCAGTCACATACATATACACACACAGTCAGTCAGTCACATACATACATTTTTGTTTTTTGTTTTTTTTAATTGGGGAAAAAAGTACTTCTATCAATGACTCTCTCCTCCCTGCTGTTTTACCTCATTGCACTGGAGGGGGGATTTCTGCTACACCGTTGTCCATGCATATCACACAGGCACAGACCCTCCCTCTTGACACTGTGTGCAGCGCTCACTATGCTCCCTCGCGCTCCGCTGGTTAAATAATTTTTTTTTAACTGATCCCAGCGTGAGGGGTGCCATGTGGGGATGACCCTTCCCGGGCGCTAAGTCTAATTTTCTAGTCTTCCCCCCCCCCCCCACCCACCCTTACAGTTATAACAGTTTCCACTTTTCTGGAAAGACTTCCACAAGGTTTTGCAGTGTTTCTGTGGGAATTGTTGCCCGTTGATCCAGTAGACCATTTGTGAGGTCAGTCACTGCTGTTGGATGAGAAGGTCTGGCCCCCAATCTCATGTTTGTTGGGCTTGAGGTCAGGGCTCTATGTGCGGCCAGTCAAGTTCTTCCACACCAAACTCATCCAACCATGTCTTTTATGGACCTTGCTTTGTGCACTGGGGCGCAGGCACGCTGGGCTTTCCACCAAACTGTTGCCCCGAAGTTGGAAGCCTAGCATTGTCCAACATGTCTTGGTATACTGAAATATTAAGATTCCCCTTCACTGGAAGTAAGGAATCTAACCCGACCCCTGAAAAATAGCCCCCCATACCATTATCCCTCCCCCACCAAACTTTACAGTTGGCACCATGCAATAGGCGAGGTACAGGCATCTTTCTGACCTCAAGTGATGCATAGGGTCACATGACCCTGTACTGAATGTGGCCACGCCTCCATCAAGTCCGGTAATGGAACATTCACGTGTAGGCAGCCACGCAGTATGGTTTCCACTTTTGTAAAAAGAAAAAAAAATGGATTCCTACGTGGACGAGTTGAAACGTGGCACATTCTGTCCAGTTTTGGGTCAATGAGGACCAGATGGTTCCAGCAAAAAAGTGAATGTTGAAGTGTTGTGTGTTTGTTGGCTGGCGGGGGGGCGGAAGCTAAACCGGATGTTGGGCCAGTGGTACGCGGAACTGGATGTGAGCAAGGGGGCATAACCAGGGGTGTTTGGGTTAGACAATTGGCTGCTAATGGAGGTTGTTTGAACTTTCCTAAATTTAAACTATGCCAAATGCAAGGTGAGGCCAGCTCCTGGCGGGTCTAGAATGAGATCGAGAGGGAATTAATATATTAATCATTAAAACTACTATTTACTTTATTGAGACTGCTATGAAATTGATGCCTGGCCAGGATTAATAGCTGATAAATCACATTTAAATTACAGATTCCCCAAGAATCGATCTTTAAAACCTGCAGATTTGAGAAGCAATATATTAATCGATTGTAGCATTAATATCTTAATTTTATTAATCTGTTTTTATGTGACACTTTTTTTTATTTTTTTACTTTTATTTATTATTTTTTTTATAACTTTTTCTTTTTACTAAAGAATATGGAACAAGAAAACCGGCCAGATACATAATCCGACATGGTAAGTGTTAAAAGGGCAGCCGGGTTAATTAACATGCGCTCTGGTAATTGGGCTTTTCTATCGATTATACCAAAAAAAAAAAAAAAAAAAATGCTTGTTGCCTGGCACTAAAAGAGGCAAGAAAAATCGTATCCATACTAACAATGCTTTAAAATGGCGGTGAATGGCTGTTTTGCACTAAGCACATAATATGGAGGTGATTTAACCCGTTACAGTAGGGGCATCAAATAGCAGTACACCAGCAAAATCTCCCATACTCCCCAGCCCGAACTACATCTCCCATACTCCCCAGCCCGAACTACATCTCTCATACTCCCTAGCCAGCCTTTTAGGTGGCAAAGTGTTATTTGAGTTGTAGACCATCAGACGATGGCGGGGGGGGTCCACTGTTGGACACCCCCTGCCTTCTGAATAGACGTGGTAATGGCAAAATTGTAAATTCATTTGCCCAGTTTTGTTGACTTTCTCACTTTTTAAATATTCTTTCTATCATTCTGTCTTCCGAAGACATCACTGACATAATAGAGATCAAGCACTAGAACCCCTTACCTTTTCTCCACCGGCCGTGTGGGAGTGGCTGGTCAGGCGGGCTTGTCTGTCAGCGACCCACCACGCCTAGAAGTCAATCTCTTACTGCTTGTTTGTTTTTTGTTTTTTAATTTAACATAACCTGTGATGTCTTCCAAGCCAAGCACGATGGAAAGACGCAAACTCAGGTCAATGTATTTAAACTATATTAATTTACACCTTCTGCAAGCAGCAGATTATGACTGCATCTAATCTCACTAGACCAATGTGTTTGTTTCCTGTGTCCACAAGAAAATAAAAGATAATTACCAGTGTAATTATTATGATTGATTGTGAATATAGCACCAACATTATCCAAGGAACTAAAAACAAGACCAAAAAATAGTAGTTGAAGTTTTTTATTGTTTTTATTTTATAAATCTGTTGGAAGTACAGGAACAAACTGATTTTTAAGGGTCCTTCTCACAAGCGCTTTGTTTGATGCATGCCTGCACAGGGGTGGTGCTGTCGAATGGTAGTTTGGTTTATTGATCTGTACTTCTGCTTTGTTTCTCTTCTCCTTCAGGAACGTTTGATCCAAAGCAGCAGCAAGCAGCATCCCTGCTTAACATTTTGGTGTATTCCCTCCTTCCTATTGCTGGGCTTTCCATGGCCATACTATTGGCTTTCTGGATGTACCGTCATCGGAAGCCCCCCTATGGGCACGTGGACATTAATGAGGTGAGTTGTGTTGATAAATAGGGGGCAGGGGAAGTCTTTTTAGACTCGACGAGTGATGAGTTTGACCCACATAACTGTCAATTGCTTGCTATGCCCATAGAAATCCCCCTTGTAGCTCACCCACGAGGAGTAGGACAACACAAATATTAGGCTTCACCCAAAAAAATGTAGGCTTTAGGAGCCAAGTCTACTAATTCAGGAGTTACTTGTAGGGGCCAGGTAAATGGTGCTTATCTAATCTCATGTAACGGCTGACGATGCCCCACTTTTCATTTTCATCCCTGTCTGGCCCCACCAAAATTTGGGGCGATCCTTCCCACTGCACCGCCCCCAGAGGTAAGGAGACGGATCAGAGTGCACCACTGATGTTACCCGCCCCGACCTCTGAGAAATAGGGTGGATTGGTCAGGTTAATGTCCCCAAGTATTTTAAATACCCTGACTGAATTGGCCAACTTTTTTCTTTGTATGTGGATTCAGCATATTAACTACACTGACTGTTTAAAAAAAAAAAAAATAAACACAACAAAAAAAAAATCCTCTTATATGCTTACTAAGTATTATGTAATGTGTTTTTTGTATTATTTTTTTTTTCTTTCTAATGCTTATTGAGCTACCCTTTGTCTCTTCGTGTTTGATAGCAGACCTGCTGGGTTTTAAATAGATTTTTTTTTCAAGGTAACTCTCTGTACACAAGGAGATCTTGCCGATTGCGGAGATTTTTAGGGTCACTGCGGGTGATCTATATTTATGCGCGGTGATCTAATTAAAGTGTGATTGTTCTTAGAAACATAGGTCACTTGAACCTGTACCGTTCATGAAAGGTCAGTGCAGCATTATTCTTTCTCTCCCCAGGATCCGAGCCCTCCACCGCCTTCCCCTTCGGTCGGCCTGAAGCCTCTTCAGTTGCTGGAGATTAAAGCTCGAGGCCGCTTTGGGTGCGTTTGGAAAGCCAGACTGATGAATGAATACGTAGCAGTAAAAATCTTCCCTATTCAGGTGAGAGCAATAAATTGTCCCATCTTGAGCTCACTTGGGTGCCAGAGGGTTGCGTAATGGGTTGTGTTGCACATCGCTATGGCACATGGTCTGTTCTCTCTCTTTGTTCTTCAAGGCTCTGGCACACAAAGGGTTAAGCCATTAAAGGTATCAAAAGACGAAAAATGATGATCGGCTCCGCTCACCTATGCTCTCCACGTGGGTGCTCCATCCCGCTGACCAGGCGTGTGATATACAGGCAAAAGAGACGAAGAAATGATGTGCACTCCACTCCAGTGAGCGATCCAATGAAGTGCTTTATTAAACAGTGAACATGAGACCAAAAAGGAGGTACATGTACAGCAAAATGGACAAACAGAAAACCGCACCTTACGCGTTTCGCGTATTACAACGCTTAATCATATGATTAAGCGTTGTAATACGCGAAACGCGTAAGGTGCGGTTCACTGTTTAATAAAACACTTCATTGGATCGCTCACTGCAGTGGAGTGCACATCATTTCTTCGTCTCTTAAGCCATTAAAGGGGCCGTTCCAATAGTGACTCCATTCTGTAGATTGTTTTTAATATATGCTCTCCCGTAAGAGAGAAGCACTCCTGCCCTAAAGTGGCAGGCTCAGGTCTGTGTCTGACTGTATTGTGTTTGTGACCATATATATCCCCGGCTTTCCCCCAAAGTTTAGAAGTAACTCACTAAGAAGCCATTTTTTTGTAAAATATTTCTCTTATATAGTGAGTATAGAATGGTCACATGGTACAATCTTTCTCTGATATAGCGGGTATAGAATGGTTATATGGTACAATCTTTGTCTGATATAGCGGGTATAGAATGATCACATGGTACAATCTTTCTCTGATATAGCGGGTATAGAATGATCACATGGTACAATCTTTCTCTGATATTACGGGTATAGAATCGTCACATGGTAGAATCTTTCTCTGATATAGCGGGTATAGTATGGTCACATGGTACATTCTCTGATATAGCGGGTATAGTAGGGTCACATGGTACATTCTTTCTCTGATATAGCGGGTATAGTAGGGTCATATGGTACATTCTTTCTCTGATATAGCGTGTATAGTAGGGTCACATGATACATTCTCTGATATAGCGGGTATAGTAGGGTCACATGGTACATTCTTTCTCTGATATAGCGGGTATAGTAGGGTCACATGGTACATTCTTTCTCTGATATAGCGGGTATAGTAGGGTCACATGGTACATTCTTTCTCTGATATAGCGGGTATAGTAGGGTCACATGGTACATTCTTTCTCTGATATAGTGGGTATAGTAGGGTCACATGGTACATTCTTTCTCTGATATAGCGGGTATAGTAGGGTCACATGGTACATTCTTTCTCTGATATAGCGGGTTTAGTAGGGTCACATGGTACATTCTCTGATATAGCGGGTATAGTATGGTCACATGGTACAATCTTTCTCTGATATAGCGGGTATAGTATGGTCACATGGTACATTCTCTGATATAGCGGGTAAAGTAGGGTCACATGTTACAATCATACACATATTTATCACATACACACTGATTTACATATGCACACCGAATAAATTATTATTTAATAGGAATTATGTAGGTGTAATAATATATTTATATTATATATCTATATGTTGTATGTGAGACTATTAAATACACACATATATATCACGTTTCATCTTATGACAGTGTGTGCTTTACTTTTGCACACACACAAATATATACTGAATTCACAAAGCTTCCCAATCTTTTCTATAATATCAATATATATATATATATATATATATATATATATATATATGTGTGTGTGTAAAAGTATAGCACGCGCACAGTCACGCACTGCCTTTGTGTGCCTGATCACTATAGACACTGCACTTGGCTCTCCCCCAGCAGACACGGGGAGCTGAGTGATTTAAATCACAGGCCGCAGCTTCATTCGTATTCCACTCAGGTAAATTCGCCATTGATTCGTTTTTTCTAAACTTTTCCAGCGTCGGGTTAAATAAAATATCAACAATGAAAATTGGGGCAGGAATCTAATTTTCTCTGCACAAAGTCGCAGCCTGTTCTCTGTTACAGGGCAGTGGGAAAAGAGAAAGTATGGGAACGTGTACAAAATGCATGTAAATGAAGCTTTTCTTTGGCTCCATAAAGGCTGGATTTAATTTGTCTTCATTAGGACCAGACTGCTTTCTAATACAGCAAATATTTTGATAGATTTGGATGTTTCTGTGCGGGAGCCGGGGCTTGAGTTCGCCTGCCGCCTTCTAGAAATTCGATGGGAACTGCCTTGGTTTATTGTCTCCATTTTAAAGGCTCAGAGACAGTATATAACTTTACAGGAGCTTTAGCTGCACCAGAGACCCATTTACAGCCTCTCTTTTTTTTTATTTGTATATTATACTGAAGGTTTTCATTTTGTATTATTGGGAATACGGTGCACCATGGGTTTATTTATTGATATGTTAATAATATATAAAATCTTTGGAAAATGACCCCAAATTGGTAATTTTTTTTAATTTCTAAAAAATGTGACTATAGCTGTAAATCAAGGACCTCTTTATAGACATAGTGGGGGGTGATGTGTTTAGGTTCTGTGCTGCCCTATGCCTGACTAAACTCATGCACCTTCCCATCCCCCATTTGTCGCCCCCTTCCTCTCCAGTTTGCACCCTTTCCTAGTATAACTTTTCCTCTACGCTAGGTAGCCCCCTCTGGATGCCTTATAACCTTGCCACAGAGCCGCATTGTCCCCACATCCCTTTATATTGCACCACATTGCTTTCACATCCCTATGCACATCCTTATGGGGGGTAATGGTGATGTGTTTAGGTTCTGTGCTGCCCTATGCCTGACTAAACTCATGCACCTTCCCATCCCCCATTTGTCACCCCCTTCCTCTCCAGTTTGCACCCTTTCCTAGTATAACTTTTCCTCTACGCTAGGTAGCCCCCTCTGGATGCCTTATAACCTTGCCACAGAGCCGCATTGTCCCCACATCCCTTTATATTGCACCACAATGCCTTCACATCCCTATGCACCGCAACAGATTGCTCCCTGGGGGTCCAACAGGGGGCAGCCTGAATGTGTGTGCAGGCAGTACAAGGCAGTGAGGGAGGATGTACCACCAACAATGGCAGCACTGGCATAGCACCTTTCTTCTGCATATCATCACATCGCTGGAAACATGTCTCAAATAATTTTGAATCATGTCTCTGCACCCTCTCTTGTGGTTCGGTGGCTGCACTGCCAGTAAGCATACCCTCACACCATAACTCCACGTAGCACTCACTACACAACTTTTGTCAGGAGTTCGTGGTTGTCATAAATCGGCGCGCACGCTGATAGCATCACTAACACCACTTGTGCAATACCTTACTACATAACCCCCAATATAAGTATATAAGTCCCCTCCGGACTCTTAGTATTTTCTCTTTGTTTTGTTTTTTTTATGGGTAGTTGTGATATAACTGGGAAGCGCGTCGGCAAACTACACCACTCTGTACGGCATAATTCACATGTACAAATTAAACTTTCCCCCAGATCCCCTCAATCACGCTGTCCCTTTTTTCTTCCATGGGGGGGGGGAACCTACTCTGGAACCTAGCATCTCTCAGACTCCACCTATTGCTCTCCCCGTTCTACATGGTTCTAGGTTCTCAATGGTTCTGATACAGTAAAAAGACTCTCTCTCTTTTTTTTTTTTTCTTTTTCTAGGATAAGCAGTCGTGGCAGAGTGAACGAGAGATATTCAACACCCCAGGCATGAAACACGAAAACCTCTTAAATTTTATCGGAGCGGAGAAGAGGGGTTCCAACATCGAGATGGAACTGTGGCTGATAACCTCCTTTCATGAACATGTACGCTGGAGACCCGGTGATAAAAAGGCCATAGGCGATTTCATGGATGATGTCCATTAAGAATCTAGACTTGTTTGTGCACCCCCCCCCCCCCCCCTTTCCAAAAAAAAAAAGGACAATCCAGTGAGTTAGGAAATTTGGCCTGCAAGGGTGATTCATTTTTATTTTATCCCTTCAGTAAATGGAGATACTGGTGAAAGTCAAAAAAGACAAAAACAAGCTGGGAAATATTGCACAGAGTTGCATTATTTTCTTAGTCGAGCATTTCTCTGGTGTTATCTCTCAGGAGAATCAAGATCCGCAGCTCGCCATGATACCGGAAGTCAAAGGACTAAAGCATAAAGTAGCTTTAATCTGCTTAAAGGGACTGTGTCGCCTGAAAATAGTTTTTACTCTGAATGTAGAGCATAAAAAAAAATGATTGAACTCACCCGTGGCACGGGATGCAAATTACACGTTTCCCATTGAAAAGTAGTAAATTTGCATATCGTGCCACAGGTGATGTCATAAGCAGACGCCACAGACACATTTAAAACACATTTTTCTCGTAATTGAGGCATTTTCTTGGTTTTACTAATACAATGTATGGATCATTTTCAATCTTTTTTTATTCTCTACATGCACAGTAGTAACAATGTTTAGATACTGTCCCTTTAACGAAAGCTGTAAAAAGGTATAATACGCGCGCACAAAAAGAAAATTTGACTTTTAAATTACTCCGTAGTACAAAAAAATTCCACAATTTTTACTTAGTACATTTTTTTTTTTTTTTTAATTTAAAGGATTGAGAACTCAGATTTTTAAACCAGGGATTTATACTTGTATTGTGAACGGGATTCTGGGTGAGCATGTTATTTTAGGAGTGTAAGATATATTGGCTTATCTGTATTTTGTGCTTCAGAAATTGCTTTAAAAATTTACAGCTACTGACTTTTATTTTTTTTGTCTGTACTATTTTACCAATAGTACATTTGTGTATGGTGGTGGTGGTGGGGCGTCTGTCTCTTTCTGGGAGTGGGTGGCAGATGGTCCTTTAAGATAGGAGGAGGAGTTGTGTCTTTTTGAAGTGGGCGGAAACCGTCTTGAAAATAGGCGGGCTTAAGTCCGGTGTGGGAGAAGTATTTGGCACACCCAGTGGTACGAGTTCCTTGCTATCATAATAGGGCCAAGTACCAGAAAGCAAGATGGCCACTCTGCATTCCGATACAGGGGGAGGAAAACGGGAAATTGGCAATCTTGCTTGTCCGCAGTCCCATCACTTAAACAGCGTTCATACTGTGAATGTATGATCTAAACATTGCGTTAGCAAAATTGCAATCAAAAGCATAAATTAAAATTAAACGTTGTGTGTGTGTGTGTGTGTGTGTGTGGAGTCTCCTGTTTATGACATCACCTGTGACTTATTATGCAAATTACCCATTTCCCGGTTCATTTACATATATAAAACATTAGACATTTGCTTGCAATTTGCTAACAATGTATAAAAAAAATTCAATCATTTTTTTGCGTTCTCTACATTCACAGTAAAGACCATGTTTAGGTGATACAGTCCCTTTAAGTTTGTCTGTGGTGTCTCCTGTTTGACCTCTCACGGCATGATATGGTAACAAATTAATTTCATTAGTTGCATTTTGCGTATCGAAGGTGATGTTAGAAACCAGAGGCACCGCGGACAGGTGGAAAATCCATGTTTGTCTTAATGTGTTTGTTTACAATTCTGATTGCTTATTTTTTTTTTATTTTTTTTTATTTACATTGATAATGCAAACAGTACTTCACCAACTTATGGGAGGAGACCCGTTAAAAATACTGACATTTATTGACTGTTTCTTGCGCTGTTTAATCTCATGTAGGGCTCTTTAACGGATTACCTGAAAGGAAACGTAGTCACGTGGAATGAACTGTGCCACATCACCGAATCCATGTCTCATGGGCTGGCGTATCTCCACGAAGATGTACCACGCTGTAAAGGCGACGGACACAAACCAGCCATTGCACACAGGTAACGACATCTTAATCTTCAGTTCTAGTCGTGACGCTCCCCAGTCTAAATTCCGCCATCACCTGTAAGAAAGTTAGACCAGTCAGCCAGTCAAATCTCATAATAACTTCTATTGGTGTCGACTCTCCGAAAACGTAATATTCCAGAAACTCCATGCTTAATTTTTTTTTTTTCTCTGGGTTTTATTTTTCTTTTTACAATGTAGCCGTCTAATTTCAAACCATTGGACAAAATGTTCCCGCTGATAGCCCGTCTGCTGGAAAAATATGTCCGTTTTTCAGCTGCAGCCTAGACCATCCCCACGAAAGACCAGGGGTAGACCACCTTCCGCACTCCAGATGTTGTGGACTAGATTCCCTTTAGATGCTTTACCATCGTTACGACTGTAAGAGCATGATGGGAGATGCAGTCCACAACATCTGGAGTGCTGAAGGCTGCCTAGCGCTGTTCTAAACTATCAGCCTATTCATCATTACTGATACCCGGATACATAAATCTCATTTTTAGTGCATTTTTTGCACGAATTATATAGCAAACCTCCTTCTTTTTTTTAAACGCACACCATCTGCCGGGAGTTTCTCTACAGGGACAGACAGGACAATTCACAGCCGGTTCCTTCGTCAGCATCCCCCATTATCCAAAAATAGTGCTCTGTTTCCCTTCTGTAATGGTCTTACCAATTCAGATAGAGCTGGTCTCAAGCTGGGGGAGACGGATTTCCTCCGACTAATGCAATCTTTGTGTGACAAAGTAGACAGTCCTTCCTCCTGTGTGGACCATTAACCTGAGCTTGTCTAGTTTACCCTCTCTTCATTGTTTCAGCTACCTGTGGTTTCACACCCCCTAATTTTGAGACAGTGGTTTTTTTTTCTTTTTCTTGTTTTTTTTTGTTCTTTTATACCCATTATAAGCAGTTACAAACTGGCTAGTCTATAACTAGTTGGGCTAAAACACATTACATTCGTCCCTGCTTTTTGTGCAAAAAATAATCTCTTGGACCATTTAAAAAAAAAAAAAAAAATTACAAAAAAATACAAATATATCTCTATTAAAGGACAAGTGTAGACCCAAAATGAAGTTCTGCTTAATTAAAAAATAGCATTAAGTGCAGGGATTTTAAAAAGAAATACTTTAATGAAAGAATACCTTAATGGATCTCTTTTCTCCATAAAGCTCAAAGTGTGCGGACATATACTGGATGAAGGAAGATCTGACCCAAAATTCTAAGCATGTTTAGGATAATGTTATACAGCGCAAATACTCAATTTGTGTTTTTTAAATCATTTCATTGCAATTTTTCCATTAAATATAAATTATTTTTTTTTGCTGACAATTGTACTTTGATAATGCTTGACAAATATTGGTAGACAGGAAGCTTGCAGACCTGTTCAGGAGCTAATCTAGTTATTTTTAGGAGCCAGGAAGTTGCTTTCCTAGTTTAATGCTATGTTAGGGAGGCTCCTGGGATTTTTCTAGCCGTGCATAAATAACATTTTTCTCTTGTGCAATGCATTTGATTACAATTCTTTTTTTTTTTTTTTATGCACAAAAAACCGTTTTGTTGACGTTCACTTTAAAATAGAGCCTTGCCGATAATTTTCACCTTTAAATTTTTTTTTGCTATTCCGATTTTTCAACAGAGATGCAACGTATGCAGATCTGGGGGGGAGTAAAATTTCAGAACCTTTATCAGATAGTGAATTTGAATTTCATATCCTATAAGTGTCTGGACATTCATCTCTTGCAGTGACAGGCTCCCAAACAAAACAAGAGGGCGAATTATAGTGAAAGAAACGGGTATCTGTGTAGTGCCTTCAGGTGCACTGTTTTATAGTGCAATGGTGTTTTTTTACAATCTGTTTATCATTACCACAAATGACACCTTTCCATTTGAAAACAAGTGGGGAAAAACGGGGGATTTATAACTTTAATTTGGACACAGAGATTCAACCCTCGTTTTGATTTTTTTAGAAAATGCTCCTATAAACTATTCTCTTGATGTCCGCATAATTACGACAAACAGACCGGGCCTTCTGTTACCAAGTGTTGTCACTTCATGGACAGACTAACATCTTACTGCTTTATATACAGACCATAACCATGTGTTTAGCGGGCTTGTAACTAAATTCTAACCATGTGTAAATGCTTTTGAAATGTCCGACTCTACTTGTTGCTCCAAACAAGCCACGTTCTGCTTGGCCCTGCCAAACACTCTTTAACTGTAGCAAAAAAAATACTTATGTGTAATTGAAAGATTGAAGTGTAAATGGTTTCTAAAGAAAACCTTTTAATGAAAGAATACAAATAAAGTTCCTTATTGAGCCTTCTTTACCCCATATTGTTCTCTCAGGGGGCAGACATCTTGTTTAGAATCTTTGGTTAGATCTTCACTGATTGGCTGTTTACTCCCTAGCCAATGCTGAGAACTTTTCTATTAGTTCTAAGCAGGGCCGGGGAACATATATTTTTTGGGGGAAAAAAACGATTTATGATTTTTTGTGTTGTTTTTTTTTCCTGTTTTATTTTATCCAGGGATTTCAAAAGTAAAAACGTTCTGTTGAGAAATGATCTGACGGCAATTTTAGCAGACTTTGGATTAGCTGTACGGTTTGAACCTGGCAAGCCTCCTGGAGACACCCATGGTCAGGTAATTTACACATGCTCCCTAAAGGGATCACAGATTGCGTGACTCCACATCCCTGACCTTGTAAAATTAACATGTGGCCTTGGGGGAGGACTGTCCCCCCCCACACCTTGCCTTTGATGGCTCTTATGACCCCCACACCTCTTATCCTTACCCTCTATGGCACAATCTTGAGCAGGCCACTGGTCGAAGTAAGAGGACTGGGGATGAGCGCATTTCATTTGTTTGAATTAAAAGGGCCATTTTTTTAATCCCTACTTTGCCAATGATCAATACATGTGTCCCTTCTTGTACTAAGAGCGCATGTTGTAAAGGATTTCTTGAGTTTAAAGACCTGTAACCCAAGGCAAATAGAGATTTTCGTAGTTCGTGATCCCGCCTGCCGTAGACATTGTCTACACTGAGTTCTGCGTTTCTCTAAGCGACAGTCCTGGCCTCCTTGTATTTTGTGACTTGCGTGCAGGACTCCCGCCCATCCTATAATTTATAATTCAACACGGGCATGCAGATCTCATGATCATTAAGTGTTTTCATGTAGTAAAGCTTTTGAAATTCTCTTTCCAGGTTGGAACCAGGCGTTATATGGCTCCAGAGGTGCTAGAGGGAGCAATTAACTTCCAGCGAGATTCGTTTCTCAGGATAGACATGTACGCCATGGGGCTGGTCCTCTGGGAGATTGTATCCAGATGCACAGCTGCTGATGGTGAGTCTTTGGCTCCCCCTTATGGTCTCAGTTGTCACTGACACAAGCATTCGAAGGTTTGCTAATCTCACTATAAATACATTTGTTTGAAAGATTGTGTGTACCAGAACAGAGCGATAGACTGTGGAGTGTGTCCTGGGACAAAAAATGGAACAATCCGTAGGAATATTCCATTGGTTCCCACGGTGACTGTGGAGCATTCCATTGGTTCCCACGGTGACTGTGGAGCATTCCATTGGTTCCCACGGTGACTGTGGAGCATTCCATTGGTTCCCACAGTGACTGTGGAGCATTCCATTGGTTCCCACGGTGACTGTGGAGCATTCCATTGGTTCCCACGGTGACTGTGGAGCATTCCATTGGTTCCCACGGTGACTGTGGAGCATTCCATTGGTTCCCACGGTGACTGTGGAGCATTCCATTGGTTCCCACGGTGACTGTGGAGCATTCCATTGGTTCCCACGGTGACTGTGGAGCATTCCATTGGTTCCCACGGTGACTGTGGAGCATTCCATTGGTTTCCACGGTGACTGTGGAACATTCCATTGGTTCCCACGATGACTGTGGAACATTCCATTGGTTCCCACGGTGACTGTGGAACATTCCATTGGTTCCCACGGTGACTGTGGAACATTCCATTGGTTCCCACGGTGACTGCGGAACATTCCATTGGTTTCCTCACAATTGACCCGTGTAAATGAACTCTCATGGTTACATTTCCAGCTGTTAAAGGAACTACTGATTGTTTTTCCCCAAAAAAATTGATATGTTTTTTTTCTGTTCCGGCCCCCCTCCCTCCCGCTCAACTTCTCCTAAAAGCTGAAACTAACATGTTATAAATTTCTGTCACAATTGTAACAGTCCTGCCCATCTCCACAAAATAATCTCCTTATTGGACAGCACTGAATTTAGTGGCCCCAAAGTTAATTTCACCTAAATTAGAAACACGGATAAAATAGAGAAAATAAGCACGGTGGAACTGGCCCTTTTAATCGTCGCAATCATCAACGCTAGCCACTGGGAGGGGGGTAAACTTTCTATTTTCTTGGTTCTCCAGGGCCTGTGGATGAATATATGCTGCCATTTGAGGAAGAGATTGGCCAACATCCGTCGTTAGAAGATCTACAGGAAGTTGTGGTTCACAAGAAGATGCGTCCTGTATTTAAGGATCAATGGTTGAAACACCCGGTAAGTTCATTTCGCGTAGTTAGTATCCATTTTGGGTGGGGGAGAGTTGTTTTTTTTTAAGGCGCCATAAATAGAGAAGTAACAAGGCGACATACAAGGTTCTCACAGGATCGATCAAAGTCGCGTGGTCACATATCATAATGGGGTCCCGCTGCTTTTTGACTGTGGGCACCTTGCATACTGGGACATACTTTCCCAAAGTTACCAAGTATCATTCTTTGTGTATCTCGGTGCTTTCCAATAGGGCTTGGGCCGCATACCCTTTTGGCAGGGTGTGACCTGTCTCCTGTTGCGGGGGGCGCAAGTAAGTTGTGACTGTGTATACATTCAATATACTCTATTCTCCTTCTATCCCAAATAGAAGGGGATAAAGCATCGTGTAGGGAAATTTGCACATACCAAAGTTTGTCACGAAACTGGGGATCATAGATCGTGGCATAGAATTGTAAGAACTGGTAGTGTTCTAAATTAGAACACTATGCAGCCAATGAGCACGTGAGAAAGTTGGATGTTGAATCTTACTGGCTGCACACCATTTGAATTTCAATATTCTCCAGCCCTCGTTCGATACATATTACTACAAACGCTTATCACATTTTATTCACCATTTAAGTGAATGTAGTTGAAATATAATTGTGTTTATTGCCTTTAAATTCTAAACGTGAATTTAGTTTTTTTTTTTTTTTTTAACTTTGTTAATATTAAAACATAAACCCTTGTTTTTCTGTGCCTTTCTTGTTGTTGTCAGGGATTGGCACAGCTGTGCGTCACAATCGAGGAATGCTGGGACCACGACGCAGAAGCGCGGCTTTCAGCTGGCTGCGTGGAGGAGCGCATTTCCCAGATCCGCAAATTAGTGAACGGCACTACCTCGGACTGCCTTGTATCGATCGTTACATCGGTCACCAATGTGGACTTGCCACCCAAAGAGTCCAGTATCTGAGTCCCAGGTTACTTTTGTCGTTCATCGACTCAGACATTGAAAAGAATTCACAAAAATACACAAACAAAATAAACAAAAAAAGTTTTTTGGAAAAAAAAAAAAAGGAAAAATACAAAAAAAAAATAACGGGGGGGTTAAAACATGAATGCAGCTGCTAATTTTATCTTGACTTTTGTATTATTATTATTTTTTTTTATTTTTAATAATTTTTTTTTATTATTTTTTTTGGGGGGGGGGGGGGAGGGGAAATTGGATCAATTTTACCAGCACGTTGCTCTGTTGTATTAAAGACAAAATGGACAAACTCAGCTAAGCATTCAGGTGCTGACTCATGAATGCCGAAAGGTGCGGATATTTCAGAACCTCAACCAACACTTTTTTTTTTTTTTTTTTAATTAACCGTTATCGGTGGTTTCTCTCGACATCCGATCTTTTCTGAAGAGGACCAGTCGGGAACCACCCCCTTGGGTAACAATATGCTGCAAATCTTGTAAGCTGAAGACTGTTACAAAGCTACACCTTCCACAAACAGGATTCTTTCTACGACAGCCGTAATCGCCCCTCTACTACCATCTCCTTGTGGACAGGATGCTCCAAAAAAAAAAAAACCCTCAAACCATCTGTTGTGTCTTTTAACGGATCTTAACGGGTTTCTTCGTAACACACAGAGAAATTTGCGAGAGGTTGCTCTACCGTGTTTGGTTAGTGAGCTCTTTCGGAGGTCCTAGGTGTGGGCAGATCAGAATGGGATTGCATATTTTGATGAAATGGAGAGATTTCTCAGGTATCCATAAACACAGGGGAAGGATGGATTTTTTTCCCCCCCAATGCAGGGCCTTTGCTGCAACAATTGGATCCCTCACCTTTCTGCTGACTGTGAAATATTATTGGGTAGAGGAAATTAAAGTTTCTGGTGTGTACAAGGCAGATTATATGCAAACATCCATGAAGAACACTACGTAGTATTGTACATAGGAAAAGAATAAGGTCTCGGAAATCGGCGATCTACAATTGCACCAGGTTGTCCAGGCATTTGTGTCAATTTCAACACCTTTGCTACACTGAAGGATCCATGGGATGATCAGCCCCCAAGCTTTAACAAGGAATATCTTTTGTGTGTATTACATGATCATCATAATGATGCTTTGGAAAGAAAAAACCAAACTCTGAATCCCAGGAAAAAAGACCTAGCTTGGTGTATATTAAAAAAAACACATGTACCATTAACCTTGTTCAAAATCTGTGAATGTTTCTGATGCTGCTGATTTTCCATACTTGGACACGTTTCTTTGTCGTTTGCAAAGCAAATTTTTTTTTTTTTTTTTTCATTTTCATTTTCGTTTTTTTCGAAATACACACAAATTTAACGTTTCGTGGCTTCCAAGGTCTTCCCTCTTCGAGTGGCAGGATTAGCATGTGACCCGTGCACCAGATGTTTATCGTGCACAAGGAAGAAGGTCAACTGAAATGTTTTAAAAATAAAAAAAAAATTAAAAATTGGTAAAGAAGGAAAAAAGAAAAAAAAAAAGGGTCATGACCACAGACCACCTCAAAACCAGAAATACCTCAGAATTTTATACTTGTATGTATAAGTTTTATTATATATTTTTAGTTGTGTTGTCTTGTAGTAAGTCTATTTTAATGTAAGTTGGCTTTTCTGACAAGGGAGTTTTAAAGAAAAAAAAAATTATTAAAGAAAAAAAAAATAAGAAGAATTTTACAAGATCTTTTTAGGAAGTGCTGCCTTTTTTTTGGTTTTATATCAGCACCACTGTAAATAATTGTACACATTTGTAGATTAACTGCCTAAATAAGATAATTGCTTATCATTTATATGGGGGTTTTTTTTTACAGCTGTTTTTTTCACTTTGTCCATTTTCTAAAAATCAGTACGTTTTTTTTAATAGAAAAAACGTTTTATTCTGCTTCCTCCCCTGAACAGTCTTTTTTTTTTTGGAAAGTCCAAGTCTATCGATGATTTTCCTTTATTCCAATGTGTGTTTTTGGTATTTCTTTAAAAGGGCTTGTTGCTGTTAACATTTAGTTTTTTTTTTTTTTTTTTTTTCACCGCTACTCCCCGCGAACTCATGAAGTGTCAAAATGGCCGTACTTGTGGTCAACATGAATTCTATGAATGGATATGAGTACATTTTCACTGGAGACCAACTATGTCTGGTCTCTCTTCATCGCCACTGGCATCTTCTTGGAAATAGCCAAATGGTAGCAGCAAAACCTCTGATATTCATTCTGACGGAGTGACATGATCATTTTTATTGTTTTTATCCATCTCCACCACTTTTTCAGCAGTTGTTCCACCTTTCCTCTTTTAATTAACAAATTTCTCTTAAGAAGCTTTAACGTTCTTTATTGTAAGTGCCATATATGGTTTCCTAGTCTATTAAAATGTGGGGGGGTTTTTTTTGGGGGGGGGGTTTTAGACATTGTACGATCAGCTCAACTGGACAGTTATTGCAGGAATTGATTTTTTTTTTTTTTGCGCCCAAGTGATTTTACTGCAACACATGATTCATTTATATACCGAAAAATGGCGGGAAAGAGACACAAGCAGGTCTCTTGTCTGTCTTGCATTTTAAAAGTTGTGTGTTTAATGCTCTTTTAACTCGTGCTGTAAATCAGCCTTCAAATCAATGTATAAAACTATTTTTTTTTATAATTAAAAAAAAAAAAAACTGCAGCTGATAAAATAAACAATGGGGGGGGGGGGGGGGGGGATCCGGGATTTCATGGTTCAAATTTATTTACTGCTCTAGTTAATTTCTGATAGAGCAATATTACATTTTTTTAAATTAAAATTTTAAGCATAACCCCAAGGAAACAATTTGAAATAATGTAAGCAACCTACGCTTGGAAAATTGATAAATATAAATTATAGTATTGATTTTTAGAAGATCATTCATCATGTGGAAGAGGGGTCAGGCCTAGTTCTCATAATAACAGGATTCAGGTATGGTCATTAGTCCTTGAGGGTCAAATTTATTGAAATGCTAAGTGGTTGTTTTTATTTAGAACGGGCCAAATCGTTTTGACGGATTGTGCCGCTCAGTTTAGACCTGTTTAAAACAACTGTGGATAGACATTTTTTTAAGTTCCCACTTTTGGAAGTAGTTTGAATTAAACACCCTATTAGGTGTACAAAAGCTGTACCTCGGACAGGAATTTGTCTAAAGAGGGATTAAACCCTAAAAATATATATATATTTTTTTTTTTATAGGCCGGTCCCTGATGCTTACCTTCTCCAGTATGTTCTGTGTGCCTTTTTATACTACAGTACCGACATCTTGTGTCTGTCTCACTGGCTGTCTACTCCCTCCTACTACAGTGTCCTATTTCCTGATTGTTCATATGAGAATAAGTATTTGCAATCACTGTCTGTAAATCGCATTTGATTTCTCTTTCACATTCACACATATATTTTTATCCCTCCCGTTTTACATGATAGACACACCACTAGGAGCGATTGCCCAGACCATCTCCACAGCAGCTGAGCAGATTCACAAAATTATTTATCTCAAGTCTTTGGCTTTTTTTGGGGGGGACACAGACTATGGGACATCTGCTGAATGCTACTTTGTTGAAGTACAATTCAAAAGTGACCTAAAGCAGGGGGAAATGGTCTTTCATATATTAAAAAATATATATATTTTTTTAAGTTTGCACCCTCTTTAAGCTGTTTCCCCACAATAATTACATGACTACCATTCTAGTCCAAATCTCCCCATGTAGCTACTTCGACTTGGGAACTGTTGCTCCAGGTAGTGATTGGCCATTCTTAAGTCGGGCTAGTTGAACTTGCTGGACGTTAGGTTTTTTTTTGGGGGGGGGGGGGTTTAAACTGAAATTGCTATAAAAAAAAAAAATAACATCCATGTTTTGGACTTCTAAATGGGTTTGATAGTAATCTATTTTAATTTTTTAAAATATTTTATGTGCATTTAAAACAATCACAGAATAAAATTTACTGTCATCTGAATGCTGGTTTAGTAAAACCAAATGTAGATGCTCAAATATAACTCGTCAATAATGTGTGCCTGGCTCGTGATAGTCTAGATCCTTGCTAAAATCTAGACTGTTCATTAAATTGTCGGTTGTGAAAATGAATGTAGATGCCTAAAAGGAAAAATGTAATATCAATGCCCTTTTTTTGCCCATTTTTATTTTCTTCCTTTATACCCCTTCATTTTGAACGGACACATCAAATTGATACATTTTTGATAAAACCCAATTTTTATATAAAAAAAATTGTTGGGGGGAGATAAATCTATTTTTCTTACATCATATATCCCTTACACTACAAAGAAGATTTGCTTACCGGTAAAGATTAGATCCCTCCGTATTACTGATAACTTTTATTCATTCAGTAGCAAAGTTAAAAGGCTGTAATATTTTACCAGAAAAGTAATTAGAATTTTAATTGCTGCCTAAATGTATATTTAAAAAAAACAGCGGAATGCATAATTCTTAGATACTACACACGAAATAGGAAAATTGATTTTTTTTAATGTGTCAAAGAAATTATGTAAGTTTAAAAAAAAAAAAAAAAAAGTAAATTACTTTCTCAAATTTTTTAACATTTTTCCATTTAAAAAAAAAAAATCACAATTTTTTCTCTCTAAATATTATAATAAATATAGAAAATAAATGATATTGCTGTCACATATTTGCAATTAATACAAACTAGTGAAAGACTGGAACCTGCCAGCCAAATGATAAATAAGCAAATTTGTAAAAACATACATATTAAACTTATTGTTAAGGAATATCTCAATTATTTTCGGGGAACAACCATTTCAGTGTCTTTTTTTGTAAAATAAAGAAAATCTGTATATATTTCATTCCATCTGCCATTGCTCGTATTGTTTTCTTATGTGTCGATTTTATTGTGCGTATTATGTATAGATATCTACATATAGAGATCTATATATAACTTGGCTGTGGATTTATTTTTTTATTTTTTTTAATACTCTGTGAAATTCATGAATAAACATATTTGTGATTATCGGGTTACCTTTTCCTGCCGTAATTAGCAGTGGGAAAAAAGAGGGGGGGGGGGGGGGAATACATTAAAAAAAAAAAAAAAAAACTTTTTTTTTTGTTTGTTTTTTTTTTTGTTATGAAACATAAATACTATTTTCTGAAATAGTAGGAATGTTAATGTCATGTATCTCCTAGGGGGATAGTTTTCATACTTCAACTTTGAATGCGTTTCGTTTCTTGATTACAGTGCAAATTGAAAGAAGCAAAAGAGCAAGTGAATGCTTTTTTTGATTTTCTGTTCCATACAGAAAGTAAAAAAAAAAAAAAAATGTGATGCAATATAATATAGATTTTAGTGTTGGATATATTGTATTTTCTGTCTCTTAAAGAGACACTGTAAAAAAAAAAAAAAAAAGCATGGTCTTATATTAAAGGGACAGTATATCTGGTTGTGGATTTTAGTCTTATCTGCGGATGCATAAACCTATCGCCACCTAAAGCATATATTAAAACACGCTGTCAATATACATACATAGATTTAAAGGAACCATGTGATTTTAGTGGGTCTTTTTTTTTTTTTTTTTTGCAAAGTAGTATTGATTGGTTGATTGTGTCTTAAAGGGACAGCTCCATCTGGCTTATTTTCTGTATATTTTGTACAGTTTTCTGATACATGTAATGCATTTTTACTGTAAAAAGATTGACCTGTAGTTTTACGTTCCAAATAATTTACATGGGGATCTCTGAATTCAGTAAGGTCAGTGAGAGGGAGGGCATAGAAGGCAGGGTGGCTTCCTTTGCAGCAGTTCTCATTTTCGTTGTGTAAAAAAGCTACCAGTTAGCCACATTGGCTGTTCATCTCTATGATGAACTTGGCTGTTTCAAGTGCTTGGAAAGCAGGGAGGCATGGAGATAGGCAGGGGTGGATGCTATAGTAACAGCAGTACCTTTACAGTATATGCAGAATGGGGGGGGTGGGATTGTTGAGGAATCATATGAAACAAATCTGTTTCTTTAAGACCTTGACCAATAATGGCCCTAAGCTTCTTTTAACCTTTTTTTTATTTGTGCGTTTTAAAAAGTGCATTTTAATTCCTATGGTAGGGCCTGTGGAGTTGTATTCACTCGTTCCTTTAGTACATAGCATGTGTGAAAATGCAAGTTTGGATTCATCTTTTTAAACTGGGTTATGTGGATTTTAAGATTTTTTTTTTTACACATAATTATGTCTATTACATACATTTGTGTAAATATATATTTATACTTGGTTCCACTTTAATATAAGCATGTTTTATATTTTTAATGGATCACTTTGAATAATGGGGACTTTTTTTTTTTTTCCCCTTCACTTTTAAGACCCTTCACATACCCTCTTCCCTCCCTCCTCCCCAACTCATAAAATGCCAAATTAGCTCGACAGGCAATAATTCCGAATAATTTAGCGTTGGATTGTTGTGTCGTCCCTGTCTGGGAGAGCTACGATTTTTGTTTTTTCGCGGCCTCGGCGATCCGCTGATACCTGTTTTAAGTGCTTAAATCGAATGGCGGACTCTTCTTTCTCTCTGCGAATGTGAACTTTACTCTGCCCCAAGTATTGTACAAAAGAAAGGGGTGTTTCAGAAATGGTCTCAGATTGTCATAACGCTTGTCAACCTCTGCATTATATCTCATGGATTTTAAAAAAAAAAAGACCTTGAATACTTTTTTGATTGACATTTCCTCTGTGACGGAACTAATTATTATTTTTTATTTTTTTTCTACCTGGCTTTAACCCAAGAAGTGCCGGCTCAAGAGCGAACGACACCTTTTGCAAATTTAAACGTTGCTCCACCCTCTTGGCACCTCAGGGGTTTAAGTTGAACACTGATATGTTTTGTGCCTTTCTTTCATTGAAGGGAAAAGGGAACAACTGCTGTTAACTGTCTTAACTTTTTTGTTTTTCATATATATATATATATATATATATATATATATAAATATATTTTTGGGGAAAATACTCTGGAGTTTGATATCCTTTTTCACATAACTCATCTCATCCTATGTAAAACTGATTACCTCAAATCTCACGTTAAACAGTGTTACTATCTCAGACTTTTTTTTGCCATTTTGAAACGGGAAAAGTTATTGACGCAGGTTGTGTTCAAATGAAAATATTGTCAATTATATATAAATATATGTATTGTGAAGGAGTGGCAGGGGGAATTGGGGTTGTTTGTGAAGGTCAATGACCAATACTGGTTATTTTTGTTGATGCAGAAAAAAAGTGAATAATCGCCTCCCACCCCCGACCCCCCCCCCCCCCCCCCCCCCCACACACAAGTAAATATAATTTTAGTAGCTACATAAATTGGGTAAGGTGGAACATTCTATCGGTTTCCATCGTGCTTGTTCTGGTTTTAGAACGTTGACCCAAAACCGATCTGGATAAAGAACCATGCCCATTGTTTGTCTCCACATTCTAAAGAAACCGCTTAAAAATTATTGAATGGCATTGTGTTGGACCTTTTTATGCTGTTTGTGCATTTTTAAAGATACAAAGATAGGTTTGGGCAAACTTGCATCTTACCCCAGGGTAGTCTCCTGTCAGTCTCATCCAGATTCTGGGCCTCTTCCATTTCTTCTACTGTCTGAAATCTTACCTTCAGCTAGTAGCTTTTGTAGCCCCACTCTGCGGCAGCTTTGGCAGACTAGACTTACAAGTATAGGTGTTTCCAATAGAAATGTGTTAATGAAAGAATACAAATAAAGTACCTTATCCAGTCCTCTTTGCTCCACACTTCTCTATCAGTTGGGCAGACATCTTCTTAAGAATGTTGGGTCAGATCTTCATTCACCATGCGTAAGATCCGACCCAAGATTCTAAACAACATGTCTGCCCCCTATTTGTGCTGTTTGGAGCAAGGTACATTATTTATAGTCTTTCTTTGAAGAAATTTTACTTAAACCATCTCTACTTGATGCAAACTTTCAATGAAGCATAAGTAATGTTTTGCTACAGATGTCCTTTGAAAGAGAAATCCACAAAGTTGCTCAGAGCACTGGGCAGTTGCCCCAAGTTGAGTACCTATCGGCATCAACGGTATCTTGACTCTGTAGCTTGAACGTAGTCGTGTATTTATTCAAGGATACCATTAAAGTCGGTTCCACTAGTAATATGGATGGAGTTGAATTTTGAGACTGGCTAAGAATTAATTCAGTCTTAAAGTCTACAATACTGAAGCTCAGCATTTAGTTTGTGTCCAATGTTTCAGTAAATACAGGAACTGATTTGTCTTAACCTCTACTACTAAGGACATTTCTTACAATATCAGCCCCCCCCCCCCCTCCCCCATTCTGGCATCAGCAAAAAAATGACTTGTCTCTAACTAGCCATGAAAAAAAGGTTGTTTTTTTTACCATCTGTATCAGGATGACTTCATTACATTATTCAAAGAAACCTCTTCTCTTAAAATGTTTTCATTTTCTAAAAAAAAAAAAATTTGCTTTTTTTATTTCTAAATTTGATTTTGCTTTTACCTTTTTAAATGTAAAAGTCTTTTTTTTATTTTTTTTTACATTTTCTATGGGTTTCATTCTGTGCCACCAATGCTGAGCAGTTTTTGGAGAAGTCTTCTCTGTTGGTTAAATCGGATAATTGAGAAATGCGTGGTCCCAAATCCCAGAGTACTGTCTGAATCCGATTTAAAAATGATATGTCAGTAATGTATTTTACATTTCACTACTGTAGCTATGAAAGAAACCAATGTAGCAGAGATAGTTTAAACTACTGATTTTATAAACGTTATGCTAAAAAAACACCTGTTTTAAAGAATATATATATATATATATATATATATATATATATATATATACACACCTATATATACAGTTGAGCCTGTTGCTGTAACCTGTATTAAACGGATGGGGATTTTTTTTCCAGTGGATATATTTATCTATACAGCTGTGTATAAACACATATGTCTCTAAAATGGTGGGTGGTGGCAATATGGTAGCTCTTCAACCAAGGACCTCATTTGCCACTATAACCCTGCCCCCCCCCTTCCCAATTTACACACACACCTATATATATATATATATATATATATATATATATATATATATATATATATAATTACACTACAGATTCCACTAAACATTTGCTGCCTACTTACCTTCTATTACTCCATTTGAAATGGACATCAACCCCTCTCTGTAGTGAAACGCGTTGGCTATAGAGCTACCAGTTAGCCACGTTGGCTGTAACAAGTACATACGTTCATTGTATTGCAGTGAAGGAATGAAGGTGTTTTGTTTGTTTTTTGTTTTCTTTGAGAGTACAATGTATCATAGTTTTTATACATTTGCTGTGAAGCTTTTGTCCCTATATACTGTAGTAATCTTAGAACAGAGTTACGGTTTGACTGCCTTTTGTCTCTACATTGGGAGCCAGGAAAAGTCATTATGAATGTAGTCATTTTTTTTCCCTGTGTTGAAGCAGCCATGCCATAAATTATAGGAGGACATTTTGTGTTTTTAGGAAGGATTATTTCAAGTTTTATCTTTGTTTTTGTATATGAAAATGAACAATAAATTACAAGTAAATATTGATCAGTTGTCTCGTCTTGTCTTCTCTTGCTGTGTGTAGTTTTTTTTTTGTGTGTTTTTTTTTTTTTTTTATTATTTTGTTTTTTTACACTTCTGGTCACCTGAAGTAAATTAAAGTGGAAATTCCATCTAATATATTTTATGTATTTTGACCACATGTTTTAATATAGGTCACTTGGATCAAGAAGTTCTAAAATATTAATGTTCTATTATTGATAGCCCTGTATGTCATGCTTTTCTAAAAAAAAAAAAAATATATATATATATATATATATATATATATATATATATATATATATATATATTCAGACCCTTTTTGAAGGCATCTGTTGTATTTGACAGCACCATTTCTCTCGGCAGAGAGTTCAATATCTTTATTGTCTCTACCATAAAAATAATCCCTTCCTTTAACAAGAGATAAATGAACTCCGGTGAAAAAGAATGGAGCAATCGGTGTAAGTGTAAGTGACGAAGATAGGCAGGGTTAGACTTAAAATCTTCAAAGTTGAATTAATCCAATATTAAAAAGGCAGATGAGAACCAAACAGTCTCCACGCGTTTCGCCCATGAGGCTTAATCATAGACTAGTCCTTGATTTGCTTGTCTTGTGTTTCGTTTAGGAGATTTCCTCTTTTAGAATAGATTCCTGGAACCTAATCAGCGATGACCCCTTGACTAGAAAACAAACATTAGGATGATACCCTTTCCTAGCTGAGGATTGGAGTGCAAGCTTTTGAAGACCACTTCTCTGGGCCTTTGAAGACCACTAATCAGGTCCCTTTTTCTGGCATTAAATCTAATGTTGAAGTCTAACATACTAAAAGAGTAGAGTAAATATAATTGTGTATGTATGGGAAGAATGGAAAGAACAAGGATAGCGGATTAGTGAATTAATAAGATTCCTTGAAGGAATTTGCTGAAGGTCTAGAAAGAGATGGATAAAAACACCGCAGACAAAGCAAGAGTGAAATAAAATAAACAAATGAATAAATTTGGCTGGAGCCTCAAAAGGGGAAAAAAGGTATTTAAAGTGTTTGGAAAAAGGCAACAATCCTATGCTTGCAAAATGATTACTATATTTGCAGTATATTTCTCAGGAGCCTGTACAGAGTACATAATCTGTATGTTTTGTTTTTATGAGGTGTTAGGGTTTTAAGATCAGATAGCTTTGTTTTCTTGCTTTATACATCATTTTTAATGCTCCCTTGTGTCCAATAAAGGCACCCCACAGAAAGTAACATGATTTATCCATTCTGCAGAGCGGATAATACAGCAGAATGCATGGATTCAGAGGTAGGAGTGTAAGAAATTACTAAGCGCCCTCCTGCAGGGTTATTGTTTTAGGGAATGAAGCACTGAGACAAGTGTATATAAAAAGGTATATTGTATTGAATTGAGATAATGTTACAGGTTATACAGGAAATACACACTGTACACATTACACATAACTGGTTCATAATCAACAGGTAACAGAAAAAGGTGATACTACAACTTAATGATCTTTTCTGTGTCTCACATTTTGGATCTTTGCTTCTGTTGTGCTCGCCTCACCCAGGAACAGACAAGACTAGCACTCTCAAAAAGTGGTTCACTCAACTAGGTATCCCAAAATCCCCCAGTTACCCCCCAGAGAGATAAAGAACCAGTTCAACCCAGCCTTAGAGACACATGGTCTATGTAATAAATACAACCCCCCTTGTCACACCTATCTGTAAGTAAAAACTGGGAAGAACTGAAAGGCTTGTTTTTACAATGTAAAGAAGTCATCTCTGTAACCTTGTTTACAACTTCTTCTGATGTGCGAATGACCTTCCATAGTGAGAGCAGATTACACGCCCAGCCCACCAAAAGCACATATCTATGTATTAGATAGAAATAACAAGGCACCCTATATATTTCTTACAGGAGTTAAGGTAAGATCTATAGGTTGGAGTGAGGAGGTCAGGGGTTCCGTTTGTACCAGCTGGATGCACTTTACATTGTACAATAAATAAAAGTTGATTTTTTTTTAATTTTATTTCGGTGAGAGAGTAAGCTCATTTTTTTTTCTTAAGTCTGACTGGGGGAGTTGAAAGTGTTTCATAAGTGGAATGATTGGTATACATTATACACAGGGCGGCTATGCATTATACATGGGGAGGGTATACATTATACACAGGGTGGCTATGCATTACACACGGGGAGGGTATACATTATACATGGGGAGGGTATACATTATATACAGGGTGGCTATGCATTATACATGGGGAGGGTATACATTATATACAGGGTGGCTATGCATTATACACGGGGAGGGTATACATTATACATGGGGAGGGTATACATTATATACAGGGTGGCTATGCATTATACATGGGGAGGGTATACATTATACATAGGGTGGCTATGCATTATACATGGGGAGGGTATACATTATACACAGGGTGGCTATGCATTATACACGGGGAGGGTATACATTATACACAGGGTGGCTATGCATTATACACGGGGAGGGTATACATTATACACAGGGTGGCTATGCATTATACATGGGGAGGGTATACATTATATACAGGGTGGCTATGCATTATACACGGGGAGGGTATACATTATACACAGGGTGGCTATGCATTATACACGGGGAGGGTATACATTATACACAGGGTGGCTATGCATTATACATGGGGAGGGTATACATTATATACAGGGCGGCTATGCATTATACACGGGGAGGGTATACATTATATACAGGGAGGGTATACATTATACACAGGGTGGCTATGCATTATACATGGGGAGGGTATACATTATACCCAGGGTGGCTATGCATTATACATGGGGAGGGTATACATTATACACAGGGTGGCTATGCATTATACATGGGGAGGGTATACATTATACATAGGGTGGCTATGCATTATACACGGGGAGGGTATACATTATATACAGGGCGGCTATGCATTATACACGGGGAGGGTATACATTATACACAGGGTGGCTATGCATTATACACGGGGAGGGTATACATTATACACAGGGTGGCTATGCATTATACACGGGGAGGGTATACATTATACACAGGGTGGCTATGCATTATACATGGGGAGGGTATACATTATATACAGGGCGGCTATGCATTATACACGGGGAGGGTATACAGTATATACAGGGCGGCTATGCATTATACACGGGGAGGGTATACATTATATACAGGGCGGCTATGCATTATACACGGGGAGGGTATACATTATATACAGGGCGGCTATGCATTATACACGGGGAGGGTATACATTATACACAGGGTGGCTATGCATTATACATGGGGAGGGTATACATTATACACAGGGTGGCTATGCATTATACATGGGGAGGGTATACATAATACATAGGGTGGCTATGCATTATACACGGGGAGGGTATACATTATACACAGGGTGGCTATGCATTATACATGGGGAGGGTATACATTATACACAGGGTGGCTATGCATTATACATGGGGAGGGTATACATTATACATAGGGTGGCTATGCATTATACATGGGGAGGGTATACATTATACCCAGGGTGGCTATGCATTATACATGGGGAGGGTATACATTATACACAGGGTGGCTATGCATTATACATGGGGAGGGTATACATTATACCCAGTGTGGCTATGCAATATACATGGGGAAGGTATACATTATACCCAGGGTGGCTATGCATTATACATGGGGGGTATACATTATACACAGGGTGGCTATGCATTATACATGCGGAGGGTATACATTATACAAGGGGCGGCTATGCATTATACATGGGGAGGGTATACATTATACAAGGGGCGGCTATGCATTATACACAGGGAGGGTATACATTATATACAGTGCGGCCATGCATTATACACAGGGAGGGTATACATTATACACGGCGGTATACATTACACACAGGGTGGCTATGCATTATACACGGGGAGGGTATACATTATATACAGGGGCGGCTATGCATTATACATGGGGAGGGTATACATTATACACAGGGCGGCTATGCATTATACACGGGGAGGGTATACATTATGCACACGGTGGCTATGCATTATACACGGGGAGGGTATACATTATACACAGGGTGGCTATGCATTATACACGGGGAGGGTATACATTATACACGGGGAGGGTATACATTATATACACGGGGCGGCTATGCATTATATACAGGGCGGCTATGCATTATACACGGGGAGGGTATACATTATGCACAGGGTGGCTATGCATTATACACGGGGAGGGTATACATTATACACGGGGAGGGTATACATTATACACAGGGTGGCTATGCATTATACACGGGGAGGGTATACATTATACACGGGGAGGGTATACATTATACACGGGGTGGCATTGCATTATACACGGGGAGGGTATACATTATACACGGGGAGGGTATACATTATACACGGGGAGGGTATACATTATACACGGGGAGGGTATACATTATACACGGGGAGGGTATACATTATACACGGGGAGGGTATACATTATACACGGGGAGGGTATACATTATACACAGGGTTGCTATGCATTATACACGGGGAGGGTATACATTATACACGGGGAGGGTATACATTATACACGGGGAGGGTATACATTATACACAGGGTGGCTATGCATTATACACGGGGAGGGTATACATTATACACGGGGAGGGTATACATTATACACGGGGAGGGTATACATTATACACGGGGTGGCTATGCATTATACACGGGGAGGGTATACATTATACACGGGGAGGGTATACATTATACACGGGGAGGGTATACATTATACACGGGGAGGGTATACATTATACACGGGGAGGGTATACATTATACACAGGGTGGCTATGCATTATACACGGGGAGGGTATACATTATACACGGGGTGGCATTGCATTATACACGGGGAGGGTATACATTATACACGGGGAGGGTATACATTATACACGGGGAGGGTATACATTATACACAGGGTGGCTATGCATTATACACGGGGAGGGTATACATTATACACGGGGAGGGTATACATTATACACGGGGTGGCATTGCATTATACACGGGGAGGGTATACATTATACACGGGGAGGGTATACATTATACACGGGGAGGGTATACATTATACACGGGGAGGGTATACATTATACACGGGGAGGGTATACATTATACACGGGGAGGGTATACATTATACACGGGGAGGGTATACATTATACACAGGGTTGCTATGCATTATACACGGGGAGGGTATACATTATACACGGGGAGGGTATACATTATACACGGGGAGGGTATACATTATACACAGGGTGGCTATGCATTATACACGGGGAGGGTATACATTATACACGGGGAGGGTATACATTATACACGGGGAGGGTATACATTATACACGGGGTGGCTATGCATTATACACGGGGAGGGTATACATTATACACGGGGAGGGTATACATTATACACGGGGAGGGTATACATTATACACGGGGAGGGTATACATTATACACGGGGAGGGTATACATTATACACAGGGTGGCTATGCATTATACACGGGGAGGGTATACATTATACACGGGGTGGCATTGCATTATACACGGGGAGGGTATACATTATACACGGGGAGGGTATACATTATACACGGGGAGGGTATACATTATACACGGGGAGGGTATACATTATACACGGGGAGGGTATACATTATACACGGGGAGGGTATACATTATACACAGGGTTGCTATGCATTATACACGGGGAGGGTATACATTATACACGGGGAGGGTATACATTATACACGGGGAGGGTATACATTATATACACGGGGCGGCTATGCATTATATACAGGGCGGCTATGCATTATACACGGGGAGGGTATACATTATGCACAGGGTGGCTATGCATTATACACGGGGAGGGTATACATTATACACGGGGAGGGTATACATTATACACAGGGTGGCTATGCATTATACACGGGGAGGGTATACATTATACACGGGGAGGGTATACATTATACACGGGGTGGCATTGCATTATACACGGGGAGGGTATACATTATACACGGGGAGGGTATACATTATACACGGGGAGGGTATACATTATACACGGGGAGGGTATACATTATACACGGGGAGGGTATACATTATACACGGGGAGGGTATACATTATACACAGGGTTGCTATGCATTATACACGGGGAGGGTATACATTATACACGGGGAGGGTATACATTATACACGGGGAGGGTATACATTATACACGGGGAGGGTATACATTATACACAGGGTGGCTATGCATTATACACGGGGAGGGTATACATTATACACGGGGAGGGTATACATTATACACGGGGAGGGTATACATTATACACGGGGAGGGTATACATTATACACGGGGAGGGTATACATTATACACGGGGTGGCTATGCATTATACACGGGGAGGGTATACATTATACACGGGGAGGGTATACATTATACACGGGGAGGGTATACATTATACACGGGGAGGGTATACATTTTACCCAGGGTGGCTATGCATTATACATGGGGAGGGTATACATTATACACAGGGTGGCTATGCATTATACACGGGGAGGGTATACAGTATACACGGGGAGGGTATACAGTATACACGGGGAGGGTATACATTATACATGGGGAGGGTATACATTATACACAGGGTGGCTATGCATTATACACGGGGAGGGTATACATTATACCCAGGGTGGCTATGCATTATACACGGGGAGGGTATACATTATACCCAGGGTGGCTATGCATTATACACGGGGAGGGTATACATTATACACGGGGAGGGTATACATTATACCCAGGGTGGCTATGCATTATACACGGGGAGGGTATACATTATACCCAGGGTGGCTATGCATTATACACGGGGAGGGTATACATTATACACAGGGTGGCTATGCATTATACACGGGGAGGGTATACATTATATACAGGGTGGCTATGCATTATACATGGGGAGGGTATACATTATACACGGGGAGGGTATACATTATACACGGGGAGGGTATACATTATACACGGGGAGGGTATACATTATATACAGGGTGGCTATGCATTATACATGGGGAGGGTATACATTATACACGGGGAGGGTATACATTATACACGGGGAGGGTATACATTATACCCAGGGTGGCTATGCATTATACACGGGGAGGGTATACATTATACACGGGGAGGGTATACATTATACACGGGGAGGGTATACATTATACCCAGGGTGGATATGCATTATACACGGGGAGGGTATACATTATACCCAGGGTGGCTATGCATTATACACGGGGAGGGTATACATTATACACGGGGAGGGTATACATTATACCCAGGGTGGCTATGCATTATACACGGGGAGGGTATACATTATACCCAGGGTGGCTATGCATTATACACGGGGAGGGTATACATTATACACGGGGAGGGTATACATTATACACGGGGAGGGTATACATTATACCCAGGGTGGCTATGCATTATACACGGGGAGGGTATACATTATACACGGGGAGGGTATACATTATACCCAGGGTGGCTATGCATTATACACGGGGAGGGTATACATTATACACGGGGAGGGTATACATTATACACGGGGAGGGTATACATTATACCCAGGGTGGCTATGCATTATACACGGGGAGGGTATACATTATACACGGGGAGGGTATACATTATACACGGGGAGGGTATACATTATACCCAGGGTGGCTATGCATTATACACGGGGAGGGTATACATTATACACGGGGAGGGTATACATTATACACGGGGAGGGTATACATTATACCCAGGGTGGCTATGCATTATACACGGGGAGGGTATACATTATACACAGGGTTGCTATGCATTATACATGGGGAGGGTATACATTATACACAGGGTTGCTATGCATTATACACGGGGAGGGTATACATTATACCCAGGGTGGCTATGCATTATACATGGGGAGGGTATACATTATACACAGGGTTGCTATGCATTATACATGGGGAGGGTATACATTATACACAGGGTTGCTATGCATTATACACGGGGAGGGTATACATTATACACAGGGTGGCTATGCATTATACACGGGGAGGGTATACATTATACCCAGGGTGGCTATGCATTATACACGGGGAGGGTATACATTATACCCAGGGTGGCTATGCATTATACACGGGGAGGGTATACATTATACACAGGGTTGCTATGCATTATACACGGGGAGGGTATACAGTATATGTATCTTCATCACGCTGAGCCCCTCCCCTCTCTCCCTCCCGTCAGTCACGCTGAGCCCCTCCCCGGTCTCCCGTCAGTCACGCTGAGCCCCTCCCCTCTCTCCCTCCCGTCAGTCACGCTGAGCCCCTCCCCTCTCTCCCTCCCGTCAGTCACGCTGAGCCCCTCCCCTGTCTCCCTCCCGTCAGTCACGCTGAGCCCCTCCCCTCTCTCCCGTCAGTCACGCTGAGCCCCTCCCCTCCCTCCCGTCAGTCACGCTGAGCCCCTCCCCTCTCTCTCCCGTCAGTCACGCTGAGCCCCGCCCCTGCCTCCCGTCAGTCACGCTGAGCCCCTCCCCTCTCTCTCCCGTCAGTCACGCTGAGCCCCTCCCCTCCCTCCCGTCAGTCACGCTGAGCCCCTCCCCTCTCTCTCCCGTCAGTCACGCTGAGCCCCTCCCCTCTCTCCCGTCAGTCACGCTGAGCCCCTCCCCTCTCTCCCTCCGGTCAGTCACGCTGAGTCTCTCTGTGGCGGGAATGTTCGGTTCCGGGCTCCTGAGCCGCCGCTTTGTCCGGGGATTCGTGCTAGGAGCTGCTGCCAGCGGTGCCTCCTGCCTGGCCGCTTTATACCTGTATGACCGGGAGAAAGAGCGTGTGAGTGAGTGAGGGAGCCATCTGTCTCCTATACATACTGTGCACCAATTTCATATATATATATATATGTACTTATACTGTCCCCCCAATCTCCTACATATATATATATATCCACACACACTGTCAGCTGTACCCCCAACCTCCTATACCTATAAATATATACTGTACCCTAACTATTCTGTACCCCAACCTCCTATATATATAAATATATACTGTACCCTAACTATTCTGTACCCCAACCTCCTATATATATAAATATATACTGTACCCTAACTATTCTGTACCCCAACCTCCTATATATATAATGTACCCTAACTTCATATATATATACTGTACCCCAACCTCCTATATATATACTGTACCCCAACTATTCTGTACCCCAACCTCCTATATATATAATGTACCCTAACTTCATATATATATACTGTACCCCAACTATTCTGTACCCCAACCTCCTATATATATAATGTACCCTAACTTCATATATATATACTGTAACCCCAACCTCCTATATATATATTCTGACCCCTGCGCCAGCCCCCTATATGTACGGTTCCCCTCTACGCCAGCCCCCTGTATGTACGGTCCCCCTCTACGCCAGCCCCCTGTATGTACGGTCCCCCTCTACGCCAGCCCCCTGTATGTATGGTCCCCCTCTACGCCAGCCCCCTCTATGTACGGTCCCCCTCTACGCCAGCCCCCTGAATGTACGGTCCCCCTCTACACCAGCCCCCTGTATGTACGGTCCCCCTCTACACCAGCCCCCTGTATGTACGGTCCCCCTCTACGCCAGCCCCCTGTATGTACGGTCCCCCTCTACGCCAGCCCCCTGTATGTACGGTCCCCCTCTACGCCAGCCCCCTGTATGTACGGTCCCCCTCTACGCCAGCCCCCTGTATGTACGGTCCCCCTCTACGCCAGCCCCCTGTATGTACGGTCCCCCTCTACGCCAGCCCCCTGTATGTACGGTCCCCCTCTACGCCAGCCCCCTGTATGTATAGTCCCCCTCTACGCCAGCCCCCTGTATGTACGGTCCCCCTCTACGCCAGCCCCCTGTATGTACGGTCCCCCTCTACGCCAGCCCCCTGTATGTATAGTCCCCCTCTACGCCAGCCCCCTGTATGTATAGTCCTCTACGCCAGCCCCCTGTATGTATAGTCCTCTACGCCAGCCCCCTGTATGTATAGTCCCCCTCTACTCCAGCCTCCTAAATGCACTACAGATTTCTCCAATGGAATGAGTCTGCTGATTGCGCCACTTTTATATTTGTGGAGTCAGGGAAATAAGGTATTCATACTTCTATCACTCTACAGAACTCCATACATAAGATACAAATAAACCAATAGTGCAATTATAAGCAATATATTAAATCTTATTTAGATATAAATCGCGTGGTGATTAGCTGTATAAAATGCTATTTATTTCTGAGTCTGATTTTAATAAATGTACATTTTAATATATTGCTTATACAGTGTTGGTTTGTTTATTTTTACCTTTTACGTATGATGCTCGGCACTCTGAGATATCTTTGAATACTTTATCCCTCCACGTATATATATTTGTATTAAGGGACACTGGAGACCCCTTGGGCAGAGGATACAAAGAATCCGTGGAAGGGAAGTGTGTTTATCCATTATATGGATTTGTGCACATTCCAGTTTATCAACTTTATAAATAAATCCCAGTGTATTTTTTTTTTTTTTTTTTAATTGTATCCATTTCAGTTCCTGCAGCCAAGCCAATCGTGGAAGAATTTGGGTTTCCACTGACGGGTGCAGAGACCAGACAATATCTTAACCATGTCTTATCTTATGATCAAGCAAAGAAGACTCCTAGATGGGTGCTGGAGCATCTATCAAGAGACAAAACGGTCGGTAAGTGAACTCCATCAGCAACTCTGTAGGTGGGTACCACAGCAGGCTGTACCACACAGGAATAGATGTGTAAGTGATAACTGACCCAGTTGGGCTACTGCATCAGCTGGATAACCTTTCATTTCTTGGGACGCAGCTTTATTATGTAGTTTTCACTCAACAGAGAGGAATTTGTAACGTAAGGCCAAAGAAGCAGAATTGGAAACATTCTTCCATTCAGTTTTCCAACTCTGGTACTTTGGCCTTAAGTTTGAATTTCCCTTCTCAAGTTCCCCCGCAGTTCTCTCTTTCAGGAATAAAGTTTCGTATTTTCCCATCAGCCCTATTCGGCAGTGTATGGTTTTGTTTGAATAAAGTTTGGGCTGATTTTCTCTCACTGCTAGATAACCAAACAAGCTATTTTTCATCATAAGCATACATTTAAAAAAATTAAATATATATATAGTGCATCGCTGGGCCGGGCCGAGGGACTGTCATTTGCTCCTAGTGGAGTGTCGGTCATCTTAACTGGGAGTAATGTATTAGTGATCAGAAATTGAAACGATAGCTTTAAGGAGAATGATGGTGAGGGAGTGGAGCACAAGCCTCAGAGGAGTTACACAAGATGGGAGTAAAAGAATATTGGGTAAACACGTGAATGTGGCGATTTGAATGGTTTAAGCCTACATTTGTTTGACTTGTGTTTCTAATATCGAAGCACAAATTAAACATTCAGTGCCCCTAGTATGAGGATAACTTGTTAGGTACTTCTGATAGTACACGCCAGTTTATCCTCCAACCTGCAGCTGCCATGCTTCCCTGGGAAACAGGCGGCCCGGACTTGTCGGCAACTCTCTATAGCGCAGAGAGACCCTCGTTTTTAAAAAAGGGTAGTGGTTACCATAACTAGATCCCCTTTAAAAACCAGTGTCTCTGCCCTAGCATAGAGAGACCACTGGTGTATACAGACCCGGTCAGACGAGCAGGGCCATGCCCCCCTGGCTATGATTGGCTGTGTGCCAGTACGCTCCAACCTCTAGACTAGCTCTGCCTCAGCTTACACTGCACATTTGACCTGGATAGAATTTGGTGTACGCTTGGAAAGCTTTGGGTACACACACATGTGATATCATCCGTCCCTCTCAATGGAACTGCCAATGCGCATATAGTAATGTCTGATGTCAGGCATGTTTCATATTCCAGTGAAAGGTTTCTGATTGGCTCCAAGCTTCTGCTGGACACCTCATTTTGCATTAAGAGGAGAGGGAGGGTTGGTACCTGATGAAGTTTTAAATCAGTCCTCCAGCTGTTGGCAAACTACATCTCCCATTCTCCCCTACCAGCCTCACAGCGGACCGAGCATCATTGGATTTGTAGGCTGTCAGCAGCAGGAGAGCGACATCTTGACAATCCCTTTGTAAAGGTTATTTTTGCAAAAACGATTGAAAGAAAATGAACTAATGCACATTTGATTTGAAGTCTGCGTTAATCTCCAATCATTTTTTTGACACGTGTGATTTAGTTCTCCTCTATTTTTTTGATTTTAGGTAACGCCGACCGGCAGCATTGTAAATTCAAACCGGATCCAAACATCCCCACGGTCTTCAACGCATCCAACGATGACTATTATAAGAGTGGGTGGTCCCGGGGTCACATGGCGCCAGCTGGCGACAACAAGTTCTCAACAGTATGGCTTCCTCTTATTTTCCCTTCCTGTCTAATGATTGAGAACAAATGGAGGAGTATGTCTGTGCGGGGTGGGATGTTCAATTACAAGTTACATCACAGAATCCCGTCTCACGTACTTGGCAGACCACAATATTTTATCTGTAGCCTGAGCTTGCAAATAATGTGTGGGCCTAATACTTTGTTTTTTAAGGAGGTCGGGATGCAGGTGTCTCTGTATAACCACAGTGCGCCTCTTTTTGCTCCCAAAGTGCTAGACACATTCTACACAGGCAAACTGCTAGCATGCTCTATTAATGTAAGCAAAGTTTTCCCAGAGTCTGGACACAGACAGACAGACTGGGACTGTGCCAAAGGGGTAGCATGGAAAGTAAACCTACAAATTCTTAAACTTGGTCATCAGTGGTGCCAAATGTCTGATTCAAACATATCTCCTCACCACCTTTGTTACAAGACACACAGTAAATATTTACACCTGCTTCGGTGTCACCATGGGGCGTAGTGGAATGAGAAGATAAGACACTTTTGGGACACACAGTTGCTCTAACAGCTATTGTATTTGTTTGCTTTCTTGGTGGTTTCGTATTGTATCTTTTGTTTTGTTTTTTTCTTTAAATCACAGGAAGCAATGGCTGAAACATTTTACCTGTCCAACATTGTGCCCCAGAACTATGAAAATAATGCCGGCTTTTGGAACAGGTGAGGCTTTAACAAAAAAAAAAAAGAGCGCGACAAACGGGAAATTAACCTGGATATCCTGCCCTGCAAAACTAAAAAAGGGTTTAAATAAGTCTAAAAATATAGCGTGTGTACGTCCCTCCCTTACTTAACTTACCTACGGCATATAATGTAGCTTCTAGGTAAATTGGGAATTTGAGTGAACTCAGGTCTCTTTGTGGTGTTTTTGCTTATCTTGTAAAATGGAAATTCCATCATATTGAAAAGCAGTGTCATTTATAATAAAACTAAATTAAAAAAAAATATATATATATAAATACTACTTGTACAAATGCGCATTACATTCACCGGACAAAAACATCTTTTGGCTTCAATGTGTCCAGTTTTGAAGTGTGCATTAGATTCGCGTAATTACGGTACACGTTTCCCATTGAAAACTCCACGGACACATTTAGAACTCATTTTTTCTCCTAATTTAAGCATTTCCTTGCAATTTTGCAAACACAATGTATAGATCGGTTTCAATCCGATTTTTCCAAAAATAATGTTTTGGTGATACCGTCCCTTTAATAAAACAAGTGGGAGAGTTTTTCCAACTCTGCTTTTACCAGAAGCCAATCAAAACCTACTATGTCTTCAACTGAGCGGACTACTCCCCGGCATTCTACTGTGCGAAAGGTGTAAATGATGCAATATGCCCCCTTTGCTCTTAGACAATGATAGGAAATACAGTATTTGTTAGAAACCTGTTTTTACTAAAATAATAACTACTGGTTTTAAAAAAGATCCTCACCATGGAGAAGGAAGTTTTTAATGTGTAATTTGATAGAGGAGCAATAGAAGAGTCACTGGAAATGTTCCGCTTTCTATGGAAGTGATTCCAGCCCTGCAGTGGTATGATTGTTCCTCGGTTATCTGTTTGAGTGCTTTTGGTATCCTTTTGTAAAATATCATTCCGGCATAGAGCAAGCTACATCCCACACACCTACAGGCCCGTTCCCTTGCAAATTAAACCGAGTTGCCTATTAATAACTGCGTGTAGCCAGAATCTGATAGAATTATGTGCAGAATTTCCCCGTCACTACCTTCCTCAAAAAGATGGATGGTAAATTATTCTGGGTTCTTTTGTATCGTGTACAGGGGGCTTAATTCTACCTTTCTTTAAATTGCGCCTTTGTTGCATTCCTTCCAGGCTGGAAATGTACTGTCGGGACCTGACAAAACGTTTCGATGATGTTTGGATTGTCAGTGGACCTCTGGCTCTGCCTCGAACACACGAAGACGGAAAAAAGAGTGTCACTTATCAAGTGAGTGAGCATTTTATATTTATTTTTTTTCCGTTCTTTTAACTTTTGTGTCTGTTAACATCGTTTTATACCAAAGAGTGGTAGAAATTCTCTATTAAAATGTGTTTCTGTTTTTAGTCGAGCCGTCCTGGGCTGAATCTGGCAGATGCTTAAAGCAGTCATTCGTGAAATTAATATTTTCGCTTATCAGTAAGCTAGAAAAACTGCTCCTCATTGCTACCGGATATATTGCTGTGGCCTGAATAAGATTGTAATTTGATAAGTTTTAATTTTTTTTTAATGCAAATTAAGCTCCAAAAAATGTATAAAATCAAAAATTAATTCTCCTAGGATGGTAAAAGAAAAAAAAGAAACCTTTAGCCTTGTGGTAGTCCTAATAAACATTACAGTAGGTTCTTGCAAAGAAACATGGTAACGTTTGGACAATATAAGCAAATCTGTGGTTAGCAAAGCAAATTTGTTTTTGTTGGATTCCTGAATAAAATTGAATGGTTTTGATCTTGCAAGGCTATGAATCCTAGCATAAACTGTATCACAGTTATTGTTTTTCTTGCTACTGCTCATTGGAATTCTGATGTGTTTTACTTTGAACTGTGGGGGTTGTATACTAAACGAGCGCAGTGGAAAAGAAATAGGTAAGAGTGGTGCAATTTCTGGATTATTTGTTGCATTTCTCGTCTTTTTTTTTATTTATTTTTTTATTTATTTTGCACATTTACTGTGTATTTTTTATTTATTTTTCCGATTTGTGGTAATATAATTTCGATTATGTTTGCGAATATTTTGTGAAAAATTATTCTCTTTTCTGCGTGTGAAAATTACAAGAAATCTTTTTATATATATTTTTTGCTTTTGGTATTTTTTTTTTTTAAATTTGAAATCGGAGAAGTGACTGAAGTGCAGCACCTCAGGATCTTAGGTTTGATCAGCCTTCTTAGATCGATTAAAATGAATTCCATTAAGCTGCGTAATAATCAAGAACGTGAGCTTGTGCTAAAATGAGTCCCCTTGATGGAAAGACCTAGTTAATAAATTATTAACAAGGTTATCCTTGTCCCAAACAATTAAAAATGCATTTCTTTCTAAATCTTTCTACAGGTGATTGGGAAAGATGATGTTGCAGTCCCTTCCCATCTGTATAAGGTCGTCCTGGTCAGGAAGAGGGGATCTCCAGAGCCGCATGCAATAGGGGCTTTTGTGGTGCCCAATATCCCCATTGGGTTCGACCACCAGCTCCCTGAGTATCAAGTGCAGCTCGAAGAGCTGGAGAAAATGTCTGGCTTAGTGTTCTTCCCAGAGGCCAGCAGGGCCGAGGGTTTGAAGGACCTCTGCAAGGAAGACCCCTGCAGGCTTATTCAGCTGGACGAGTTCAAGCTGTACATCGCTGGACGTAGGATGAAGTCTGCTCGGAACATGCACAAAGTAGAGAAGATCTTATCAGAGTTGCGGGAGGCTGATCTAAAACCTGACGAGTATCTTACAAGTCTGTATGAACAGAAGAAGCAAGAACTGGCGTCAGAGCAGACTTCCGATCACCGGGAAGGAAGAAAAGGATAAGAAAGGACTATTTTGGCTTTAAACGACTACTGTCATCCCTGGAATATTTTTTTTTTTCTAAACAAATCCCCTAACTAGTCCACTGTAAGTTTAAAAATATAGGATGTCTATATAATTTTGTAAGTTATTTTACCTTTTGCCTCTCAGAGCAAGCTCTACCACAATGCTCATGTACTTGGGTTGGAACTCTGATCTCTAAGGACAAGTATTGGGCCTTGACAAATACGTATAGACTCTAGGAGCTAAATTTACCAATTCTGGAGTCAGCCTATGTATGTCTAGGAGCCAGATATCTGATACTGCCAACATTTTATATAAAACAATCAAAAATTCAATGAATTCAATTCATATGGAACTCAATTATTTTAAAATCATGTCAACGAAATAAACATATGTGGGGGGTTTGTTTGTGTTTTGTACCTTTCCCTGTCCCATGAATATGAATCTGTTTACTAGAGAAGCACGGAATGCATAAGTAATTAAGAGGTGTAAAACAGCCCTGTAACGGATCGCCTGGCACCCCGACTGGGTACCTCCGTTGAAGGATGCTCCTAGCGCTTCCTGAGGACTCCAAGCACTCTGGCAGACACCACAATCACTGAACCGGAGAAACAAATAAATTCTCCCAAGCATATGAATGCTGTAGACAGTTGAATAGGAACCATACGAATAGGTTTACTCTCCTAGCAGTCAAACTGGAACAGCATACAATAAATCCTTCCCCCAATAATGAGACGACACTTCACTTTGAGGGTTAAAACAGGAACTCCCTGTACTGTCACATACAGTCTCTTTTATTCCCAATCCACAAACATAGTACAGCCCACAGGGCATTACAAAACAACCAATCAATCCATACAATACACACAGACACACCCACACAGAATCCTCCTCTCTGCATGTGATATGATTACTGAACACAATGGGTAATCTCATTATCACCGGCAGAGGAATACAGTTTACACAATATTTATAACTTCTAAAATGTACATGTCACAAACATAAAGCATACATTTTCATAATCAATCCATTCAGGGCAACAACATATTAAAAAATGGCACGAATCAGACCAGGGGTTCAAAAGTTAAGGGAAAGTCCTTTGTGACTAAATGAAGCATGGCTTTCTGGCCCAAACCAGTTTCAGAGTCTTCTATCCTGGAGAATAATTCAATTATCTCCCAGGACAGACCCAAGACTCCATTAAGCACATGGTTGCAAAAAGACACAAAACACTTTAAAATACATAAAGTAACCTTTTCACATAACACACAGACATTTCACATATCCCCAGATAGCTGGGATCTGAGCGCACAAAACTACTGAAGAGCGCTCAGATCCTATTCACACAGTTCAATTGCTATGGAGCCGAAGTCTTTAACTACACAAATGGGCTCCGTGGCATAGCTATCTGGGTTAACACATTCTCATAAAGTCTGGTCCATAGTCCAAAGGCAAGAGGCGGGCAAGCAGCCCCCTCCAAGGACACGTGGGGAGGCCGGTTTCGCCACAAGCCCCTTTAACATAATACTTTTTTTTTTTTTTTAAGTTGCCTTGCTATGTGACTGTACGTCTAGAACATTTTTGATTATTCTGGACCATGGCTGTTTTATTACACTTCTGCAGTGTTTGTGTTTAGCTGCTATTTTGCCTCGTCATTTACCTTAACCACACAAATTATGTGTTGATTTTATCGGCATAAGAATTTTTTTGATCATAATTTACCGTAAATTATGACAAATTGATAGAAAAAAAAATACTTTTTTCTAACTTTTACGTGAGAGACCTTTTACACATCTACAAATGCTAAAAAAAAAAAAAAAGAAATCTGGCTTAACTCCTTTGCGCTTGTAGGATGTTCTTTGCCTTCTCTAATTTAGAGTGCCCAAAAGCCTGGAGGATAGCATAGAACACTCAAAGTGAGCACCCACTACATTTGACCAAAAATCCCGAACTTCTGGGTTTGCACATGCCGCCACAAAGTAACAAAAGTATTTCAGCAGGGTCCTTGATGGCATCCTTCAGTGATCAGGGCAGGAACAAAAATATGCTGTTTTGGTCCTTAAAGGGACACTACCACTTACATAAGATGTAACTAGATAACCTGGTCATTTAAAACAAGCACATATATAAATCATATGCCACTGTTTTTTTTATTTTTTTTTTTTATACTTGCATATAAAAGGAAAACTAAAATTAGGTGTTTATATCGCCTGGTTCCATTTTGTGAATAGGTGGCTGTGTACAACTCTTGGTTTTATCTGCCATTTAACACAAAGAGAGGATATTAACCTGATCAAACAGAATCATAACTCCGCCCCCTGGTGATGTAATAGTTACATTACCCTCCCATTCAAGCAAGTCTATGGTCAGAATTCTGACTTATGGACTGCATTCTGTGTCCCCAGCCCCAAAGTGAGATACTAGTGCTGTAAAGTCACTAGGGGGTGGCACCAAAAACACTATATTTCACAAAATGACGGCGCCCAGTCACACTTGTTTAGTAAAATATTTCATAAAATAAACTCGCATAACAAAAGCAAGACATATCTGAAATCAATAATACAAAATAAAAAAAATAAAACCTTTACATGTTTTGGTGGGAGTGTCACTTTGAGGACCAAAGTACCATCAGGCGGGAAGGAGTTACTACATTACTATATTTGTCCCGAGTTTAATAGTAGCGCATATTTACATGGGGTTTTATGTTGGTTTTTTGCAAGTTATAGGGCATTAACTGAAAGTGGCGTATTGATTTTTTTCCCCTTACCATTTTCGCCTACAGTGACATTGTAACCCTAACCTAACTAATGCTAGCCCTAACGCTAGATTAGGATACAAAGTTGTCTTTTTTTTTATTTTTTATTCTTCAGTTGTAATGTTGTGGACTCCAAAGCTGACATTTAGCAGGGCTGCAATACATTGAAAAGGCCTCTCAATATGGCACTTGCTCCTGGCAGAGATCGCATGATTGTCACTAGCGGCATGTTTTTGTGTCCATTATCGTGAAGGGGTTAAATCGAATAAATGCTACAATTCGAAGTAACATTTTTCTAAATCCAAGATTGAATGAGAATTCTTACGGTCAGTTAAAGGGGAGGGGCTTGAATGTTTTTGGTAGATTTAAATAGTGAGCGCAGGCACTCTACGTATATAGGATATAATGGTATATTATTTGAAGCTTTATTTCTTTCTTATGAACCACTTTGCCTCATTTCACACATGTTTCGGCCTATTTCTGTGTGTACTTTTCATTCCATCCTTACACCAACAGCTGACACCTCTTAAATTCTGCTTTGTATTTTTCTCATTACATAAAAGGTCAGATTCTTTTAATACATTATAACCAGTGTAGGTTGACACAAGGGTCTGCTCTACATAAATACAAATAAATAGTCACAGCAGTCTGAAAACACTGGACAAATAGAACAGCTAACACTTCAAATACAAATTTATTCTGTGTTTTATTTTAGTTTTTGCATTAATTGTCTTGGAAAGTCAAGTTGTTACTGCACATGCACTGTGCACTCTGGGGCAGCTGATGTAAGCCTTTACCATGGCGACCTGTAAATTAAGCCTGGCGCCTGGGTGCCGGTACCCTCATGTTCCCCTTGCCGCTGCCATTCGTTTCTTTTGTGAGTTTTTTTTGCAGCGCGAGGGTGGAAGTCTGTGTGGATTGCGCATCACGTGTGTGACTGCTGGGTGTCGTCTCTTGACAACCCAGCACTCATCCGAAAGAGTAATGAAGATCGGCTGCAGCACTAATGTTCCCCCTCCCCTGCAATGAGGTAAGGCAGCAGGCAGGGGGAACATTCGTGCTGCAGCCGATCCTCCTGCTCTTTCTGAGTGCTGGGTGGTGACGACACCCAGCACTCACACAAGTTAAGGGGGGGGGGGGGGGGGGACTGTGTATGTGTGAGGTGTATATGTGTATGGGAAGTGTGGGGGGGGGGGTGTGTGTGTATATGTGAAGTGGGGGGGGGTGTATATGTGAAGTGGGTGGGTGTGGGTGTGGGTGTGTGTGGTGTATATGTTAAGTGGGTGGGGGTGTGTGTGTTTATGAATTGCGTGTATGTTTGCGTGATTGTCTGGCTCCTAAAAAAAATTGCTGGCTCCTAGAATCAAATTACAATGTCAAGCCCTGTTTTAAACCATTGGTGAGAGAGCAATTAATCACAGACAGGCCTATAACAATTAAAAGTAACTTGGTCAGTGTCAGTCCAGCGTGAATATTTATCCTTTTGCTGTGACATTAGAAGGATCTAATTGTGTTCTTTTTGTACACTAAACTGGTTAAATACTACCAGATGCATCAAAGTATGTTTGGTTCCTGAAGTGCCTCTCAGCTCTTTCTTTGCTGAGAACAGTTCAGGCATGCTCCCAGTTAGTTAAAGAAAAGGAGATAGACCGGCATAAGCAATGGCAATTGCAAATAAAAAAATATTATTAATAGTTAAGATTAGTTCAGGGGCCAGGGGGGCGGTGCCGGGTGTCTCTGTTAGGAATCATACAGATTAGCTAGCTGAAATGGGAAAAATGATTTATTACTGAACTGCTAGGGGTAGCTCAGCTGCTAAATGCCCCGACTACAGACCCTGGTCAAACATCAAGGTCACAGGTTAGAATTCCAGCACGGTCAGCTCTGCCCTTCATCCTTTATAGCTCAATAAATGCGTTCCATCAATTGGGCAATAACATCTATTAATAAGCTGCTGGTTCTCCCACTGTAACAAAGGTGCTATATAAATACTAGTTATTATTATCATTATTATATTAGAATATATTATGGCAAATCGGAAAGTAGCCCCGAGAGTTTTTTCTTTCAAAACCCAGTCTCTTGTGCCAAGTGTCCTAACCTATACAATATATGTTTATGTCCTTCACCAGACTCCACAAATAGATCCGGGATATTGGTGCACAAGCAAGTAATCCTTGTGAACAGGGGAGAAAGATGTCCGCAGTCGGCCTCAGGGTAACATGAGCAGTATCCACCCACAGCAGGTGGACTGGGCCAGCGAAGACCTGAAGCCATTTGCTCCTTACGAATATCTGAATATCTGTGGCAAAGGGTTGTTTGACTAGAATGGATACTTGGGATTAGACTTATTTCATTGTGTTTGAAAAAGAGAGACTAATTGGCTATATTTTCACCGAATAGGAGGCAAATACAATAAACAGTACACTATATCAGACAAAAAGACAAATCAATATAACAATAAAACCACAATGGTGAGGCACCACCGTACTTGACCATCGAAGACTCGGTTAGTATGAGAATAATGCGCCTGTTACATGGACCAGTCAGCTGGCGTGGTCTCAAACTGAGCTAAGACTAAGGGCTTAACCTGTATGTTGCGTAGTGTGGCAACTGAAAGGAGGTGAAGATATACCAACGGCACAAATATGCGTTGGCCTGTGACGACACGATGCCATGGCTGCGTATGGACCTTAGTAAACCTGTGGGGAGACCCAGGGAACTTGCCTGAGACCAATGAGTCAAACGCCGGGCTCCGAGGGAGAACATTGAACACAATAAATCAACGGCCGAACTCGGGGGGTTCTATGTGTTGGGTAGATGATGTCTACCCTTCAGAATACTAGATGTGCAAAACGAACGTCGTTCGGTTTATAGACTTTCGGCTTATGGAATACATGTAATGCTATTGGCTATCTATAAACTGGACTAGAGTCCCATTCATAAGAAATTCTTATGAATAAGGACTCTAGTTCGGTTTATAGAAAGCCAATAGTATTACATGTATTCCATAAGCCGAAAGTCTATAAACCGAACGACGTTTGGTTTATAGAATACATGTAATGCTATTGCTATTCTATAAACCGAAATAGAGTCCCCATTCATACGAATTTCGTATGAATGGGGACTATATTTCGGTTTATAGAATAGCAATAGCATTACATGCATTTCATAAACCGAAAGCCGTTCATTATGTCAGTTTATAGAATGTATGTAACATAGTAACATATTAACATATTAATGTGTAACATAGTAACATATTAATGTGTAACATAGTAATTTAGGTTGAAAAAAGACACAAGTCCATCAAGTTCAACCCTTCTACCTATCATTACAGCTTTTGATCCAAAAGAAGGCAAAAAACCCCTAAGGAAGCTATTTCGAATTTTGCCTCCTGGGGGAAAAAATTCCTTCTTGACTCCAAAAGGGCAATCAGATTTCTCCTTGGATCAATAAGCTCTATTATTAATGCTCATTCTATTATTAATAGCCCTGTATGTTCTGCTTTCCTAAAAAAAACATCCAGACCATTTTTAAATGCATCTATTGTGGTTGATAGCACTACCTCTCTTGGCAGTGAGTTCCATAATTTTATTGTCCTTACCGTAAAGAATCCCTTCCTTTGCTGTCTATGAAATCTTTGCTCTTCCAGTCTCATGTAATGCTATTGCTATTCTATAAACCGACTCTATTTCGGTTTATAGAATACCAATAGCACAAATGGACGAATGATTTTCGTTTATTAACCATTCGGCTTTCGTTAGTTTAGCATTTTCGTTATTCGAATGGACGAAAATGCTATTTTCAGACGAAAATGCATTCGTCCGAAAACGAATGCACATGTCTAATGAAGACCCATCGGTATGTTGAAAAATCGAGAGAAGCAACACTTGTGTGGGTAGGTCTGGCATATTCATTTTGATAAATAGAAGAACAATGTTTGTTAATTTAGTAGCCATACAAGAGCACGTTTAAATTAACTTTATTCAAACAAAAGGTTGATGGGGCAGTTAATTGTGGTGGTCCGCACCTGATCCGGTGGTGGTTGCGTTACCTTCTGTGGGTCACTAGGTGGCACTGCTGAATCAGGAAAGAGCCCATTGTGATCTGTACTGTGTCTCTGTCTGCTGAAAATCCTCACTTATTTTTATTTCTGTGTGTGTTTCTCAAAAAAAGGAAAATGATAATTGTATTTGTTTTCTTTTTACATGAATCTTGCTGCCATGGTGATCCTGCTTCCTGTCTTTTCCAAGTACTTGAGGGGTCTGGACAAACCTTATTTATAATGTGCTTTACCAAGAAGAATGAATTGAGAGTTCTCTCGGTTTTTTTTTCAAGTGTGTCTTGAAGCTTCCAGTCCGCGCTCCCCTTGTCTCTCATAGACTGTGCAGCAATTAAAGGGGCAGATACACCTACAGTGTCTGAAAAAAATATATACATTTTAGATAATTACTGCGTCGTGTAAAGACAATCTCTCTGTCTCCCAAAAAAAAGGCCAATCAAGTATAACTATTGCTGTTGCCATAGCAACAATCCTGCCTATATTTCCAAGCTCCTCCTCTTAGGATTGAATTTAGCAGCCCCGGCAAAATTAATTTTCAGTGTAAAGCTACAGGAGAACTGCACATTTTTTTGTAAAGTAAAAATAAGTTTATTTTAGACATGTGCATTTGTTTTCGGACGGATGCATTTTCGTCCGAAAATAGCATTTTCGTCCATTCGTCCGAAAAACGAATAACAAAAATGCTAAACTAACGAAAGCCGAATGAACGAATGGTTAATAAACTAAAATCATTCGTCCATTCGTGCTGTTGGCATTCTATAAACCGAAATAGAGTTGGTTTATAGAATACCAATAGCATTACATACATTCCATAAACCGAAAGTCTATAAACCGAATCTCTTTTGGTTTATAGACTTTCGGTTTATGGAATGTATGTAATGCTATTGGCTTTCTATAAACCAAAATAGCGTCCCCATTCATACGAATTGACCTATTTCAACTCTATTTCGGTTTATAGAATACCAATAGCATTACATGCATTCCATAAACCGAAAGAGAGGCTAAAATAGGTCAATTCGTACAAATGAATAAAACGAAATGAAAATAATGAACTAATTTCGTCTGAAACGAATGCAGTAATGAACTAAATTCGTTTTGGACGAAATAAATAACATTTTCGTCCGAATGGACGAAAACGAAACGAAAATTGTAGTTTTGCACATGTCTAGTGTATTTCACCTAAATTAACAGTTATAACAAAATAATATAGGTGGAACTGCACCTTTAAGTACCTAGCATTAATTATGAACTAAAACTCTTAATTAGCAACAAGAATCTATTTATTTCTTAATACTTTTTTCGGGGAGGGGGGAGAGGGAGGTTTTGTCCTCTTTATTGTTTCTCAAATATGCATTTGCTTCCATCTTATAGAAGAGATTGCAAGCTCTGCGGGCAGGGCTCTCTGCCTCATGTATCAGTCTGTTCTGTGTTCTACACTTAGAATAATTAATGTTCTAAAACTGCAATCTAAATATGCCTCATTAACTTCCCAACATATAGGATATTGCAGACTCTAGAGCCAAATTAAAACAAAACAAAGGACTTGATGAAAGAGGGGGTTGCAGGGAATTGGCAAGGGAAATGCAAATGTAAAGCCGAAGTAGCCGAGTTGGAATTTTTTTACATTTTTTAATTGAAAGGTGAAAATAGAAGCTAGTAAAAGGCGTCTAGGACAGTTCATGGCGGCTGTTTCATCGCTGACAGTTCATGGCGGCCGTTTCATCGCTGACAGTTCGGCGCCGCAGTTTGATCGCTTAACTGTCAGAGGTGGATGGCAAAACGGGCGTTTAACCGCGGAACTGTAAGCGCTGAACTTACAGCACTTACAAATATAGTAATAAGCCCCTAATTAATTACCCCCCCAAAACTAATACCGAGCCCTAATACTACCCCCGAACCCCAATACTAAGTCCTAATACTAACTCTGAACCTAATACTGACTCCAAATACTAACCCTGAACCCCAATACTAAGTCCTAATACTAACCCTGAACCTAATACTGACTCCAAATACTAACCCTGAACCCCAATACTAACTCCTAATACTAACCCTGAACCCCAATACGAACTCCAAATACTAACCCTGAACCCCAATACTAAGTCCTAATACTAACCCTGAACCTAATACTGACTCCAAATACTAACCCTGAACCCCAATACTAAGTCCTAATACTAACCCTGAACCTAATACTGACTCCAAATACTAACCCTGAACCCCAATACGAACTCCTAATACTAACCCTGAACCCCAATACGAACTCCAAATACTAACCCTGAACCCCAATACGAACTCCTAATACTAACCCTGAACCCCAATACTAAGTCCTAATACTAACCCTGAACCTAATACTGACTCCAAATACTAACCCTGAACCCCAATACTAAGTCCTAATACTAACCCTGAACCCCAATACTAACTCTAATACTAACCCTGAACCCAATACGAACTCCTAATACTAACCCTGAACCCCAATACTAACTCTAATACTAACCCTGAACCCCAATACTAAGTCCTAACACTAACCCTAATACTCACCCGGAACTGGAGGGGGGACCAGCTCGGTGTTACTGTTTTCCTAGAGTTAAGAGTTTTCCTGAACACCCGCACTTTGATCACATCGCTGCTCTGCAAGCCTCCCTTTGACGTTTTTTTCGATTTTATGCGAATTTTATATGTTCATGTCACATGTCATGTTTTTAAAGTAAGCCTTTCAAGTTTGGGGGCCAATAAAGTGTTCTTTATCTAAAAGTAGCGCTTTGCTGCTTACTAACCAACTCCAATGAACTTTACCACGAGCGGCATTTGAGTGCTGTGATTGATCGATCATATGCCTGATAAGTACTCCAAGCAGTCTCCAGGGAGACTGCCTCGTTTTGAGGCTAAGTCTTCTTCAGGCGGATTGGGTGATCCCATGAGTGGGTCAGTGCACTGCTTTGCCCGGGGCCGGGGCTTACAACGCTGTTCTTTAATGAAAGAATAGAAATAAAGTAACAAAACAACATGTCCGTCCCATGAGAGAGCTATACGGAGCAAAGAGTGCCAGATAACGTGCTTTATACAGACATTATTTAATCAAAGGATACAATCAATATACGCAGGTGAGGTTAATGCACCGTCTGCAAAATCGGTTTAATCTTCAGAGTTGCAGGTTCAGTTCCCAGCAGGGTCAGCGCTCATCCTTTTGAGGTCGGTAAAATGAATGCCAGTAGGTTGGGTAACGTTGGGCAAAATGTAACATCGCTTGAAAAACCAGAGAAAATTTGAACTGCTATATTATAACACAGTCACCTTTCAGATCTTGTCACTTAAAAACCAGAGATTCCCTGGCGAAAGTTCCTTCATGGTATTCAAGCCAAGAACTGCATAGCTCAAGTTTGCTGAGCACCCGTTAAACAATGACACTTCACAGAAACAAAACTCCCAATAAACATGTTCTTCTCTCTCTGGAACAGGAATTAAGACTAGCAAGGCCAACTTCCACATGATTGGGCAGACTAGATGGACTGAATTGTGTTTATCTACCGACACATTCTATGTTTCTATTAGACATGTGCATTCGTCGTTCGGTTTATAGACTTTCGGTTTATAAAATAGCAATAGCATTACATGTATTCTATAAACCGAAAGTCTATAAACCGAACGTTTATGGAATGTGTAGGTCAATTGATTCGTACGAACGAATAAAAGGAAACGAAAATAATGAACGAATTTCGTCTGAAACAAATGCAGTAATGAACGAAATTCGTTTTAGACGAAATAAATAACATATTCGTCCGAATGGACGAAAACGAAACGAAAATTTTAGTTTTGCACATGTCTAATTTCTATCCTAAAATTTTAATTGTGAAGAATTTCATTACGTACGGCACTCTTCCTTGTGACCTGCAGGTGGCGCTACATTACTACATTTATCATTTCGCTCTCATGTTTCGTCATTGCAGAATACTGTTTACTTAAATCAGCTACTAAAATAGTAGTAGGGTCTTTTTTTTTTATCTCCCGTCCACTATTTTTTATTTCTTCCACTAGATTCCCAAATGTCCAGTTACCAAGCAACATTTTGTCTGTTCTCAAACCATACAAATGAATCGCTTTGCTACGGATGCCCAGAGAGGCCATTGATTTTTATTATTTTTTTTCTGACGTGTTTTCTCGATTCAACTAAGAGTTTCACCGGATCTGCCGAATGTGTTTTCGTGGCACCTTCCTGGTACACCCGGAGAATTTCAACATAGCCCAGTAACCGTGTTGCTGGATGTTCACGTTTTTGTTTTGTTTTATCAGGATAACAAGTTGTTTTCCTTGAGATAACAACTAGTTTAATCGAGAAAACAAGTTTTTGTCGTCTCTAGAGAATATAAACTTGTTATGTCGAGAAAACAAGTCAGAAACATCTGTACTTTGCCGATTCAGATTTTTTTTTTCTTTCTTAGAACAAAATGGATAAAAACGCATTGCATGGGTATTTAAAATACTCTGCATTGTAACATGCCTTGCCAACAAAAGCAAAATAAAATAAAAACAAAAAATAAGGCCTTGTCCTCAGATATACATATTGTAGCAAGTAGTTTGCCATGTGTTGCAAATGTTAAGATCACATACAATTATTCCTGCAGGTCAGGGTCTAAGAGAGCTAAATGCATGTCAGAGCATTACCCACCACCTAAGGTCAAACATATAAAGCCAGAATTCCTTCCTTCAGCTGGACAAAGAGAAAACAACAGCAGGCTGACTGACCTTGAGTTGTGTGTTTTTAGATGAGAATTCCAAGAAGCCACTTGAGTTTTTAAAATTTTAATTTTTTTTTAACCTAAGTAAAATGTTTCCTTCTCCAGGATGAAGACCCTTTAAATTGTCCAAAATTTTTTTTACTTACTATATAAAACCCAAAGTACAAAAGAAAAACGACCAAAAGATTAGCAATAGTGCCAAGAAAGAAAAAAAAAAAGAAGAAGGAAAACTAATATATATATAGTGCAGCACACAGAAGATTAATAAAACAAACTATATTGGATAGCATATAGAAAATGTATACAATAATAATAATAAAAAAATATTGCGCAGTATGTGGAAATTGAAATTATGTAGATCATGAAAAATTAATTGAATAATTCTATGTGGTGCAAAATAAACCACATTAATTCAATATGAATATGCTGTGAAGTACAGATAAAATAAATAAATGAAAAACATGTAGAGTAGTTGTTCCCGATTGAAAGTTGTCACTCCATTCAGACCATGATCAGACGGGGGAAGGTGTGCCTTCATTCTGATTGGCTGTGCACTTGCTGACACTTTCAGTGTGCGCCAGCCTGCTGACCGGCTCATCTTTATAGAAATATGTCGGGATTACTTGGAGGAGGGGGTCTCGATTTTATAACCGTTGCTTCCTCCAAGGATAAACTTTAATTGTCCTTTAAAGGATCCCATCGAAAACTGGAGAAATGAAGGCGTATTTATAGATTTAAAAATAAATATACATTTATTTGTAATAGTTTCTGTTCTTTAGTTTCTACAATACTTAACTTGAGAAGTAAGATTTTGCAGGCTTTCTCCTGGGGTTTGATCCTTCCCTTTATAACATTTACAGCTGAGCATAATAAAAACAAAAAAAAACAAACGTGCATCCCCAGCCATTCCTGTCTGTAATGTCACCATTTGTACACAACAGCATTTACAGGCTTAAACACTACCAGATGTATCAAGGTTAGATTAATGCCCAAAATAACATTTTAAAGGTGTTTAGGTCCAACAGACAAACAGGACTGGAGAAGATTAACCTAAGTGAACAATTAACCTTAATATATATATGAAACCAACAAATACAAATCAGTGGCCAATATATTCTTAGAATGTATATAAAACAGGACTGTTCCAGTCATGGAACAGGTAAGACAGGTAATAATAAAACACAACAATGGTATAATATGTTTAGATTAGTGATGGAATGTATAAATGTTGAATATCACACATACAGTAAAATATTTCTCAGTGTATCCAGTTCAAAGTAGACTCATAGGGCAGTGACATCCAAGCTATATCTTGTGTGACGCATGATCAGAAATGCTTAACATGTATCAGGCTCCATAACTTTAAAAAAAAAAAAATTAAGACGTATATATGGTGACGTATAGTTAGCTAAATCATGATCCATGGAGGCCCCACCTCGTAACTTATAGGACTTAAAGGATCTGTGGCTACCATCTTAGTGCCAGTTACCCCAGCACACCTTCAGAGGTCTAGTGGTGTCCATGCCTCGATGGGTCAGGGCTATTTTGACAACAAAAGGGGATCTACACTAGACATGTGCAAAACTAAAATTTTAGTTTCGTTTTCGTTTCAGACGGAATTCGTTCATTATTTTCGTTTCATTTTATTCGTTCGTACGAATAAATTGACCTACACATTCCATAAACCTAAAGTCTATAAACCGAACATCGTTTATAGACTTTTGGCTTATGGAATGCATGTAATACTATTGACTTTCTATAAACCGAACTAGAGTCCCCATTCATAAGAAATTCTTATGAATGGGGACTCTAGTTAGTTTTTAAGAAAGCTAATAGTATTACATGTATTCCATAAGCCGAAAGTCTATAAACCGAACAACGTTCGGTTTATAGACTTTCGGTTTATAGAATAGAATAGAATTACATGTATTCTATAAACCGAAAGTCTATAAACCGAACGACCTTCGGTTTATAGACTTTCGGCTTATAGAATACATGTAATACTATTGGCATTCCATAAATCGAACTAGAGTCCCCATTCATAAGAAATTCTTTTTAATGGGGACTCTAGTTCGGTTTATAGAAAGCCAATAGTATTACATGTATTCTATAAGCCGAAAGTCTATAAACCGAATGTCGTTCGGTTTATAGATTTTTGGCTTTTGGAATACATGTAATACTATTGGCTTTCTATAAACCAGAATAGAGTCCCCATTCATCCGAATAGGTCAATCAAATGAATGGGGACTCTATTTTGGTTTATAGAATAGCAATAGCATTACATGCATACCATAAACCGAAAGTCGTTCATTATGTCGGTTTATGGAATGTATGTAATGCTGTTGGTATTCTATAAACCGACTCTATTTTGGTTTATAGAATGCCAATGGCACGAATGGACGAATGATTTTCGTTTATTAACTATTCGTTCATTCGGCTTTCGTTAGTTTAGCATTTTCGAAAACGAATGCTTATGTCTAGTCTACACAATATAAGGCAGGTGATCATAATGTTATGGCTGATTTGTATTTATGTGCGTAATATAATGTCTTTATATCAACCTGGTTTTTCCATCGGACAGTGGGCTAATGTGGACACAGCTCACACAAACTCCCAAGGATATCATCAAGCAGCATGTGACTATGGTGTTTCTGTAACATGGAGGAGATGGGTGTGTCTAATACTGACAAAATGGCCCCGTACACACTTGGAAGAATTACACATAATTAGCTAAGTACTTCTCACTTTAATAACACTGGATTACACAACATTACCATCCTTGAAATTTTTCAAAATGTTTGAGAAAATATATATTGTGATCAATTTAAATTTAAATGTTACAGATTGGAATCATAGGCTCGGCGGTGTTAAAGACATAAGAGGTTATGTATCAAACCAGTCCATGCAGAAATAGCGCAAGAAAGTGATGCTGTCGGTGTATGAACCAATGCTAACTTTTGAGCTATATGATCCCATATTTGTGGGGTTCTCTGGCACTTTTAGGACCCCATCGAGAAAAAGCCAGCTACAGTCCAAATCCAAATAAAATTCTTTATAAAATAGAAACCTGACCCTGGGTGTAGTACCTACTCACAGTCGTTTGTGTATATATCATATAAATCTTTATTTTGGTCCTTGGATACAAATATAAACAACCTAATGGCTGGCTGAAAGTCTTATTCTCAACGCGTTTCGCACTTAACATTATGCTCATTCATAATGACACTGACGTCTGGCCTCTTTTCCCCTTTGGAGTCGGCTGGCGATTTTTTGGTACAACAAATCCTTTGTATATAAAAATAAGACACCTGCAAAATGATGGAGAATCTCCACCAAATCCATTTTGGCGGAGCCACTGCTTTCACGTACACATCAGGATGTACACACACAAAAAAGGGGCCAATCGCCATAAACCATGAGGAATGGTGGAATCGCCACAAGGAATGGTGATTGCACCTTTTTTACTCCCTTCCTGACGCTGGTGTGTGCAGTGCATTTTATTAATCACCGCATAGACTGTTCCCATCCGTATGGTTTCTCACCAAAGAGCATCCATCATTACTAAGGATCACAGAGGTCGGACCAGTGAATGAATTGCACACAATGGAATGAATGGCCGATACTGCAGGTAAGGTCTCGTATAATGTGTGTATTTGTGGGAATTATATTTCCATGGAAGGATTTTTATAAGCAAAACAGTAGAGTGGCCAAGAGGAAAGATGGAAAGCCATCGGGCAGTAAGTGAAACGCGAAAATAAGAGACAAAAAGGGTCGATAGGTTCAACCAGTCCGGATTCTCGTTTTCTCTAAAGCTGTTTTGTATGACTGTATTGATTTTGATAAACGTTGTCAATATATCAAAATAATAGGCTAAAACACATTACGCAAGTCTCCAATGATTTGGAAACAATATAAAGCGCTTGATTTTACTGGTCGACAAGGCCAGAGTTGACAAGGCCACAGTGGCTCGACTGCCTTTGGTGCTGGCGTTCTGTTTCAATGAATTGTTATATGGAAGTTGAATAGGGATAGGTTCGGTGATCCTAGGTAATCTACATAACTTGGACCAACGTCGGAGGAGGTCGGAAGGTAAATCCTATACTAATGTGTCTAATTAACTAGTACCATCCAATCTTCGGTGGTGAGGGAAAGGTTTTTAGTGACCAATCTGCCCACTATCATATCTCTAAATATAACATTGAGTGAAGACATTTCTAATGAAATTACTTTAATCAAAGAATACAACTAAACTACCTTATTGAGCGCTCTGTTGGTTAGAATCTTGAGTCAAGTGAAGGGTCCAACTCAAGATTCTAAACATCATGTCCGCCTCCTATAGAGGTACACAGAGGAAAGATTCTAAACAACATGTCCACCCCCTGATAGAGCTATACAGAGCAAAGATTCTAAACAACATGTCCACCCCCTGATAGAGCTATACAGAGCAAAGATTCTAAACAACATGTCCGTCCACTGATAGAGCTATACAGAGCAAAGATTCTAAACAACATGTCCACCCCCCTGATAGAGCTATACAGAGCAAAGATTCTAAACAACATGTCCACCCCCTGATAGAGCTATACAGAGCAAAGATTCTAAACAACATGTCCACCCCCTGATAGAGCTATACAGAGCAAAGATACTAAACAACATGTCCGCCCCCTACAGAGCTATACAGAGCAAAGATTCTACACAACATGTCTGCCCCCTACAATGCTACACAGAGCAAAGTTTCTAAACAACATGACTGCCCCCTGATAGAGCTATACAGAGCAAGAAAACTCAATAAGCTACTTTTATTGTATTCTTTCATTAAAACATTTCTAGATAAAATGCCTGCACTTGATGCAATCTTTCAATAAAGATAAGCTAATTTGATGTCCGTAGCTATCTTTTAAGGAGCTGAAAATTTTCCTCCAATATTTTTTTTAATCTAATCACCTACAGGCAGAGAGACAGCAGGGATACCTTGTCCCCACAAAAAATCTAAAATACTTGGTAGGGACATGTCTCTTAAACCGGCAGCAGGTGAGCAAAAAAGGTGACGTTTGCCAAGGTGAGACAAGACCTATTCCAGATGGGAGGAGCTATTTTAAGGCCACACCTTTACCCTTAAAGTGACGCTGCAACTTTATGGGGAATTCAGCCCTTCTTAAAAAAGGGAAAACAGCACTCTGAGCTCTCCATGGTGCTTAGAAGAGAAACGAAAAGATATAACGTTTCATCTGTGGCTTAGGATGTCATGGGAAAAGTCTGTATGTGAAATCTATGTTCGCTCTGCTGCCAGTGGCCAATAAATGTCAGCATTCCAAAACATTTCCTAAAACAATATTGTTTAGAACTAGAATTTACTGACTCTAATTAGTGTATGTAGAAACAAGTAACATTAGGATTAATCGGTGGAGTGGGGGCATTGTCCTTGTCTTTGATCCCTCCCAATAATTTACATAAAAGTACAAATAAAATGAATAAAAAACACATTGGAGGGCTAGAAACATGGAATGTGCTGGCAGATAAGAACCATCCGGTCCATCTAGTCTGCCCAACCATCTAGTCTGCCCAGAACTGGGCCACATGACCAAAATGGGGTGCTAATGCCACAGGAGCCAATGCGCTACATGCGCCACTCCCACACTTCTGGGTCGCTCTAAAAAAAACACAAACAATTAGGCTCTAAAAAGCGCCTGAAAAATGTGGGAGAAGTATTTCATACACGTTAAGCACATTCAACGCTTGTGCCTTATTTTATACATCGGCAATTCAGCTCAGAGCTCTGGATCAACACAGGAGTTTGGCGGTGGCACACAGTGCAAATTCCCGACGGGATTAGGCGCTATCCCTGTGTGTGCCTCCTTTATCCGTAGTCACAGTCAAGGGAATTAGTAAACCCCTGACCGGAACTGTTCCTATAGCTTCTCGCTGCTTATTACGTGCATCCTAACCCATCATAATAAGAGTCCTTTAAATGCAAAAAAATATATTTTATTTAATGTAACATTACTTCTGTACAGAATACCTGTTGGCAAAAAATAAGTTCATTTTAACTGAAAGATTGCATCAAGGGTAGACAAATAGAAATGCTTTACTGAAAGAATGCACATACTTTATTACGTCCTCTCTGTTTGTATATCACTCTCAGGGGGCAGACTAAGAGTCTAAACAGGTCAGCCCCCTGATAGAGCTATACAGACCAAAGATTCTAAAGAACATGTCCACCCCCTGATAGAGCTTTACAGACCAAAGATTCTAAACAACATGTCTGCTCCCTGATAGAGCTATACAGAGCAAAGATTCTAAACATGTCTGCCTACTGATAGAGCTATGCAGAGCAAAGATTCTAAACAACATGTCTGCCCCCTGATAGAGCTATACAGAGCAAAGATTCTAAACAACATGTCCACCCCTTGATAGAGCTATACAGAGCAAAGATTCTAAACAACATGTCCATCCCCTAATAGAGCTATACAGAGCAAAGATTCTAAACATGTCAACCCCCTGACAGAGCTATATAGAGCAAAGATTCTTAACATGTATGCCTCCTGATAGATCTATACCAGGGGTCCTCAAACTACATGCGGCCCGCCGAGCACATTTGTCCGGCCTGCGGGGGGTGCTGCCGGCACCCCCCGCTCCCCGCTGTTTACCTTTTTTTTTCTTGCAGCCACAGAAGATGCGGCTGCAGGAAAACGGAAAAAAAAAAAAAAATCACCGCGGCCGGATGTGACGTTTTGTCACATCCGGACCCGGTAACTGTTTCCCTCCTCCGTGCAGGGAGGAGGGAACACTGCGCGAGACGTCCGGCCGGGGACACAGCAGCTGGAGGTAAGTGATGGGGAAGGAGGGGGAGGAGGGTGGTATAACGAGCACTGTACTATTCCTGGGCATCTGACTGGCATAATTTTCTTGGGCTCTGACTGGCATTATATTCTTGGGCATCTGACTGGCATAATTTTCTTGGGCTCTGACTGGCATAATATTCCTGGGCATCTGACTGGCATAATATTCCTGGGCTCTTACTGGCATAATATTCCTGGGCATCTGAATGGCATAATATTCCTGGGCAACTGACTGGCATAATAGTCCTGGGCTCTTACTGGCATAATATTCCTGGGCATCTGACTGGCATAATATTCCTGGGCTCTTACTGGCACTCTATTCCTGGGCATCTGAATGGCATAATATTCCTGGGCAACTGACTGGCATAATAGTCCTGGGCTCTTACTGGCATAATATTCCTGGGCATCTGACTGGCATACTATTACTGGGCATCTGACTGGCACACTATTCCTGGGCATCTGACTGGCATAATATTCCTGGGCTCTTACTGGCACTCTATTCCTGGGCATCTGAATGGCATAATATTCCTGGGCATCTGACAGGCACACTATTCCTGGGCATCTGACTGGCACACTATTCCTGGGCATCTGACTGGCATAATTGTAGCGGAGCTGCAATATTAAATCCCCATATCTCCGCTGGTAAAAGAAGGTAATCCAAATAAAGCGCTGGAAAGTAAGGCAATATCCCAAATCCCCCCAGTAACCGGACGAAACACAGTTCTGGGAGTCAACTGATTACTTTATTCACAGCTCCAGCATTTATGCAATTCCCCATGCAAGGGGTTTACTTAATCCCCTTACAGGGGCTATACAATAGTAGATTACCTGGGAAGTGCAAATACAGGACATTTCTCCCACCATGCACTGCTGTACGGGAGGGGCACTCACACTAGATAATCCTGTTAAGTGGATTATCCCTCAATACAGCAGAACCTGGTTTTAACATAACAATATATAACTTTGACATTAACATGAATACATTTTTAGACCAGGTTAACACAGCTATTTCAGACAACCTTTAAATGTTCTGCAATAAGTGGCTAGGTTTGCCACAATGCTCCCCCAGAACCAAGCCGGCATACACAGTCTGATCCAAACGGATCGGCTTGGGGATGTCCGGAGGAGTACTCACAGATCACTTCTCAAGGTCAGTCTGTCTAGATAACCCGTCGGCGTTACCGTTTTGCTTTCCTGGGCGGTAATGAATAGTAAAGTCAAAAGGCTGCAGCGCCAAACTCCAGCGCAGCAGCCTGGCATTGTCCCCTGCCACACGGTTCAGCCACACCAACGGGTTGTGATCTGTGAGTAGGGAAAAAGGTTGTCCATATAAATAAGGCTGCAACTTTTTGAGGGCCCACACCACGGCCAGGCATTCTTTCTCAATGGCGGCGTAGCTCACTTCACGGGGTAATAACTTTCGGCTTAAGTAAGCTACGGGATGTTCTCCGCCATCTGCTCCAACTTGGCTCAGCACTGCTCCCAATCCAAACATTGAAGCGTCTGTGTGGACAAGAAATCGTTTAGTTGGATTAGGAGCAGCAAGTACCGGTGCATTGGTTAACGCAGTCTTGAGTTGTTGGAACGCCTGATCACACTCTGGGGCCCAGATGACCTGTCGCGGAAGGTTTTTGCGGGTCAAGTCAGTCAGTGGTTTGGCCAGGGCACTATAATTGGGTACGAATTTTCGGTAGTACCCTGCAGTACCCAGGAAGGCTAACACTTGGGTTTTTGTCCGGGGGGTAGGCCACTTAGCTACTGCCTCAATTTTTGCTGGTTCGGGCTTTTGATGTCCACTCCCTACCCGGTGCCCCAGGTACTGCACCTCTGCCATCCCTATGTGACACTTGCTGGGCTTTAGCGTCAACCCTGCCTCTCCGATACGGTCAATGACTGCTCCAATATGTCGCAGGTGGTCTCACCAAGTCTGGCTATAGATGGCGATATCATCCAGGTATGCACATGCATATTCCTGGAACCCATCCAGTAGCCGATCCACCATCCGTTGAAAGGTAGCCGGAGCGTTTTTCATCCCGAATGGCATGACTCGAAACTGATACAAGCCAAACGGGGTGACAAACGCCGACTTAGGGATGGCATCCTGGGCTAGTGGAATTTGCCAGTACCCTTTGCATAAATCTATTGTAGTAAGGTACTGGCCTCATGCCATTTTGTCTAGCAGCTCGTCTATCCGGGGCATCGGGTAGGCATCAGACACTGTTTTGTCATTTAGCCTCCGGTAGTCTACACAAAAGCGTGTTGTGCCGTCCTTCTTGGGTACCAGCACTACCGGCGATGCCCAGGGGCTATCGGAATGTTCAATAACCCCTAGCTGCAACATTTCCTCAATTTCCTTCCTCATATGTTCCCTGACCGCTTCCGGGATACGGTATGGGGTCTGCCGCATAGGTAGCTGTCCGGGGGTCTCAACTCGGTGAGTAGCTAGCGGGGTGTACCCTGGTAAATTGGAGAAAGTGGCTCCCTTAGCCGCGATTAACTCCTGTACCTGGGCATGCTCCTGAGGACTTAGCCGCTCCCCCAGCTGAACACCTGTGGAGGCCTCTGCCTGATCTTCCTGCTCTAATAAGTCAGGGAGCGGAAGATTCTCCTGATCCTCAGAGGCTGAAGCGCATATCGCCGCCACGTCCTCTATCCTCTCGTGGTAGGGTTTGAGCATATTCACGTGGAGCATGCGTCTCTTCCCTGTCCCTGAGCAGGGGCCAATCACATAGGTGGTGTCACATCTTTGTTCCACCACCTGGTATGGGCCTTGCCAGATGGCCTGCAGCTTGTCATTGGGAACAGGTTTTAAAATCAAAACTTTCTGTCCCACGTGAAAGCTGCGGTCTCTGGCTCCCCTATCATACCATCGGCGCTGGCGTTGTTGGGCCGCCTGGAGGTTGGTCCGTACGGTCTGGGTTAGTGCCTCCAAGCGGTCCCTGAACTCCAGCACATATGGTACAATGGGTGTCCCATCTGTACTACTTTCCCCCTCCCAGTGCTCACTAATTAAATCTAAAGGTCCTCGCACCCTTCTCCCAAACAGTAGTTCAAAGGGAGAAAAGCCCGTGGATTCTTGGGGTACCTCTCTGTAGGCGAATAGCAGATGTGGTAGGAATCACTCCCAGTCCTTATGGGCCTCTCCAAAGGTACGGAGCATCTGCTTTAACGTCCCATTAAACCTTTCACATAACCCATTAGACTGCGGGTGGTACGCAGAGTTCACAATAGGCTTAATGCCACATATTCTCCATAGTTGGTGGGTCACCTCGGCCGTGAACTGTGTACCCCTATCCGATATGATCTCCTGGGGGAACCCCACTCGGGAGAATACTTTCATTAAGGCCTCGGCCACTGTCTCAGCGTGGATATTAGAGAGGGCTACTGCTTCGGGGTACCGGGTGGCGTAATCGACTATGGTCAAGATATATCTCTTGCCGGAGGGACTGGGTTTTGGTAAGGGCCCTACTATATCTACGGCCACTCTACTAAATGGTTCTTTGTTGCATTCAAATTGCCATTCACTTTCCTGTTCGGTAGTTTCAATTACCCGAACACCGCTTTTCGGCTGTAAGGTTGGATCCCGCCGCTGCCACCAAATGTAGCGGAGCTGCAATATTAAATCCCCATATCTCCGCTGGTAAAAGAAGGTAATCCAAATAAAGCGCTGGAAAGTAAGGCAATATCCCAAATCCCCCAGTAACCGGACGAAACACAGTTCTGGGAGTCAACTGATTACTTTATTCACAGCTCCAGCATTTATGCAATTCCCCATGCAAGGAGTTTACTTAATCCCCTTACAGGGGCTATACAATAGTAGATTACCTGGGAAGTGCAAATACAGGACATTTCTCCCACCATGCACTGCTGTACGGGAGGGGCACTCACACTAGATAATCCTGTTAAGTGGATTATCCCTCAATACAGCAGAACCTGGTTTTAACATAACAATATATAACTTTGACATTAACATGAATACATTTTTAGACCAGGTTAACACAGCTATTTCAGACAACCTTTAAATGTTCTGCAATAAGTGGCTAGGTTTGCCACAATAATATTCCTGGGCATCTGACTGGCACACTATTCCTGGGCATCTGAATGGCATAATATTCCTGGGCATCTGACAGGCACACTATTCCTGGGCATCTGACTGGCACACTATTCCTGGGCATCTGACTGGCATAATATTCCTGGGCATCTGATTGGCACACTATTCCTGGGCTCTGACTGGCACACTATTCCTGGGCATCTTAATGGCACACTATTCCTGGGCATCTGAATGGCATAATATTCCTGGGCTCTTACTGGCACTCTATTCCTGGGCATCTGAATGGCATAATATTCCTGGGCATCTGACTGGCACACTATTCCTGGGCATCTGAATGGCATAATATTCCTGGGCATCTGACAGGCACACTATTCCTGGGCTCTGACTGGCATAATATTCCTGGGCATCTGACTGGCATAATATTCCTGGGCATCTGACTGGAATAATATTTCTGGGAATCTAACTGGCAAAATATTCCTGGTCTCTGACTGGCATAATATTACTGGGCTCTGAATGGCATAATATTACTGGACTCTGACTGGCATAATATCCCTGGGCATCTGACTGGCACACTATTCCCATTGAAATACTGGTAAGTTTGTTGATTTAACTTTACTTCATTTTAAATATTGTATTTGTTCCCGTTTTGTTTCTTCACTTCAAAATAAGATATATGCAGTGTGCATAGGAATTTGTTCATAGTTTTTGTTTTTACTATAGTCCGGCCTCCAACGGTCTGAGGGACAGTGAACTGGCCCCCTGTTTAAAAAGTTTGAGGACCCCTGATCTATACAGAGCAAAGATTCTAAACAACATGTCCGCCCCCTAATAGAGCTATCCAGAGCAAAGATTCTAAACATGTCTGCCTCCTGATAGAACTATACAGAGCAAAGGTTCTAAACAACATGTCTGCCCCCTTATAGAGCTATGTAAGCAGAGATTCTAAACAAGATGTCTGCCCCCTGACAGTGCTAAATAAGCAAAGATTCTAAACAACATGTCTGCCTCCTGATAGAGCTATACAGAGCAAAGATTCTAAACAACATGTCCATCCCCTGATAGAGCTGTACAGAGCAAAGATTCTAAACAACATGTCGGCCCCCTGATAGAGCTATATAAGCAGAGAGCACTCAGTCAGGTACTTTATTTGTATCCTTACACTGTAGCATTTCCATTTAAAATGCCTACACTTGATGATATCTTTCAATTAAACACAACTTTAATGTTACATTATCCCCTGCCAGGCTACGAGGCAGGATATGGTCACAGCATAAGTTTATAGCAAATTGGCCAGTGATAGACGCATCCTGCTTAAGATCTCTAACGATACAGAGGCTCAGGAAGATATTAACCAGCAGCAAATGAAAAGGCATAGAATAGAGTCTAAATGCACCTTTTAAACAATAGGAGCTCGTATGGGAGCAACAGGGCTTAAAAGAACCCAACTGTGACAGTTCTGCCTTCCCAGAGGCCAAGTAAAGAGGAACGAGTGCTTTGCAGGTTAAATGACTCAGCAGGGAAGTCACATGCAATTTGCCAGTGCTATTTTAGAATCATGTTTTTATAGCAGTCGTACACAGGAGGGATCTTTTTTTTTTTTCTTTCCCCCTAGTACCGTGTAACAATAAAGCACAGTAACTAACAGCGGCAGCGTACACATGTTAACCTGTGTGATTCAATGCCGCCAATTTAGATCTTCCTACACAGTCCTACGACAAAGAGCGCCTAACCCCGGCTTGTAAGCACCTGCCTCTGACAGCAGAGAAAATGGGGTTCCAATTGTTTGCACAGCCAGCTACGAATCTCGGAATGACGGGCAACATAGTAACCTGCAAATAGCAACAATTGCAACATATGTTTCTGAAGGATAATCAAATCAATTTTCTACCCAAAAAAATTAGTCATTTAAAAAAAAAATATGTTTTTTTTTTTTAGAAGAGGGGATGCTGGAGGATCGGTGAAAAGAAATAAAACAAACAAATATCCCCGCTCTTTGGAATTTTAATTGGAAAGCCACAGGTCTGAGAAATGTCCTCTATTTTTTTTTTTCTATGTTTGAATTAATTGCATCTAAAAGTAAAAATAAAAATTTGGTGTTTATCTCCAGCATCCATTTTGTGAATTTTACCCATGATGCAAAATTCTCCAAATTCTTCCAGCCAGTCTCAATTTACAACTGTGGGCAGAGCCTGCATGATGATGTTATAAGATACACCCCTTACCACCTTACTGAGTATCACTAGTGGGCAGGACTGGGTGGCTGTGTACACCTTTTTTCTTTTTTTTAGCTGCCTTCCAACACAGAGAGAGGAGATTGACCTGATCAAACAGGATCATAACTCCGCCCCTTGTGATGTAATAGTTACAATAGTTGTAATAATTATGATCAGAATTCCAACTTATGGACTGCATTCTGTGTCCCCAGCCCCAAAGTGAGGGCACCCAAAAAAACTATATTTCACAAAATGGCGGCACCCAGTCACACTTGTTTAGCTACCTATTTTATTAAATACAGTCACATAACAAACACAAAAGACATATCAGAAATCAACAATACAAAGTAAAAAATAATAAACTCTTTTAATTTCTTGGTGGGAGTGTCCCTTTAAATACACATCTCACCCATACAATACCTTGTATATATACTGTATTTATTAGTCATTATTATTATTTCGTTGATAAAGGGCTATTGTGAGTATAACTTTCAGAAGATTCATAGGAAAGTCTTTTATTTGGTAAATTGTTATGTTTAGGACTGTGTGGTAGAAATCTAAAGGCAAGTTATCCATAAAATAACAGCAAAGACTAATAAGTACTGCACATATACAAGGTAATCCACTGTAACCTCTTGTCTCCCTACATCGAGGTTCTCTGGATTTTTAAAGCTACTGATTTAAGAAAAAAAAAATATAGAACAGGTATTAGGGTTTATACACAGATATGTTTATCTACTGTGTGGACAGGTTGCATTAGACTTTATCTTGTTTAGCCAAGAGGAATCTGGGGCCCACCATCCAAGTGGTTGGATTACCCAGTGCTGTATTTACCGCGAGGCATTTGGGGGGCGGCAGCACTGGAAAAAAAAAAAAAAATCCGCCCCTTTAAAAAAAAAAAAAAAGACAGCGCTTGCAGGCAGAGACGGAGGTGAGAGGGGATCGGAAGAAAACCTCTGTGCTGCCTGTTTGGCCCCCCGTGCAGTGTGACACGGAAGTGCCGACAGTCACGTGACCGGCGCGCTGACGTCATACGCGCGCCGGGTCACGTGACCTGTCGGCACAACCGCCTGGGAGCCTAACAGGCAGCACGGAGGAGACCATGCTGCCTGCCACTAGCCACCATGGAAAGGTAAGTGCTGGGGAAATGGGGGGGATTTGGGGAAACTGGCTGGGGCTTATTAAATGGCAAATAACACTGGCATATTATTGGGCAAATTGGCAGGGGCATATTAAATGGCATCTAACACTGGCATATTATTGGGCAAATTGGCAGGGGCATATTAAATGGCAAATAATACTGGCTTAATATTGGGCAAATTGGCTGGGGCATATTACCGGTAAATGGCAGAATAACACTGGCATATTATTGGGCAAATTGGCTGGGGAATATTAATGGCAAATGATACTGGCAATGTGTATGTAATGGGGTAATAGAGGCATGTAAATGGGGTGATGGGGCATGTCCTTGGTGTGCAACATGGGTTATAGGTCATGTCGTGGGTGTGCATCGTGGGTAGGGGGTGTGCCCAAAATTTGTCTGCCTAGGGCAGCACAAAACCAAGATATACCACTGGGATTACCTCTGCTTTATGCCAAATGAGATCCATGTTTTGACCCATGCAAGAGCAGGGAACCCTATCTGTGTCCAGCTGCTGGCCCTGTGGTAGAAGTGGCTGGAGACATTTGGAGTATAATATCATAAACTAGCAATGTTAGTCACTACTAGAGTAGATCCTTCCATGGGATACATTAGAGAAGGAGCAGTGAGGGGTCCATCTTCCCTCCTCAGTAGAATGCCAGGTATGGACGATACAGCCAGAGAATAGATTGAGGCTCGAACAAGGTTGGGAAAGGGAGCGTGATATGGTTAGGGTAGAGGTCGTGGAAGTAAAATATTGCTGGAGAGGCTGCTTGGCATTGGAGGAATGATAGGAAAATGTAGGGGGGTTCAAATAAGGCTCAGGTAAAGAAGGCTTCCAAGGGAATAGGAATGGAGAGTTGTGTTGTCATCTTAGCCAGCCATCTTGGTAGGGGCACCTCCTCAGTCTGTCACAACATTGTCAGGTTTATAAGTGGAGATGGGGTGCCTGCCTGCATGCATTGTGGGACACTAGTTGATGATTGGTTTGTGAGATCACAAGGCCTCTTGCGTATTAATGCATATTGGCATAGGCCAACAAGAGGGCTTAAAGTATAAAAATTCCAATTCAAATGACTAATATGAATAAATATACAATAAAAGCATATCTCTCTTTCTTCCCCCCGAGACCTACAAACAACCGAATGTATTTCGCCTAATCAGAACGATCGTATAGAATAATTTATTGGATATAATTATATAAACGTCTTTATTGCAACACTCTATGCAACAAATAAAACAATACCCGATTATCCATCACAAAGTCAAGACAGGAGCCAACCTGAATAATGATTTTGCCTCTCCCTAGCATCAAATGACTTGCATAGTGCTATGTCCCACTTACCACAGGCATGGAGGGAGGTTACGGATAGTCTTCATTGATCGGCTTCCCCTCTATCCAGGGTCTCTGCCGCCCCTTCCAGCCTGCTGCCTTAGGAATAGATGGGCTAGGCAAAAATACATGACTGCTTCCTCCCAACATAGAAAGCGTCCATCTCTGGACACGAGTGACTCCATGTTGTGCACTGCAAATGCCTGGTGCGTGCAGTCGCACATACATGCTAAGTCAGTCGCCCCTTCTAATACGTAGGAGTACAACACGTGTGCACCGAGCATCCCCACTTATCTCATTGGGAGCCCCGTGTTTGGCTCCTGAGAATTCAGGGGAAGCCCATTTAAGAACAATACTGGTGACATTGTTGCCGGAGAAAGTGGGAAAGGTTAATTAATCAAGGATTCCCATTGGAACTACAGTGACTAATTAATTGACTTCTGTAAGGGAAAATATGACTGATACATTCTGCAGGGCAGCACATTCAAGTTATACCGTATTTGCTTGAATATAAGACAAGGTTTTTTTCAGAGCAAATGCTATATTCGAGGTCGTCTTATAGTCTCAAATCGAGGTCAGATTATAAGACTGGGATCCAGGTCACACGCAGAGCTGCAGGGGACCTGGATCCCCCTTGCTAACAGCCGGTGGATGTCTGCGCTATACGTGCAGACATACTCCTCCTCCGCCCGGCAAGACCGCCGGGACTTCTATGACGAAGCCGGGTCCTTCCAGCTTCATCCTAAAAGTCCCGGCGGAAGTGCCGGGCAGCAGCTAGGCACCACTAGGCACCAGGGAGCAAGAGAAAGACAAGGGGAGGGAGGGAGGGGGAGAGAAAGACAAAGGGAGGGAGTGAGGGGGGAGAGAAAGACAAGGGGAGGGAGGAAGGGGGGAGAGAAAGACAAGGGGAGGGAGGAAGGGGGAGAGAGAAAGACAAGGGGAGGGAGGAGGGGGAGAGAAAGACAAGGGGAGGGAGGAGGGGGAGAGAAAGACAAGGGGAGGAAGGGAGGGGGAGAGAAAGACAAGGGGAGGGAGGGAGAGGGAGAGAAAGACAAGGGGAGGGAGGGAGGGGGAGAGAAAGACAAGGGGAGGAAGGGAGGGGGAGAGAAAGACAAGGGGAGGGAGGAAGGGGGAGAGAAAGACAAGGGGAGGGAGGAGGGGGGAGAGAAAGACAAGGGGAGGGGGGAAGAGAAAGACAAGGGGAGGGAGGGGGGAAGAGAAAGACAAGGGGAGAGAGGGGGAGAGAGAGAAAAGTTTGGGGGAGAGAGATAACACTGGGGGAGAGAGAGAGACAACGCAGGGGTGGGAGAGTGAGGCAGCATTGGCACATAAAAGGAAATAAAAACAAGAAATGCTTTGTTTAATATCATAATTTTTATTAAATATTAAAAAGCAATTTACATGTGAATATATACAAGTTAAACTTTTTTTCCTGTAGGGTAGTCTTATATTCAGGCTTTTAGTTTTTTTCCTAAAGGAATATCCAAAGTTTGGGCGGTCGTATTATACCGTATTTGCTCGATTATAAGACGACCCTGATTATAAGACGACCCCCCCAAATTTGTACATTCCTTTAGGAAAAAACTAAAAGCCTGATTATAAGACTTCCCTATAGGAAAAAAGTTCAACTTGTATATATGTAAATTGCTTTTTAATATTTAATAAAAAATGTATATTATACAAATGCATTTCTTGTTTTTATTTGCTTTTATGTGGCAATGCTGCCTCTCTCCCGCTCCCCCAGCTGTCTTTCCCCCCCAGCATTGTCTCTCTCCCCCCCAAAACTTCTCTCTCTCTATCTATCCCCCCTCCCCTTTTCTCTCTGTCCCCCTCCCCTCTCCCCTCCCTTTGTCTCTCTCTATCCCCCCCTTCCCTTTTATCTCTGTCCCCCCCTTGTCTATCTGTGTCCTCCCCCCTCCCCCTCCCTTTGTCTCTTTCTTCCCCCCATCCCCTTGTCTATCTGTGTCCCCCCCCTCCCATTGTCTGTCTGTGTCCTCTGTCCAGCCCCCCCCCCCCCCTTACCTGGTTTCGCTCCCTGGTGGCTAGTAGGGGCAGCCGGGGGATGTCTGCACGATACTTGCAGACATCCTCCATGCTGCCCGACACGGCAGTCTATTATGACGGACAGCCGGTCCGTCATAATAGACGGAGGTGTCGGGCAGCATGGAGGATGTCTGCACGTATCGTGCAGACATCCCCCATCTGCCCGATTTACCCTGGTGGCTAGTGGGGCAGCAGAGGATGTCTGCGCGATGAGCGCAGACCTCCCCTGCTGCCGCTCGGCACGATCGCCGGGACTTCTGTGACGAAAGCGGAAGTACCCGGCTTCTTCATAGAAGCCCCGGCGGTCGTGCCGGGCGGAGGCAGGGGAGTCTGCGCTCATCGCGCAGATATCCCCTGCTGTTTGAGAGGGGGATCCAGGTCCCCTGCAGCTCTGCTGGGGACCTGGATCCATGTCTTATAGTCTGACCTCAATTTGAGTTTAGATTATAAGAAGACCTCGAATGTAAGACGAGGAGGATTTTTCAAAGCATTTGCTCTGAAAAAAACCTTGTCTTATATTCGAGCAAATACGTTAATCAGGGTCGTCTTATATTCGAGCAAATACGGTTTGTGTCCATCAATAAAAAAAAGGCTGATCATACAGCTGTATGCATGGAATCAGAAGGTGGAGGAGTTAAGGTAAGATCTATTCAGGTAGCTGATCATACAGCTGTATGCGTGGAATGAGAAGTAGGATGAGTTAAGGTAAGAGCTATTCCATTTAAGGTAAGAACACAGTAGGAATTCACATGATTATTGACAGCCTGATTATCTTAGCAGATCTATGCTCATTATGTGGTTACTCAAGCATTTCTTCCAGAGGAAGACTGAGAATGATGACATTGGTGGGTGTAGTTTATTAATCTTTCTATAATGGCTTCACCTTCACATTCCATTCTATAATCATTCTCGAAGGTGGACCCATCGTGCAAGGTCCTTCTGGTTTTCCCTTTGACTTTCTTTAGCCTGGATTCCATTTCCTGTAGATTCATCTTACATTGCTCACGCTTTTTTTTTTTCCCCAGGAAAGACCCCTTACTGTTTCAAACTCCCCCCCCCCAGCCCCCCCATATTCTTTGTCGGTGTTTTGACCTGACCTACTGATCTGAAGAAAAAAATTTAAATCATTTCATTTCCCGATTGGAGAGAAAATCAAAGCTTTGAGTGGGGTTTTTTTTTTCTAGAAACAAAGTGGTTAATGTGTGGGGCTTAAGTGCACACAATGAAAATAGTTCAATCATAAAATATGTACTGTGTTTTTTCACTGTAAACACATCGAACATCTAGAATTCAGAAACCCTCGTAGTTTTCAGCTTCTGCATGCTATTAAATAATGAATCCTTTGGAGCTTGATTGTAACTATTACTAAGCTCTGATTCCTGATAAATACCTTACCTTTTTGTCTAAAATAAAAAAGAGAGAGAACATATATAAAAGCACATGCAGGAAACAACAGCATGGTTGTATCAGTACAAACCTTTTCCATAGAGTCTTTTTTTCCCCAAGCCATTTTAAATATGTACATTGTTATACTTTTAATTCTACAAAGCAAATTACAAAGGAAATGCTGTGTTTTCTTTACTGAATCAAGTCACACGACACTATACAAACATATCTAATTGTTACCTCTGAATAGTTTTATAGGGTACTCACGTTTTGGCTGTATGTATGTATTTTTTTTATTCTGTTATTCCGCAACGATGCATTATTAACGTTAGAAAACTTTCGGAGACCACAAATGAGTCTTGACACAATAAAGCATACTTAAAAACCAAGGCAGTTCCTTTTCCATTAGTTTTCCAGTCCAATTAGTACGTTGAAAGTGCAGGTTTGGAGATTTATTTTCCTGATTTTTCTTTTGTGTGTTTTAATGCAGAATAGTTAAGAAATCTTTTTACATAGTTCTAAATCTTAACAAAACAGCTAATAGTACAAGGAAAAATATTATTAATTAATTAACACATTAAATTGTAAATTGGATTAAAAAAAGCTGACATTTAATAACAAAACCTGAAGCATTGTGTGGGTATAAGGTTAGTAAAACTATATTTTAATGATATACATGATTTTACACAGTAATTACAGCAATAGAGAGATATGAAACATTGGTGTGGGGAGGGGGATTCATTTAACAGTGAACTATTTGGGCTATTTTGCTGTTCTGCAGTTTACCAGAATTCATTGTTTATTAAATAACTTTCCATTCATTTCCACTCTAGTTATAAAACATATCCCAAAGACTTAGAAAGATACAATGTAACCAGCCAGTGGGGAAGAGTGCGTCTGGTGCATTCTGGGAAAATTGCATGTTCTATGCACTAGAGAAATCTTGTGTAAGATCTTCTGTGATATACAAATTATCCCAAAATCTGCTCAAAGAATTCCACTTGAAAAAAGTCTTGAATGTTATCCAGTTTAAAAAAAATCCTAGTGACAATTATTTTAGGCTTGGTTATTAATTGTACCATAGAATCCCTTTAAATTTGGATAATCGGAAGCGTTTACTGTAGCAAAAATCACTTAAAACCCTGGTTCACATTTGTTCCATGTGGCTTCTGACGGTCAGCAGTAGTTTTCACCTTGCGGAACCTTGGGAATTTATTACTGGCGAGGAGACAAGTGCATTTGGTTTGTTCATACATTTAATATATGTGCTGGGTTTGTTGTTTGTTTGTATCTTTTTTTTTTGCCCCCACTGTTGTTGCAGCTGCTTCCTCAAGGAAAAAATGCTTCTTTGTTTAAAATCAAAAGGAGGTAAAAGTCTTAATAATAAAAAAAAAAACAAACGTAGCAGATGGAGTCTAGAAAAAGATGACACCGAATCCACTAGATTGTTAACCCCTTGACCTTCATAACCTTGGTTTTTTTGAGCATTTCAGAAGATGGTTCGTGGACAGCAACTCAAGCTGAAAGGGACATCTGACAGCGCCTTGCATTGTATTTCAGCTATGGTGGGTGGGTAGTTTGGATAAAAAAAATAAAAAATAAAAAGATCTCTACTCGTAGAATGTATATTTTGAATACAAAAAGGAAGTCATCAGGCTATTAGGAAGGATGTATAAAAATAAAGTTCACGGAAACAGATTATACGCCAGGCTTCACCAAAAGATGTCTGACGCATTTTTATCTAAGCCAGATGTCTTCAACAAGCACTAAGCCTGCAGACTGAAAAACAAGCAGGTGTGTTTTCAAGGGGAGATACAAGTCTGATCCCTGAAAATCGTTACTGTGTTTTATTTTAACGAAGCATTTTAATTAGTACGTATTTTTGAGCTCAAGACGCTCAGGGTATTTTTTTTTTTTTGCTCAGTTTAGTTTTTGTAAGTATCTATTTTGAATAAATGTCATTATTTTTTTTTTTTCGTTAACCCCTCCAATGGTTTTTAATTAGTGGATAATATTTTTTTTTGCTTTTTTTGGGTTACTATTTATTTTAATGGTTTATAATACCTTTAATATGTTTTATTTTGCAGGTAATAAGTCATCAGGGGGTCTCCCGGCCGAAGATCTAGGAGGCCCATAAGGAAGTCGTTCAGGGCCTAAAATGGAAAAGATTATCAGAGATACTCTAAAACAGATGCAAGAACTCACATATGTTAGCTTTGTTTTATAAAACCCTTGCTGAGCTGAATGGTTGTAGAATACTCTATTTGCTCGAATATAAGACAAGGTTTGTATTCTTATATTCGAGGTTCGTCTTATAATCAGACCCCAAGTCTGACTATAAGACTGGGATCCAGGTCCCCCGCACATGGCACAAACCCATATAATTACTCAAAGAAAATAATATAGAATGTGTCGGCAGATAAGAACCATTCGGTCCATCTAGTCTGCCCAATTTTTTTTAAGTACTTTTATTAGTCCCCCGTTCCCGGTCTTATATCTAGGATAGCCTTGTGTCTATCCCACGCATGCTTAAAATCCTTGTCTGTGTTTACCTCTACCACTTCTGCTGGCAGGCTATTCCACACATCGACTACCCTCTCAGTAAAGTAATACTTCCTGATATTACATTTAAATCGTTGCCCCTCTAATTTAAGACTATGTCCTCTAGTTGTGGTAGTTTTTCTTCTTTTAAATATACTCTCTTCCGTTACTGTGTTGATTCCCTTTATGTATATAAATATTTCTATCATATCTCCCTGTTACGTCTTTCCTCCAAGCTATACATATGACCTTAGCCTGAGAAATTGCAAGCGAGGGCTTTAAGAATTCAACAGTCCAGAGTGTTCATACCAAAAATTAGAGATCAGTGTAACCATCTAACTAAAGACAAAGCATGAATATTCCCATGGGGGGATTATTAGCTAAAATACATCCATACATTGAAATAATTGCATTTTTGGATTGTCACAAGATATCTGTGAATGATATAGCAAAACCAAATTTATATCATATTTTTTTTTCCAATAATCAATGTATTAACATGATTCCAACAAAGTCTGTACCAAAGGACAGTCCCACCACACACACTCTCCACATCACCTTTGGCCCTATAGCACTACCTGCAATTGTGGAGGATAATTTATTGTAATGAGTTACTATTTATTTGAATGATTTAGACTAAATGTTTTATATATTTTATATCAGCCCCTACAATATTTGCTAAGGTTCAGACTGTGTGGGGATCTCAAGGTTATGTTGCTTGTACTGATAATTGACATAACACTTTCTCAACAAGGACCCAGGATATGGATCTGACAAAAAGTTTTTAAAAAAAATCATTGTTTATTTGTCATTTGCCAGTGTTATTTTGACCTTCATTTGCCAGTATTATTTTACCCTTCATTTGCAAGTGTTATTTTGCCCTTCATTTGCCAGTATTATTTTACCCTTCATTTGCAAGTGTTATTTTGCCCTTCATTTGACAGTATTATTTTACCCTTCATTTGCCAGTGTTATTTTGACCTTCATTTGCCAGTATTATTTTACCCTTCATTTGCATGTGTTATTTTGCCCTTCATTTGCAAGTGTTATTTTGCCCTTCATTTGCCAGTATTATTTTGCCATTCATTTCCCAGTATTATTTTGCCATTCATTTGCCAATATTACTTATATATTGGATGGCTAAATCCTGGTATATTGAGGGGTAAAATCCTGGCATATTGAATGGCTAAATCCTGGCATATTGAGGGGTTAAATCCTGGCATATTGAATGGCTAAATCCTGGAATATAATGACAGTAAAAATATGCGCCCCCCCCCCCCAAAAAAAAAAATTCTCCGGATGCCCATGGTTCAGCATATACTCCAAGCAGGAGAAGCATACACTTTAATAAAGTTATAAAAAAAAAATCAAAAAATTAAAAAACCGGAGCTTCCTTCCTTCGTGCAGGAGGGAAGATGCACGGAGGAGAACACCGGAGAGCAACAAGAAGGTAAGTGCTGGGGAATGGGGGGAGGAGGGGGGACAAAAAATGAGCAAATCCTTGCAAAATCTTGGCATATTGAGGGGCTAAATCCTGGTATAGAGTGGGAAAACCTGGCATAGAGTGGCAAAATCTTGGCATATTGAGCGGCTAAATCCTGGTATAGAGTGGCAAAACCTGGCATAGAGTGGCAAAATCCTGGCAAATTGAGGGGCAAAATCTTGGCATATTGAGGGGCTAAATCCTGGTATAGAGTGGCAAAACCTGCCATAGAGTGGCAAAATCCTGGCAAATTGAGGGGAAAAATCCTGCCAAATTAAGGGGCAAAATCCTGGCATAGAGTGGTTAAATGCTAGCATATTGAGTGGCAAAATCCTGGCATATTGAGGGGCTAAATCCTGGTATAGAGTGGTAAAACCTGGCATTTTGAGGGGCTAAATCCTGACATATTAAGGGGCAAAATCCTGGCATATTGAGGGGCAAAATCCTGGCATAGAGTGGCAAAATCCTGGCATATTGGGTGGCACAATCCTGGCATATTAAATGGCAAAATCCTGGCATATTGAGGTGCAAAATCCTGGCATATTGGATGGCTAAATCCTGGTATATTGAGGGGTAAAATCCTGGCATATTGAATGGCTAAATCCTGGCATATTGAGGGGTTAAATCCTGGCATATTGAATGGCTAAATCCTGGAATATAATGACAGTAAAAATATGCGCCCCCCCCCCCCAAAAAAAAATAATTCTCTGGATGCCCATGGTTCAGCATATACTCCAAGAAGGAGAAGCATAATACACTTTAATACAAAAACACACATCTGCTTACGTGTTAAAGGGACAGTCCCCAAACTCACTTTGGTGCAAGATGAAGACGACTGCTTGTATAATGCACAGGCTTTTTCCCCAGTGTGATTTGATGCAGGCATTCTGTATAAATCACATTTTTAATATTTGACTCAAGCCCTCCTCAGTGATTACTGCAGGTGCGGCAGCACTGATTATATAGACACTGAACATATACAGTTTTTTTTTTTATTTAGTCATTCTCTGTGCTGCTTGAATAGAATACATTTTATGGACTATAATAGACTTGCTCTTGTACGCAGTAGGAACTTTTAACAGTGCAACACATTGTCTGATGACATCACAAAAAAAGCAGGATATTCCATTCATTTGAATTAAATTATTCTCATTGGTTCCTGCAGCAAAAAAAAAAAAAAAAAAAGGAAATTACTTTTACTCATCTAGTGTGGGCAGTCCTTGTTTCTTGCAAACTGCTGTAATTTCACAATTTCATCCCGCTGTAAATATTTTATACTTTAAGCAATGCAAAATGTAAGACATGCATTTTAAAGTACTTTGAAAGCACATTAATATGCATTAATATTTGGTAGATGCATTTTGGGCACTAGACAGTCCCTTAAAGATCTTGATATCCAGCATACTAGTCATCCATGTAAACAAGTCACTTTGAAGACCTTAAACAGCCCAACACTGTACGAAGTAAACCCAACGTGGTATCTGGTAGTTTCATATTCGCCAGTGAGTGCTAAATCCCCATTTACTGCCCTGCTCGGAGGCAAACATCCTACAACCTCACTACTAACACTATCAGTATAGGAAGACTCTATATTATCCTCTATATAATGTTTCCCTGTGGCTCCATTTCTGTTTATCTCCTGGATAATGTAACAGCTAACACACCACTCAGTACCCTATGCAAACAAATCTAGAAACAAAGGATTATTGTAAGCAAAGAGATCATTGATTCATTCTTCTAACATTTCAATTTTTTTCTTGATGGGCGTCTAAAAGCATTATATTAAAAAAAGAGAGAGAACCAAGAAGTAAAACAGCACGAATACTATTAGCCAGGCTTCCAAACCAGCACTTTTGTGAAATTGGTTCCTTACTAATGTTTTTTAAAAGGTGCAATTAGCTGGGATCTAACTTACAAGCGTATGAAAGTAACTCTGGTATAATTGATTGGCTATTTAGCACTGTGCAGTCTCTAGCATTGTAATACCATAGCTGCAATATTGGATACAGCCATTAAACAGGAAGGCCCTTCCCAGGGCTTTAAAACGGGCCCCATAAAAGGCCTTTTAGCTGTTACTGTAAGGAAAGTATTGTTTGGAATGAAGACACAATTGATTGGACATGTTCCCGGTATCCCTGCTTTAGAGAAATGCCGGCCAACGGGCAGTCCCCAGTAAATATGTTTATCTGTCGAATCCGTGAAATGAAGTCAAGGTCTAGTAGACGATCCAGTATACCTAGAATTTGGTCATGAACGAGGGCATTGACAAGGGAATTGCAAGCTTAAAGGACAAGTGTAGCAACAAATTAACTTGTGTGTAGTTGAAAGATCACATCAAGTGTAGGCATCTTACATAGAAATGTTTTACTGAAAGAATACAAATAATGTAGTTAGAGCTATATGAAGCAATGAGTGCTCAATACGGTGTTTTATTTGGATTCTTTCATTAAAGCATTTCTATACACACCATCTACACTAACATGTATAGCTTGGAGGAAAGACGTAACAGGGGGGATATGATAGAAACATTTATATACATAAAGGGAATCAACACAGTAACGGAAGAGAGTATATTTAAAGGAAGAAAAACTACCACAACTAGAGGACATAGTCTTAAATTAGAGGGGCAACGATTTAAAAGTAATATCAGGAAGTATTACTTTACTGAGAGGGTAGTGGATGTATGGAATAGCCTTCCAGCGGAAGTGGTAGAGGTAAACACAGTCAAGGATTTTAAGCATGTGTGGGATAGGCACAAGGCTACCCTAGCTATAAGATAGGGAACTGGGGACTAATAAAAGTATTTAGAAAATTGGGCAGACTAGATGGACCGAATGGTTCTTATCTGCCGACACATTCTATGTTTCTATATCATCTTTCAATTAAACATGAGTTATTTTTTTGCCTATAGTTGTCCTTTAAGGCCAAAGTAGTAGAGTTGGAAAACTTCTCCAATTTAGCTAATCTACAAACTCTGCTATTCTGGCCTCAACCCCTTGTGACGAGGCTGCTTTTACATTTCTGCAGTGTTTGTGTTTAGCTGTAATTTTTCTCTCGTTTAATGTACCCACACATAATATACACCGTTTTATTGCCATAAGATAGACTTTCTTAAAATACCATTATTTTCAAAATATAATGACAAACTGAAAAAGAAATGTAATTTTTCTAACTTTTTATCTATAAATTCTTTTACACTATGGTAAAAAAAAAAAAAGAAAAAAAAAGACCCAATTTAAATTGTTTTTTATATTTACATGTTTTCCTGTTGTTTATTCGCAAAAATCTAAAGTAGCGTTTTTTCTCTGACAATTTTTGCCTACTGTGACCTTTTGACTCCAAACCCTAACTCTACACCCAACCCTAACCATAGATCTGCACCATAACTATTAGCCTATTTTTTTCAGGTGTAATACTGCTGACTGCCGCTAGAGGCAGTGTCCAACTAAAACAGAGAGCGAGGGAAGATCTTTCCCACAAGAGGGCAATGCCATACTGGAGAATCAGCTGCTGGTATGTGAGCGATCGTGTGTATGCGCCAGAGGGGGTTCGTCAGTGATGCTCCGTGGAGCATCATGGCAACAACATCTGATCGTCGGTGAGAATTACATGTACGTCCTGTGTCGTGAAATTCCCTTGTCAATTGCCTGCAATCTCCGCCTTCATGAATAATGTCCTATTTTTTGTTTTCTGTAGTGGTTTGCTGTACTATTTAATACATACCTCCCAGTATGCCCCATGACAGTGTAGGGCACCAAGGGGTGTGGCTTGGGAGCATGTGGGTGTGGCCTAGGAGCAGGCGGGCGTGGCTTGGGAGCGGGTGGGGAGTTCTCACGTGTATTAGTATTATATAACATATTGTACGTTACTGTAACTTGCTATAATAATTATAGTAGCTGACGCTCACCTCAGGCGCACTCTAGTCCGCAACCACCTTAAACTCCTCCCCTACCAAAGCAGCATGCTAACCTCCGGCTCTCCACGCGACCCATGGCCTACGCGGTCCACATTTCAATAAGAAGTGGGTCAGGATGCCTTCTCTTACAGAGCTCCACGCGAGTAGAATAGCCCTTCAAACCTAATATCCCTGAAAAGACTAAGGAGGCGATGCACTAAAAGGCGAAATGGGGTGAGATGAATATTTCGTCTCACCAATTTATCTATACATTGTGCAGGGACGAACCTGGTGAGTCTCCCCCACTTAGCTCACCAGGCTTGTCCCTGCACAATGTATAGATAAACTGGTGAGATGAAATTTTTATTTGTGAAACAGAGACGTTCAGGGAATTGAGAAGGGAACTACAAAAAAAAGCCAGAATTGCATTATTTGAAGTATAACTGAATGGCAGAATGTTCCCAACTCGATTACTATGACCTGAAGCTTGTAATTCCTTTCTCAATTCCCTGCACTTCGCTCTATCAGAAATAAAGCCTTCACTGCTTCTAAAATCACCCTGTACCTCACATACCCGTTATATCTGTGTAGGTGTACATTTATTGCATGTATGAATGGGTATCGCTGTATGTACCCTCCTTGTATAGATATCCGCATTGTTAGTTACATGTTGTAATCTGTGAAGCAGGGTACCAGGCTTGATCCCCAACACATACTTACAAATGATGAAATCTCACTGTATTCTTCTTGGTAAGTAAGCTCCTTTATAAGTAAATCTTCTGCATTACTTATCTCATAGTTGCCAACATCGGCCATGTTTCCAGGGGACACATATTTGTTCCACATGCTGCAGAAAGAGCATGGAAAGTGCAGCCCGGCAGTATGTAGGATGGATATACGCACAGACACAATCCCATTAATTAATCAGGGTGGAGATCTCATAGAACCTACCATGATTAATTAATTGGATTGTGTCTGTGCGTATATCCATCCTACATACTGCGAGGGCTGCACTTTGCATGCTCTTTCTGCAGCGTGTGGAACAAATATGTGTCCCTGGAAACATGGCCAAAGTTGGCAACTATGTTATCTAAACAAAAAAAAAAAGAAGACATCCTATCAAGTGCATTTGGGGTTAATTACATAGATCAGATCTGGGCCAAGGTTCTAAAAGCGGAGCAGTAACCATGGTAACTAATAGAATGTGAAGCAAATAATCCAATGCTCTGGTCCTTAACTCGGCAGGGAGGCTTCCAAATATAACATGAGAATCTTCATTAATGAGCTCCAGCAGATAAAGTCACTTTATTGTAAGAAAATTAAATTAAACACACTTTTTCTCAACTCTATAAAAACTCCATGCCACACAGCTGTTCAAACTGGGAGGAAATTTGTTGGGAAGCCAGTAGCCAACTGCCACCCGACCAGGGTAGCGCCCAGTCCTGTTTTTACCCCCAGGTGTCCCAGAAACAGGACTCCAGTACAGGTTTCACCACAGCTGATGTTATATAACCCTAGGCTGGAGTGAGATTCTGCTAGACCATATCCCACCACCCTGGACACACACTGACTGTAGCAGAAGGCTGCCGTTACCCCCGGGACCCCCTAGGGTGGTGGGCTCAGTTGCAGTGACGATGCTGGGACGGACCCAAATATGATATGACAGGAACCCAAAAAACAGGACAGTTGGGAAGTATGCTAAATCTCTCCCCCCCCCCCTATTTTGAATAGGTCACACATAATCACCTGGATGCTGCAAGAATGATAAAGTAGGATTAAACTCTCTGCATAATTACTACTTCTGCCCAATTAAAAAGTCTTTCTTATGGAACAACACAGCTGGAGGGGCTGCATTTGGACACCCAGGAGGGAGGGGGGGCTGACAGTAATGATACACAGGTGGCCCCTCTGTTTGTTTATAACTGGACATGCTGGTACCTGTGAAAGAAGGGTCATTCCCGCTCATCTTGGAGCCTTTTAACATAGCTGAACCTTCTCATTCTCAGACTAACCGTAAAGGTCAGATTAAATGATCTGTACACAATCAATCACTGCGTTACCTGAGTGAGTCACAGCAATGCCTTGAGACTGATAATCAGATCTATATCGTTACACCTGCATCACAAACAACACACTGCAAATAATGCAATCAAATAATAACAGAGCAGCGTAAATTTGGGGATTATGCCAAGGGGAGGGGAGAAGCTTTATACTTGCAGCAAAAAAATCCTTCTTTTAAAAAATCTTTTTGTTGACATAAAACACTTTGTCACTGGTGTTAGGTTCTGTTTAATTGAAAGATTGCATGAAGTGTAGACATTCGAAATGCTTTAATGAAAGAATACAAATCAAGTACTCTCAGGGGTGTTGTCCCAACGCAAGAAATTATTATAATCAAAATCGTGTTTTAATCCCATAGTTTCCAACATCGACCATGTTTCCAGGGACACATATTTGTTCCACATGCTGCAGAAAGAGCATGCAAAGTGCAGCCCGGCAGTATGTAGGATGGATATACGCACAGACACAATCCAATGAATTAATCAGGGTGGAGATCTCATAGAACCTACCATGATTAATTAATTGGATTGTGTCTGTGTGTTTATTAGAGTTGAGCGGACACCTGGATGTTCGGGTTCGGCTCGTTCGGCCGAACTTCGGAAAAAAGTCCGGGTTCGGGGTCGAACTTGACCCGAACTTGACCCCAAACCCCTTTGAAGTCAATGGGGACCCAAACTTTTGGAACTAAAATGCCTCTAAAAAAGTCCTGGAAAGGGCTAGAGGGCTGCAAAATGAAGTAAAATGTGGGTGAGTGTCCCCATTCATACGTATAGGTCAATTGACCTATTCGTATGAATGGGGACTCTATTTCGGTTTATAGAAAGCCCATAGCATTACATACAATGTAATCGCCGAACCCCGAACTCCAACACGACATACAGTGAAATGTCCGTGTTCGGGTCCGGGGTCCAAAAAACGTAAAGTTCGGTACGAACCCGAACAGTGCGGTTCAGGTTCGCTCAACACTAGTGTTTATCCATCCTACATACTGCCGGGCAGCACTTTGCATGCTCTTTCTGCAGCATGTGGAACAAATATGTGTCCCTGGAAACATGGCCGCTGTTGGAAACTAAGAAATAAGATCTTTAGCAAGTTAGGAGACAGACCTAACAATACAGAAATGCACTCAACAAATGCAAGTACGTAGTGAACTTAAACAGAACAGATTTTCAAATTGTAGCTTAGTTTATCATTTAGCCATGTGAGCGCACATATATATGCACACAGTCATACACCCGTACATGCACACAGTCATACACCCGTACATGCACACAGTCATACACCCGTATATGCACACAGTCATACACCCCGTACCCGTACATGCACACAGTCATACACCCGTACATGCACACAGTCATACACCCGTACATGCACACAGTCATACACCCGTACATGCACACAGTCATACGCCCATATATGCACATAGTCATACACCCATACCCGTACATGCACACAGTCATACACCCGTACATGCACACAGTCATACACCTGTACCCATACATGCACACAGTCATACACCCGTACATGCACACAGTCATACACCTGTACCCGTACATGCACACAGTCATACACCCGTACATGCACACAGTCATACACCCCGTATATGCACACAGTCATACACCCGTACATGCACACAGTCATACACCCCGTATATGCACACAGTCATACACCCGTACATGCACACAGTCATACACCTATACCCGTACATGCACACAGTCATACAGACGTACCCGTACATGCACACAGTCATACACCTATACCCGTACATGCACACAGTCATACACCCATACCCGTACATGCACACAGTCATACACCTGTACCCGTACATGCACACAGTCATACACCCGTACCCGTACATGCACACAGTCATACACCCGTACCCGTACATGCACACAGTCATACACCCATACCCGTACATGCACACAGTCATACACCCGTACCCGTACATGCACACAGTCATACGCCCGTACATGCACACAGTCATACACCCGTACATGCACACAGTCATACACCCCGTATATGCACACAGTCATACACCCGTACCCGTACAAGCACACAGTCATACACCCGTACCCGTACATGCACACAGTCATACGCCCCGTATATGCACACAGTCATACACCCGTACCCGTACATGCACACAGTCATACACCCGTACCCGTACATGCACACAGTCATACACCCGTACCCGTACATGCACACAGTCATACACCCCATATATGCACACAGTCATACACCTGTATATGCACACAGTCATACACCCCATATATGCACATAGTCATACACCCGTACCCGTACATGCACATAGTCATACACCCCATATATGCACACAGTCATACACCTGTATATGCACACAGTCATACACCCCATATATGCACACAGTCATACACCTGTATATGCACACAGTCATACACCCCATATATGCACATAGTCATACACCCCATATATGCACATAGTCATACACCCCATATATGCACAGTCATACACCTATACCCCTACATGCACACAGTCATACACCTGTATATGCACAGTCATACACCCGTACATGCACACAGTCATACACCCGTATATGCACAGTCATACGCCCATATATGCACATAGTCATACACCCGTACCCGTACATGCACACAGTCATACACCCCATATATGCACACAGTCATGCACCTGTATATGCACACAGTCATACACCCCATATATGCACATAGTCATACACCCGTACCCGTACATGCACATAGTCATACACCCCATATATGCACACAGTCATACACCTGTATATGCACACAGTCATACACCCGTATATGCACACAGTCATACACCCGTATATGCACACAGTCATACACCTATACCCGTACATGCACACAGTCATACACCTATACCCGTATATGCACACAGTCATACACCTATACCCATATATGCACACAATCATACACCTATACCCGTACATGCACACAGTCATACACCTATACCTGTACATGCACACAGTCATACACCTATACCAGTATATGCACACAGTCATACACCTATACCCGTACATGCACACAGTCATACACCTATACCCGTACATGCACACAGTCATACACCTATACCCGTATATGCACACAGTCATACACCTATACCCGTATATGCACACAGTCATACACCTATACCCGTACATGCACACAGTCATACACCTATACCCGTACATGCACACAGTCATACACCTATACCTGTACATGCACACAGTCATACACCTATACCCGTACATGCACACAGTCATACACCTATACCCGTACATGCACACAGTCATACACCTATACCCGTATATGCACACAGTCATACACCTATACCCGTATATGCACACAGTCATACACCTATACCCGTATATGCACACAGTCATACACCTATACCCGTATATGCACACAGTCATACACCTATACCCGTACATGCACACAGTCATACACCTATACCCGTACATGCACACAGTCATACACCTATACCTGTACATGCACACAGTCATACACCTATACCCGTACATGCACACAGTCATACACCTATACCCGTACATGCACACAGTCATACACCTATACCCGTATATGCACACAGTCATACACCTATACCCGTACATGCACACAGTCATACACCTGTATATGCACACAGTCATACACCCCATATATGCACAGTCATACACCTATACCCCTACATGCACACAGTCATACACCTGTATATGCACAGTCATACACCCGTACATGCACACAGTCATACACCCGTATATGCACAGTCATACGCCCATATATGCACATAGTCATACACCCGTACCCGTACATGCACACAGTCATACACCCCATATATGCACACAGTCATGCACCTGTATATGCACACAGTCATACACCCCATATATGCACATAGTCATACACCCGTACCCGTACATGCACATAGTCATACACCCCATATATGCACACAGTCATACACCTGTATATGCACACAGATATACACCCCATATATGCACACAGTCATACACCTGTATATGCACACAGTCATACACCCCATATATGCACATAGTCATACACCCCATATATGCACATAGTCATACACCCCATATATGCACAGTCATACACCTATACCCCTACATGCACACAGTCATACACCTGTATATGCACAGTCATACACCCGTACATGCACAGTCATACACCCGTATATGCACAGTCATACGCCCATATATGCACATAGTCATACACCCGTACCCGTACATGCACACAGTCATACACCCCATATATGCACACAGTCATGCACCTGTATATGCACACAGTCATACACCCCATATATGCACATAGTCATACACCCGTACCCGTACATGCACATAGTCATACACCCCATATATGCACACAGTCATACACCTGTATATGCACACAGTCATACACCCCATATATGCACACAGTCATACACCTGTATATGCACACAGTCATACACCCCATATATGCACATAGTCATACACCCCATATATGCACATAGTCATACACCCCATATATGCACATAGTCATACACCCCATATATGCACATAGTCATACACCCATACCCGTCCATGCACACAGTCATACACCCGTACCCGTACATGCACACAGTCATACACCCCATATATGCACACAGTCATACACCTGTATATGCACACAGTCATACACCCCATATATGCACATAGTCATACACCTGTATATGCACACAGTCATACACCCCATATATGCACATAGTCATACACCCCATATATGCACATAGTCATACACCCCATATATGCACATAGTCATACACCCCATATATGCACATAGTCATACACCCATACCCGTCCATGCACACAGTCATACACCCGTACCCGTACATGCACACAGTCATACACCCCATATATGCACACAGTCATACACCTGTATATGCACACAGTCATACACCCCATATATGCACATAGTCATACACCTGTATATGCACACAGTCATACACCCCATATATGCACATAGTCATACACCCCATATATGCACATAGTCATACACCCCATATATGCACAGTCATACACCTATAACCCTACATGCACACAGTCATACACCTGTATATGCACAGTCATACACCCGTACATGCACAGTCATACACCCGTATATGCACAGTCATACGCCCATATATGCACATAGTCATACACCCGTACCCGTACATGCACACAGTCATACACCCCATATATGCACACAGTCATGCACCTGTATATGCACACAGTCATACACCCCATATATGCACATAGTCATACACCCGTACCCGTACATGCACATAGTCATACACCCCATATATGCACACAGTCATACACCTGTATATGCACACAGTCATACACCCCATATATGCACACAGTCATACACCTGTATATGCACACAGTCATACACCCCATATATGCACATAGTCATACACCCCATATATGCACATAGTCATACACCCCATATATGCACATAGTCATACACCCCATATATGCACATAGTCATACACCCATACCCGTCCATGCACACAGTCATACACCCGTACCCGTACATGCACACAGTCATACACCCCATATATGCACACAGTCATACACCTGTATATGCACACAGTCATACACCCCATATATGCACATAGTCATACACCTGTATATGCACACAGTCATACACCCCATATATGCACATAGTCATACACCCCATATATGCACATAGTCATACACCCCATATATGCACATAGTCATACACCCCATATATGCACATAGTCATACACCCCATATATGCACATAGTCATACACCTGTATATGCACACAGTCATACACCCCATATATGCACATAGTCATACACCCCATATATGCACATAGTCATACACCCATACAGGCATGCAGTCCCCTTTCAGTAAATCCTGCATTATTATTTTATATAGGGACACAATTAAAGAGACACCCCTCGGAGCAGGGAGAGACCATAGCTGTCCTATGTGACCAGGAGCAAATGTGTGATTACACAACCATGTTAATTAGTTAAGTGACTTCTTTCTGGTCACATATGACTTCTATGTACTGCCAAGGCAGCCTGCAAAAGTTACATATAGCTAGTAAAAAATGGCTTTGAGGTGGCGACCCTTAGTGTACTCATTTTTATAAATAATTATACTGCTGAATATTTCTATCTTTCAGTCTATAAATAAAACATTTCTATGTTTGTTTCTATTTTCGGTTCAGACCTCTACAGGTTGAAAGGGCCTCTGGGTGACGGCTCTACAGCTGGACAGTTCTGAGCATCACATTTTGGAACATCAGTCAGTGGGAGACGAGCTTTTTGTAGTTGCTAATTAATCAAAATAACCCAGAGTGATGCTGAACGCTTGCAAGCATGCCATAGAATGACTTCTGCAGTCCTTCATTTCAACCAGCAGGTGGCGATATAGTACTTTAGAAAACTCTCAAACCTTTTTATTTGTTACTAAAATGGATTAATAAACTAACGTCTCAATTGCGCTACATTTGTTACCATAGCCCAAAACTATGACACTGACAGCACGTGAATAGCATCTATTTTTAATTTTAAATTAGACTTTGTATTCCAAGGACGTATCACGCAGAAACAATACTATATCCAAGCGATCCGCTAGCGTGCAGCACTTGGGCGCACACAGTTTTGTTTTTTTTCCACGTGTTATTGTTATTGCTACTGCTTCTTTCTTAAACGATGCACCCTGTGCGAGACGGAATGCCAGGCTGGTTCACAGTGCGCCAGGGTCAAGGTTAATACTGATGTCGGAAGACGGTGCTTCTCAAACCTGTCCTCAATGACCCCCAATGGTGCCGGAATTAGAGTTTACCTGGTGTCATTCCCTAATGGTTAGGAAGCCACACCTGGGGTTATACGTGTTCTTACTGAAAGGAGCAAAAAAAAAAAATGTATCAAGAAATTTATAAAGAAAATCTTTAAAGATAGAATGCAAATGAAGTGCCTTATTGAGCCTTCTATAGTTCTCTCAGGGGGCAGACATCTTGTTTAGAATCTTGGTTCAGATGAACAAAGATCTGACCCTTCTGACCAAAGATTCTAAACAACATGGCTGCCTCCTGGCAGCGCTATATGGAGTAAATATGGCCCAATAAGGTACTTTATTTGTATTCTTTCCTAAATCCTGGACCGTTGCAAATCTCTTATTAGTATATATACATAGTGAGGCTGCCATTGTGAGAGTGACACACGCCTGGTCTATTGCCCGCGTTTCTGTAGATACCTGAGATATTGTAGGGGAGTTATTATTCCAGTAAAGCCCACTGTTTGGCTACAACCTATAAACAACAAATTATTATAGCACCCAACATAACTTAACCATACACAAGTCCCTGGCCGAGGTCCTGCCGTTTAATCGGAACCTTATCACACACCATGGATTTTGGTTTTTCAAGGTAACCCCAGTAACCCAGGATTAGGTCCACAAGTACAAACCTGCATAGCTGCCAACAGCAGCCATGATTCCAGGGACACATATTTGTTCCACATGCTGCAGAAAGAGCATGCAAAGTGCAGCCCGGCAGTATGTAGGATGGATATACGCACAGACACAATCCAATTTATTAATCATGGCAGGTTCTATGAGATCTCCACCCTGATTAATTAATTGGATTGTGTCTGTGCGTATATCCATCCTACATACTGCCGGGCTGCACTTTGCATGCTCTTTCTGCAGCATGTGGAACAAATATGTGTCCCTGGAAACATGGCCGATGTTGGCAACTACGAACTTCCTGTAACAACAGTGTTGGAGAGATTGTAATAATCCAGCTTTTCATATTGAATAGACTATTGTCTGGATGCCACAAACTCCTGGCTTCTGCCAAAATCGGGGGAGTTTCATACCTCTTGGGTTTGGCCTTCCTAAAGCCACCTGCTGTTACTTTCACGAACTTTGACAAAGTATTGTCATTCTTCTCACTTTTTCCAGACCACATGATAGACTTCTCATTGAGAGGACCAACTCACCATCAATCAGATCACTGAGGACCAGTATTTGCAAGACTTCTTCATTCTGCTGACAAGGACGCTCCTTCATGGATTAATAATCTATCAAAATAAACGGGCAGAGATTGCTCTTAACATGTATCTAGATATTATTATGTGATATGCTCGTTATTATTTTTTATAAATCAACTATGTTGAGAATATTATGATGTATATGATGTATGTTCAAGTGCATTTTGTACTGTATGGTTTTTATATACAATAAAAGTTTTTAAAAACAACAAAAATGTATATCCAGGTTGTTTTTGGACCACTCGGGTGTATAGATTGATTCCTAAATCTCTCTTCATTTCAGTTTGGTTGGTTTCGATGATGTGATAATAATAGTTCATATTTGATTAAAAAAACCGAAACACTTACAGACGTGCCCTTTTCTGAATTAAATGCCTAGCCTTCCCTCCCCTTCATTCCATGGTTTACCTCTGTTTGCAGATCATTATTGTTCAATTGGAGATGCAGTTGACCTTTTCCATCACCCTTTCTATTCAAGACATTTCTTATAATAGTCGGCTATAGTTTTAGCCAAACTCATTTTTCTTGTAGATCCAGAGCTGTACTGCTTTTTTCCAGTTTAAGATTTTGTATTTTTTTAAATTTATTTTGCTATAGATATATATTCCATATATCCACTGCCCTAGTCGTAATCTCCCGTGTGAGATCTGAATTTTTAAATGCATTACATTCATACTTTGTTTGTGTAACCAAAGCTCATGATAATGTAGCGAGTGATAAACTTGGCACTGTGAATGTTTGGTAACAACATGTCCCATGATCCTATGACAGGCATGCGACTGACTGAATCGTGGGGTATGAAGTTCTCGAACCTCTGCAGTGCCATGGTTAGCTATCATTGGGATAATGAGTGCTCTGTACAAGTTTACATTTTGAATGAAGATTTTGGCCCCGTGGCCCTTTGGGTTTTTTCTTGGTGAGTAGGACTTGACTAGTGCAAAATAACTGAATATGATAATTGCCATCAAGGAAAAAAAAGTACCAAAATAATCGCCTAAAACAGTAAAATGAGTAAAACGAGTACTGAGGAACCTCTAACCTGTTCTTTAATGAGAGCAATGTATGATCTATGATAAAGATCAAAACATACAGGTAAAGGGTATGTTAAAACCTGAATAGTGAATGCCAGCAGATAACAACAACCCAAAAAACTAGTTTACTTAAATGTATTCTATTATTTAAATATATGAAGCTCTGTTTAATTGAAAAGTTTGCATTAAGTGTAGGCATTTAAACATAAATTTAATTTTAATGAAAGAATACAAATATATTACCTTATTGAGCCATCTTTACTCCATATAGCTCCATCATGGGGCAGACATGTTGGTTAGAATCTTTACTCCATCTAGCTCCATCATGGGGCAGACATGTTGTTTAGAATCTTGGGTCAGATTGGTCAGATGAAGGGAGATCTGACCCATCTGACCAAAGATGTCTGCCCCCCTGATAGTGCTATCATTAAAGCATTTTCATTTAAAATTCCTGCACTCGTTGGAGTCTTTCCATTAAAGATAAATTCTTTTAATTTGCCGTCACCTTTAAACAACATTGGAACAGGGCGTTTATTTGAGGATACTGTTTGCACTGTTGTTTCTCAATATACAGACCAAATGAGGGTTTGGGGTTTAACCAGAGACCAAGATATTTATTGCATATGACAGGGGCCAGATATTTGTTAGCAGGATACAGCTTGTTTTTAGTGACTCTTTACGTTGAACACCTAGAATAATAAATAATACAGCTGCAAACGGAGATATGTTTAGTTTCAGGATACAAGTAGGGTCGCCACCTGTCCTACTGGAGACAGTAGCAAGGCCGGTATTTTTCTGAACAAAAGGTGGCAACCCTAGATACAAGAAGCACAGGCAGGGGAGGGATAGCAAGGGGGGCAGGAGGGCAATTACCCCCTTGCTGTCTTGGTGCCAGAAGTGACAGCACACCTTCTGAGGTCTAGAGGAGTCCATGCCTCAACAGGTCAGGGCTGTTTTGACATCGAAAGGGGATCTACACAATATTAGGCAGATGGTCACTGTCATGGCTGATTATTGTACCTTGTTCCTGTGCATTGAACCATTGCATTCATTACTTGTATAAGTACTTACCTTGCTCCAGTGTTAACTTATCTTGCATAATAATAACTGTGCAGAATACTTACCTTGCAACCATTACTTGCAAAAGTACTTACCTTGCTCCACAAGCACCTTGCCTTGTTCCGTTGAATCCATTACTTGCCATGCCAGTCAGCAGCTGCAAGGGCCAATAAGATATTGGCATGTATAAAACGAGGTATAGATTCACGGGAGGAGGACATCATCTTGCCTCTTTACAAATCAATGGTAAGACCTCACCTTGAATATGCAGTACAGTTCTGGGCACCAGTCCTTAAAAAGGATATTAAGGAACTAGAAAAAGTGCAAAGGAGAGCTACAAAATTAATAAGGGGTTTGGAGGATCTTAGTTATGAAGAGAGACTTAAAAAATTGAATTTATATACGTTAGAAAAAAGGCTTCTCAGAGGGGATATGATAACATTATATAAATATGTGCAGGGCCAATATAAAGAGCTCTCCAGTGACCTGTTCATTAACAGAAAGGTACAAAGAACAAGAGGTCACCCCCTCAGACTGGAAGAGCAAAGATTCCATAGACAGCAAAGGAAGGGATTCTTTACGGTTAGGACAATAAAGTTATGGAACTCACTGCCAAGAGAGGTAGTGCTATCAACCACAATAGATGCATTTAAAAATGGTTTGGATGTTTTTTTAGGAAAGCAGAACATACAGGGCTATTAATAATAGAATAAGCATTAATAAAAGAGCTTATTGATCCAAGGAGAAATCTGATTGCCCTTTTGGAGTCAAGAAGGAATTTCCCCCCCTAGGAGGCAAAATTCGAAATAGCTTCCTTAGGGGTTTTTTGCCTTCTTTTGGATCAAAAGCTGTAATGATAGGTAGAAGGGTTGAACTTGATGGACTTGTGTCTTTTTTCAACCTAAATTACTATGTTACTATGTTACTTTGCTCCTGTGATAAATTCAGGAATCTGCAAATACCCACCTTGTTCCTGTTATCATTATAGGCACATTCCTCCTCTCTTCATTCGTCCCCTATTTTGTCACTGAAAGACAAAGGAGCGAAGATATACAATCCATGTTTGATTTAGGATGTGACACTGTTCAACCACACCAAACAAATAAACCAAAATCTTACTTCTTTGCACCTTGAGACTCGGAGAATAAGCCTCTTTAATCCCTAAAAATCAGCTAATTTTCCCTGGTGGTCAGCTCAAGAACCCTGAAAATGTACAATCCGGGTTTCAGCCCTGTCGTCCTTGAGGTCGACCTTGAGATGTCTTTATTATTTTGTAGCCTCTCCTCGGAGTGAGAAGATCTTCGGTGACTTCTATGGGAACTAGCTCGTTTTTTCTTTCTCTCTCCACTAGGGATTGTCCGTTTTTTTGGAAGGGACTCCGCATCTCCTCCGAGAGTTCTCATGTGGACAAACACCAAGAACCACTGAAACAAAATGACATTAAAAACTCTACTTTTTACAATTCCCAAATCCATAAGTAACGTTTTCCGGTATATTTGTTTCTAGTTGAGTTCGGACAAAATACTTTTCTACTGAATAATTTGTAGGTTCAACTTGAAATAATGTAAAAAAAAAAAAAAAAAAGAAAATCACCAATAAACGTACAGCTCCGTGACAGAAATAAACGCCAATCTTTTGTTGTACGAGGGAAAATGTAATTCTGACAAACTGTTGTGTTTTTTTCTTGTCGCTCAAAGGTCAGATAAAAGCGCATACTTGGATAAAACCCATCATATTGTTTCCCTGTGCTGAACTGCTTTTAATTAAACTCAATTAGCCATTTCATGATTAAAAATTGCACATAATAGAGGGCTGGTTCAGAAGCGACGTTCCTCTCTCGGCATCTCCTACAGATGACTCACAGATTAGATAAAATAGCCATAATAGCTTTGGTTGTGCCAGCTGACATGGGTTTTTTTTTTTTTTTAAACATTTCTCTATCGTTTTAATAAAAACATTATTCAGTGAACGATCTTCCAAGCAGTGACCTTGAATAGATATTGGCAAATAACTGGTACTGATTTGAGAAATGCGGCAAGTGAAATGCATAGGTACTCTACCGCCCTTGATGAGGAGTTTTTGACTCGGACCTGGCTTATGAAGATTGTCTGCATTACAGTCCGACATGTACACTTAAACCCTTTTGTATCATTTTATTATATTTGCTATAAGGTCTGCAGTATTGACTGACTTTATATTTGATGCTCTTTCGGCGCCTTACCCTGCAATCTATCCAAAATGCTGCCTCCATGTTCTGCTTATGCGCTTTGTAGAGCACAATGGCCTCACATTAAAATACTAAATCCAAGGTACAAAGCACTTAGCTCCTTTTTACATTGCCTCCCTTATCAAAATATTATACTCTGTGTGACTCAGTAGTGTATCTTCCACAAGGCAAACAGGGCACCCGCCTAGGGCGGCACTTTGCCAGAGGGTGCTAAAGCCCACTTCTGGTGCTTCAGACATTTTCGCTCCCTCCCCCACCGTTCAGCAAGCTTTAGCTCCTTACAATTAATCGGGGTAATGAGGGCATGTAATGGGGGTGATGGGGCATATCGTGGGTGTGCAATGTGGGTGATGGAGCATGTCGTAGGTGTCCAAAGTGGGTGGCTGCCTAGGGCAGTACAAAACCAAGATACAACACTGGTGTGACTGCTACATTCCTCCTACAACTTTGCAACTTCCTCCCACATAAACACCTCTTCCGATGCTTTCAAGACTACGTCTGAGCAGTCCCCTAAAAAAAACTGATGATACAGATCTGTTTATTTTTTGTTTACATCAGGCAGCACTTAACTACAAATATTTTTTCCAGTGGAACTGCCCCTTTAAGCTCAGTACCAGTGCTTTGTCAAATATTGGTTCTAATTATATGGTAATATAGTGTGCTCTGTCATCATTTTGTTTATATGTAGAGTATAGTGTTCTTTTTATGCCTCTATGATTGTATGGTAATGCAGCTTTTGACTGACAAAAAGCTCTATTTCGTAATTAAATAGAGCAGTTGGATTGATAAATCATTCCAACTTTACCGTCTGACATATAATTCTCATAATTTTTATTTGTCGCTCTGTACGGTTTGCGTTTGTCATCGACTGTAATCTGTGTCTCACCGTGTTATATCTATTATCTCTGTGTGCACAAGATTATCAGCTTGAACCCAGAGGATGGATCATTCAGTTCAAACTCTAGCAACTTATTTAATAAATAATAAGGAGCTATCAATACCTAGAACAATTCATATAATTACCAGTTTGCTACAGAGTAAAAAAAAAAAGAAAAAAGAGCCTGATTAGCGCATCTTATTACAAATCTGCCTCATTTGTATGGAGAAGCAGGTCTCAAACCTGTACATTACTTCCATAATCTCGGTGAAAGCACATCTCTGAGATGAAACCAAAATGAAAAGGAATAAGGTAGCACATTGTCTGTGTATAAAAAAAAAATCCTTATCAACTATCTATTTAAAGAGTGAGGAAAGAGAAACAATATTACACTTTTCTTTGCTTTTTATCATTTTCATTTTTTTTTTTCTGAAAGAACAAAAAGTAAAGATTTAGTTTTGTGGGTTTTTTTTCCTCCAAAATGAACCTTAGTATCTTTAATCTTTTTTTATGCAACGTGATTCCCTTATTGCTCCTCGAAATATTGGGCTAGTCTTTAGCATATGGAGGATTATTACAAATACTGGCTAGGTCCTTGAACCACGATTGCCGAAAAAATGGTTTTCCCAAAGCCTGCAGCAGAATTCCAACTCCCAAAAATCTCAGCCAAACAAATGCTGTTATCGTTCGAAAGGTTTTTTTTTTTTATCGGTTAATCTTTCTCTTGTATGAACGCCAACTTTTAATTTACTATCATGAAACCACAAGCGCTCTCTACCTCATGTGTCAGTCTGTCTGTCTAGATTGTAAGCTCTGTGAGCAGGGCTCTCTGCCTCATGTGTCAGTCTGTCTGTCTAGCTTGTAAGCTCTGTGAGCAGGGGTCTCTACCTCATGTACCAGTCTGTCCCCCTAGATTGTAAGCTCTGCCAGCAGGGCTCTCTACCTCATGTATCAGTCTGTCCCTCTAGATTGTAAGCTCTGTGAGCAGGGCTCTCTACCTCATGTATCAGTCTGTTCCTCTAGACTGTAAGCTCTGTGAGCAGGGCTCTCTACCTCATGTGTCAGTCTGTTCCTCTAGACTGTAAGCTCTGTGAGCAGGGCTCTCTACCTCATGTGTCAGTCTGTTCCTCTAGATTGTAAGCTCTGTGAGCAGGGCTCTCTACTTCATGTATCAGTCTGTCCCTCTAGATTGTAAGCTCTCTGAGCAGGGCTCCCTACCTCATGTGTCAGTCTGTCTCTCTAGATTGTAAGCTCTGTGAGCAGGGCACTCTACCTCATGTGTCAGTCTGTCCCTCTAGATTGTAAGCTCTGTGAGCAGGGCTCTCTGCCTCCTGTATCAGTCTGTCCCTCTAGATTGTAAGCTCTGTGAGCAGGGCTCTCTACCTCATGTATCAGTCTGTCCCTCTAGATTGCAAGCTCTGTGAGCAGGGCTCTCTGCCTCCTAGATCAGTATGTCCCTCTAGATTGTAAGCTCTGTGAGCAGGGCTCTCTACCTCATGTATCAGTCTGTCCCTCTAGATTGTAAGCTCTGTGAGCAGGGCTCTCTACCTCATGTGTCAGTCTGTCACTCTAGACTGTAAGCTCTGTGAGCAGGGCTCTCTACCTCATGCGTCAGTCTGTCACTCTAGACTGTAAGCTCTGTGAGCAGGGCTCTCTACCTCATGTATCAGTCTGTCCCTCTAGATTGTAAGCTCTGTGAGCAGGGTCTCTCTACCTCATGTATCAGTCTATCCCTCTAGATTGTAAGCTGTGTGAGCAGGGCTCTCTACCTCATGTATCAGTCTGTCCCTCTAGATTGTAAGCTCTGCGAGCAGGGCTCTCTACCTCATGTATCAGTCTGTCACTCTAGACTGTAAGCTCTGTGAGCAGGGCTCTCTACCTCATGTATCAGTCTGTCCCTCTAGACCAGGGATCCTCAAACTTTTTAAACAGGGGGCCAGTTCACTGTCCCTCAGACCGTTGGAGGGCCGGACTATAGTAAAAACAAAAACTATGAACAAATTCCTATGCACACTGCATATATCTTATTTTGCAGTGAAGAAACAAAACGGGAACAAATACAATATTTAAAATGAAGTAAAGTTAAACTTACCAGTATTTCAATGGGAATAGTGTGCCAGTCAGAGCCCAGTAATATTATGCCAGTCAGAGCCCAGGAATAGTGTGCCAGTCAGATGCCCAGGAATATTATGCCAGTCAGATGCCCAGGAATATTATGCAAGTCAGATGCTCGTTATACCTCCCTCCTCCCCCCTTTCCCCATCACTTACCTCCAGCTGCTGTGTCCCCGGCCGGACGTCTTGCGCAGTGTTCCCCTCCTGCACGGAGGGAAACACAGTTACCGGATCCGGATATTCACATCCGGTCGCAGTGATTTTTTTTTTTTCACTTTCCTATGAAAAAAAAGGTAAACAGCGGGAAGCGGGGGGTGGGACCGGCAACACCCCCGCGGGCCGGATAAATGTGCTCGGCGGGCCGCATGTGGCCTGCGGGCCGTAGTTTGAGGACCCTTGCTCTAGACTGTAATCTCATGTCTCAGTCTGTTCCTCTAGATTGTAAGCTCTGTGAGCAGGGCTCCTCTACCTCATGTATCAGTCTGTCCCTCTAGATTGTAAGCTCTGTGAGCAGGGCTCCTCTACCTCATGTACCAGTCTGTTCCTCTAGATTGTAAGCTCTGTGAGCAGGGCTCCTCTACCTCATGTATCAGTCTGTCCCTCTAGATTGTAAGCTCTGTGAGCAGGGCTCCTCTACCTCATGTACCAGTCTGTTCCTCTAGATTGTAAGCTCTGCGAGCAGGGCTCTCTGCCTCATGTATCAGTCTGTCCCTCTAGATTGTAAGCTCTACGAGCAGGGTTCTCTACCTCATGTACCAGTCTGTCCCTCTAGACTGTAAGCTCTGTGAGCAGGGCTCCCTACCTCATGTATCAGTCTGTCCCTCTAGATTGTAAGCTCTACGAGCAGGGCTCTCTATCTCATGTATCAGTCTGTCCCTCTAGATTGTATAACTTAATATGTAGACCCCCTATAAGCTCTGTACCAAGTGCTATGTATATTGTTGTTCTGTGCATATTATGATGTAGTTACATCAGAGCCGACTCACCATATCTGCTTCTTATCCCTCTAATCATAAAAAATGGACAGCGCTAATCAGTCTGAATAAAATGAAAAATAAATAGTCAAGACCAATCCAATTTTTGGGCAATAAAAAAAATCTTTCATACATATAAGTAATAGAAAATGACATATATTTAAATATATATAGAACAAACAAAAAAAACACATATAAAAACACAAAATAGACAGGGAATTTTAATAATTATTTAAGGTAAAATAATACCCCAAATGGTCTGCTGCTTAGAAAAAGCCAATTTGCATGTAAGGAAAATAACTTAAAGGTACAGTCTAGTCCCCAAACTCCCTTTGGTGCAAGATGAAGATCACTGCTTGTATAATGCACAGGCTTTTATCCCAGTGTGATTTGATGCAGGCATTCTGTATAAATCACATTTTTAATATTTGGCTCAAGCCCTCCCCAGTGATTACTCTACATGGTTACTGCAGGTTCAGCAGCACTGATTATATAAAGTTTTGTTTCATTTAGTCACTTCCAGTCCTCCTCAAATTGAGTCTATTGAGTGGCCTATGACTGACCTTGCTATTGTACACAGTAGGATCTCTTAACAGTGCAACACATTGTCTGATGACATCACTAGAGAGACAGGATATTCCATTCATTTAAATGGCATTATTCTCATTGATTCCTGCAGTAAAAAAAAAGGAAATTACTTTTACTCAGCTAGTGTGGGCAGTCCTGGTTTCTTGCAAATTGCTGTAATTTCACAATTTCTTCTAGCTGTAAGTATTTTATATTTTAAGCAATGCAAAATGTAAAACATGCATTTTAAAGTACTTTGCAAGCACATTAATTTGCATTAATATTTAGAAGATCCATTTTGGGCACCAGACAGTCCCTTTAATGTAAAGTTTGCCCCTGAAGCAAATCCCTCTACTGACAATTCTACCATCAAAAAATGGGAAGAAATTCACATGCCCCCCCCCCCCCCCCCCACTGTCCCTGTTCGCGACCACAGTCCCACAGAGAGTGAACACTGCGCATGGGTAGAGGTAATAGCGTTTGCACTCGGCCTCTCAAGCCCCCATCCCAGTTTTGCAGGGCAGGAAGTTGTGAGGTACGACTGGATTTAAGTATTACAGGAAGGGCCACATGACTAGGCCCACATCAGGGGATTTCCCCTAGATAGTGTATAAGGTGGTTAAACATTACCCAGGTCATGGGTCCTCTTTGAGTCACAGGCTGGGTATCCATTAGGTATCTCCTATAGGGGTCGGGTGAAAATTGGTATAATAGGCTGGAGGGGTTTAGAATCTGCTCATTACAGCAATTTTACCCAAGCTGATTTCCCTCCCCAGTTTTTTGGGTTAGGCATTCCTGAGGCGTGTAGGTGGTCCTAAGAGAATTGGCTCCAGAGCGGGAGGTGGTCCTCACAGGGAGGGCTACACTGGGTGCACTGTCCAATGGGCGGAGGTGCACAATCTCCTCAGCGCAGGTTCCTGAGAAGTTATTTGGGAATGGTACCACCAGCTAGGACAGGGGTGTCCAAGTTTATTCTGCAAAGGGCCACTTCGCTAGAAATGTATGCGTGCGTGGGCCGCATTAATTTTTCATTCATTCAGAGAATAATATATATAATTATTTACATGTATGTGTATGTAAATATATATATATATATATTTTACACTAATGTGTAGTGGTCACATTAACTACAAACACACACATGCATACACAGTCACACTTCCCCCCCCCCCTTCCCACACACACAGTCACAATTACCCCACACACACATACATACATACATACATACATACATACAGTTACCCCACACACACACTCACATACACTTATCCCACACACTAATACACATTTATACACACACACATTGATACATACACTCACATACATACATACACTTACCCCCACACACATACACATTTATACAGACACTCACAAACATACATACACTTAACCCACACACACATTGATACACACACTCACATACATACATACATACACTTAACCAGGGGTCAAGTCCTGGGAAAAAAAGTGTGGGAACTCACACAAAATCCACTGCAACCCCCCCCCCCCCCCCCATATATATTTCACCGAAAATTCTGTGAATTTTGCCCCTCTATGCCAGGATTTTGCCCCTCTATTCCAGGATTTTGCCCCTCTATGTCAAGATTTTGCCCCTCTATTCCAGGATTTTGCCCCTCTATGTCAGGATTTTGCCCCTCTATTCCAGGATTCTGCCCCTCTATATGCCAGGATTTTGCCCCTCTATATGCCAGGATTTTGCCCCTCTATTCCAGGATTTTGCCCCTCTATTCCAGGATTTTGCCCCTCTATGTCAAGATTTTGCCCCTCTATTCCAGGATTTTGCCCCTCTATGTCAGGATTTTGCCCCTCTATTCCAGGATTTTCCCCTCTATGTGCCAGGATTTTGTCCCTCTATGCCAGGATTTTGTCCCTCTATTCTATAGTGTGCCAGTCAGATACCAGGAATAGTGTGCCAGTCAGATGCCCAGGAATAGTGTGCCAGTCAGAGACCAGGAATATTGTGCCAGTCAGATACCAGGAATAGTGTGCCAGTCAGATACCAGGAATAGTGTGCCAGTCAGAGCCCAGTAATATTGTGCCAGTCAGATACCAGTAATATTATGCCATTCAGATGCCAGAAATAGTGTGCCAGTCAGAGACCAGTTATAGTGTGTCACTCAGAGCCCAGTTATAGTGTGCCACTCAGAGCTCAGTAATATTGTGCCACTCAGATACCAGGAATAGTGTGCCAGCCAGATACCAGTAATCTGGTCACAGTCAAACGTCAGCACGCTCACAGCCTAACGTCAGCAGGCTCACAGTCAAACGTCAGCACGCTCACAGCCAAACGTCAGCAAGCTCACAGTCAAACGTCAGCGCGCTCACAGCCCAACGTCAGCACGCTCACAGTCCAACGTCAGCACGCGCACAGCCAAACGTCAGCACGCTCACAGTCAAACGTCAGCACGCGCACAGCCAAACGTCAGCACGCGCACAGCCAAACGTCAGCACGCGCACAGCCAAACGTCAGCACGCTCACAGTCAAACGTCAGCACGCTCACAGCCAAACGTCAGCACGCTCACAGCCAAACGTCAGCACGCTCACAGCCAAACGTCAGCACGCGCACAGCCAAACGTCAGCACGCTCACAGTCAAACGTCAGCACGCTCACAGCCTAACGTCAGCACGCTCACAGCCAAATGTTGTTGCTCAATAATGGTAGTAACCTGTAAAAAAAAAAAAAAGGAAAAAAATCACTGCCACCCCCTGGCACACAAAGGGTGTCCTGTAAATAAAGTATTACCTGAATTAAACATCTACTGATAACCAGTGACTGCCTCACTCCTGAGCTTCAGCCAGGGAAGAAAACACCCAGCACTAACCTGCGCCGGCAAAAAATATCTAAAAAAAATTAAATAAACGCGTGTTCCTATCTCTAACGGTTTTGCTGTCAGCGGAGAACAAACCTGAACGAAAGCCCAGCCCAGGAGAGACATCTTCAGGTATCTGAAACCTCACTGTACCAGCAGCGCTGGGATGGCGAGGCTTCTGACCGCCATAGGCCAATACTTAGTCAACCTCACAGCAAATCCTGCAAGAGAAGCAGCCTGTAGGAGAGTTTCCAGCCCAAGAGCTTGTGGTCATTAATACTGCCAGAGAATGTAACAGTTTGAATGTGACGGAATCAATACCTATCAGTTTTTGAAGATTGGCGTTTATTAATTCCAAATGCCAGTCCTAATCTGTGTAATTACTCTGACTCACCGCACAGACCCATCCAGATATTGATATTATAATGCATCGCGCTTAGAAGGGAGGAGCTGACATGTTTTGCCGTGTTTGCAATGCTGCAGGTAGAATGAAATCTTTTACTTTTTAATTAAACCTTTTTTAGGGGATTTATTCACTAAAAGGTGCGTAACTCCCAACTTTCCATGTCACGGACTGAACTATACATTGTGCAGGGACAAACCTGGCGAGTTTCTCCTGCTACTAGAGCTCAGCTGACCATGGATAATGTATAGAAGAATATATAGAAGAGCCCAGCTGGCCATGGATAATGCAGAGTTACATCTTTACACACTGTCACTTTATAACAATGCATTATACAGGGCCAACTCTGTCCTTCTAGCAGGAGAAACTCACCAGACCCTGCACAATATATAGAGGAATATATAGAAGAGCCCAGCTGTCCATGGATAATGCAGAGTTACATCTTTACACACTGTCACTTTATAACAATGCATTATACAGGGCCAACTCTGTTCTTCTAGCAGGAGAAACTCACCAGACCCTGCACAATGTATAGAAGAATATATAGAAGAGCCCAGCTGTCCATGGATAATGCAGAGTTACATCTTTACACACTGTCACTTTATAACAATGCATTATACAGGGCCAACTCTGTTCTTCTAGCAGGAGAAACTCACCAGGCCCTGCACAATGTATAGAAGAATATATAGAAGAGCTCAGCTGGCCATGGATAACGCAGAGTTACATCTTTACACACTGTCCCTTTATAACAATGCATTATACAGGGTCAACTCTGCTCTTCTAGCAGGAGAGACTCACCAGGCCCTGCACAATGTATAGAAGAATATATAGAAGAGCCCAGCTGTCCATGGATAATGCAGAGTTACATCTTTACACACTGTCACTTTATAACAATGCATTATACAGGGCCAACTCTGTTCTTCTACCAGGAGAAACTCACCAGGCCCTGCACAATGTATAGAAGAATATATAGAAGAGCTCAGCTGGCCATGGATAACGCAGAGTTACATCTTTACACACTGTCCCTTTATAACAATGCATTATACAGGGCCAACTCTGCTCTTCTAGCAGGAGAGACTCAAAAGGCCCTGCACAATGTATAGAAGAATATATAGAAAAGCTCAGCTGGCCATGGATAATGCAGAGTTACATCTTTACACACTGTCACTTTATAACAATGCATTATACAGGGCCAACTCTGTTCTTCTAGCAGGAGAAACTCACCAGACCCTGCACAATGTATAGAATAATATATAGAAGAGCTCAGCTGGCCATGGATAATGCAGAGTTACATCTTTACACACTGTTACTTTATAACAATGCATTATACAGGGCCAACTCTGCTCTTCTAGCAGGAGAGACTCACCAGGCCCTGCACAATGTATAGAAGAATATATAGAAAAGCTCAGCTGACCATGGATAATGCAGAGTTACATCTTTACACACTGTCACTTTATAACAATGCATTATACAGGGCCAACTCTTCTAGTAGGAGATAGTCACGAGACCCTGCACAATGTATAGAAGAATATATAGAAGAGCTCAGCTGGCCATGGATAATGCAGAGTTACATCTTTACACACTGTCTCTATATAACAATACATTATACAGGGCCAACTCTGTTCTTCTAGCAGGAGAAACTCACCAGACCCTGCACAATGTATAGAAGAATATATAGAAGAGCTCAGCTGGCCATGGATAATGCAGAGTTACATCTTTACACACTGTCACTTTATAACAATGCATTATACAGGGCCAACTCTGTTCTTCTAGCAGGAGAAACTCACCAGACCCTGCACAATGTATAGAAGAATATATAGAAGAGCTCAGCTGGCCATGGATAATGCAGAGTTACATCTTTACACACTATCACTTTATAACAATGCATTATACAGGGCCAACTCTGTTCTTCTAGCAGGAGAAACTCACCAGACCCTGCACAATGTATAGAATAATATATAGAAGAGCTCAGCTGGCCATGGATAATGCAGAGTTACATCTTTACACATTGTCACTTTATAACAATGCATAATACAGGACCAACTCTGTTCTTCTAGCAGGAGAAACTCACCAGACCCTGCACAATGTAAAGAAGAATATATAGAAGAGCTCAGCTGACCATGGATAATGCAGAGTTACATCTTTACACACTGTCACTTTATAACAATGCATTATACAGGGCCAACTCTGTTCTTCTAGCAGGAGAAACTCACCAGGCCCTGCACAATGTATAGAAGAATATATAGAAGAGCTCAGCTGACCATGGATTATGCAGTTACATCTTTACACACTATCACGTTATAACAATGCATTATACAGGGCCAACTCTGCTCTTCTAGCAGGGGAAACTCACCAGACCCTGCACAATGTATAGAAGAATATATAGAAGAGCTCAGCTGGCCATGGATAATACAGAGTTACATCTTTACACACTGTCACTTTATAACAATGCATTATACAGGGCCAACTCTGTTCTTCTAGCAGGAGAAACTCACCAGACCCTGCACAATGTATAGAAGAATATATAGAAGAGCTCAGCTGGCCATGGATAATGCAGAGTTACATCTTTACACACTGTCACTATATAACAATGCATTATACAGGGCCAACTCTGTTCTTCTAGCAGGAGAAACTCACCAGACCCTGCACAATGTATAGAAGAATATATAGAAGAGCTCAGCTGGCCATGGATAATGCAGAGTTACATCTTTACACACTGTCACTTTATAACAATGCATTATACAGGGCCTACTCTGTTCTTCTAGCAGGAGAAACTCACCAGGCCCTGCACAATGTATAGAACAATATATAGAAGAGCTCAGCTGGCCATGGATAATGCAGAGTTACATCTTTACACACTGTCACTTTATAACAATGCATTATACAGGGCCAACTCTGTTCTTCTAGCAGGAGAAACTCACCAGACCCTGCACAATGTAAAGAAGAATATATAGAAGAGTTCAGCTGGCCATGGATAATGCAGAGTTACATCTTTACACACTGTCACTTTATAACAATGCATTATACAGGGCCAACTCTGTTCTTCTAGCAGGATAAACTCACCAGACCCTGCACAATGTATAGAAGAATATATAGAAGAGCTCAGCTGGCTATGGATAATGCAGAGTTACATCTTTAAACACTGTCACTTTATAACAATGCATTATACAGGGCCAACTCTGTTCTTCTAGCAGGAGAAACTCACCAGACTCTGTACAATGTATGGAAGAATATATAGAAGAGTTCAGCTGGCCATGGATAATGCAGAGTTACATCTTTACACACTGTCACTTTATAACAATGCATTATACAAGGCCAACTCTGTTCTTCTAGCAGGAGAAACTCACCAGGCCCTGCACAATGTATAGAAGAATATATAGAAGAGCTCAGCTGGCCATGGATAATGCAGAGTTACATCTTTACACACTGTCACTTTATAACAATGCATTATACAGTGCCAACTCTGTTCTTCTAGCAGGAGAAACTCACCAGGCCCTGCACAATGTATAGAACAATATATAGAAGAGCTCAGCTGGCCATGGATAATGCAGAGTTACATCTTTACACACTGTCACTTTATAACAATGCATTATTCAGGGCCAACTCTGTTCTTCTAGCAGGAGAAACTCACCAGACCCTGCACAATGTATAGAATAATATATAGAAGAGCTCAGATGGCCATGGATAATGCAGAGTTACATCTTTACACACTGTCACTTTATAACAATGCATTATACAGGGCCAACTCTGTTCTTCTAGCAGGAAGAATTCACTGGTTTGACCCTGCACAATGTATAGTTCAGACAGTGAGATGACCTTATCATCTCACCACAGCTTGCCTTTAAGAGGCTGACTCACAGATTGCCACCCTGGCCGGTATATATGGAGGAATCAGCAAGGCCAATATTTTTTTTGTAGAAAAGGTGGCATCCCCACACACAGAGTAAAACGGCTTCTGTGTGACTAGAATTAAAGGGTTGTTTTTCTTTTGCATTTAAAAAAAGGCCAGTCCCTTCATGCAGTCAGGTTTAGTTAGCGGACCTCCCAACATTTGAAATGTCCAAAGAGAGAATCTTTTCTTCCCGTAGGAGAGCCTGAAGGCGTGGCTGTGGGCGGGGCTTAACCACAACTATTTCAGTGACTTTACGGCCAATTTGTAACTATTTATGTAATTTGATAATACATTTAGAAAAATAATGGGAGAAGCGGGATGAACAAAGTACATTTTATTTGTTGTTTTACATATACAGCTAGCAACTTGCTCTTAAGTTACTTAAAATGTCTTGGTATGGGGACGTATAATTGATTCAGGGAGGGCTATTTATTAACAAGACAGGGTGGATATTATCTATTCTGATTCCGGGGTCCTTGGGCAAGCTCTCACCATATGTAGGGGTATATGTATTTATTGGCCAGGGATCACTTGTCCACCAGGAACTCTTTATAGTTCAAGTCTTCTTTGATATGTTTATTTGTTGGAGACACACTCATAACACATCATAGTATCGGAACATAACACAAATGATCACATGTAATCCTGTGAATCCTTCCTTCCTTCTGGATCAGCGGATCCTGATACCTCTACTCCAAGGTGGTACTTCTCCTACATCCCCCACATGGACTGCAGATAGGTATCTTCCATCCCAAATCACCGTTTTACAAGCCTTGGACTTGATGGGCCAGACGGTACAAACCACTGGCCACCTAACTGCACAGACACGCCCCTTTTTTAAAAGTAATCTAGCGCTCTGAACATTCTAGAACATTAAAGACTCTACCGTTAGAACAAAAGGCTTACACACGGCAAAATCATGTGGCAAACCGAGTACTCCACTTGGAAAAGAGGGTTGGGCCTACTCTGAAATTACCAAGCGGGGCAGCAATTATAAATACAATTTAATGGGCCTTTAACTGCATGTCATTTCACACATTTTATATATATATCTTTATCCTAAAACTTCCAGCTCACTTTCTTAGAACAGTTCAGGAGCTCTGCGTAGCTTATTATCTTTAACTGGCCTTTTGTTTGTTTTGTTATCTTGTGATACTAAAACTTTCAACAGTCACTAAGCAACTGGCCGTATTTTCTCACTCCTCCGTCTCTCTGCTGCTCTCCCCCATTTTTTATATTTCGAGCAAGCTGATATGTTCAGTGACCCTACACCCACAGCCAAGCCTAGCGGAGGGGTGACGCGGCGCAGGGGGGGGGGGGAGTCTGGCTGGTGGACGGACATCGGCAGTGCATTTTATATGTTCCACTGCTGGAGATCGGCACAACCCCCCCCCCGCCGCGAGGTAATTGCGGAGCTCGTTAATAGTGTGATGCTGAGGCATTCCTATAAATGGTCGGTTTGTTTAACCCTTTTATGGCCGCTCACACAAAGTATCTGTGCACACACACTCGCGCACACGGATCGGAATGCTGGATCTCTGTCCGCATGCTCTCAGCCAATTAGAGTTGGGACTTACCACTCTTTTTGTGACATGGGGGGCGATGGAACCCAACAGTCTTTTCTACTAGCACAGAGACCGTCCCCTCTAGTGATTTTATGTCAAAATGAGGGTCTCCGATTGAGCTAGGCAGTCGACGACCAAATTAGTATAAAATGGCACGTACCTTCATAATTGCGAAGCATTTTATTCCCTTTACAGCGAATCTGTTTTTTTTTTTTTGACTTGTGCTACTTAAAAGGGCTCTAAACTTAACTGTAAATGTAGAGAAACAGATGAAAAATGACCTATACATTGTGCTGGCAGACTTTCATGCAAATGCATAAAAATAATATATATATATATATATATATATATATATATATATATATACACAAAATCCAAAGATCAGCGCACTCACCTCAAAGCAGGTAGGAGAAAAACTCTAAATCTATAGGGTTCATTAAAGCTATTTGAAAACACCTGTCTTACTAAGATAACAAAATTGGAGATTTAGTCACATATATGGCCATATGATGCTAAGCCCACCACTACGTCAAAGTACTCCAATATTGGTGGGTCGTAACACTAAATACTGTATATATATATATATATATATTTTAAATTGTACCTATGGTGTCTCCAGTTTATGACATCACCTGTGGCTTAATGTGCAAATTACACATTGCCCATTGAAAAGCAGCAGCTCATTTGCATATACAGGTTCAAGGGTTGGCCATCTCAGCCGGCCTGGGACAAGCAGGCTTTGGTTTCTCATTGTGGGCAAACAGCTATCCCTTGCTTCCAACCATCTCCACCCACTTTGGGAGCAGAATTCCCAAAGATTAAGGGTTGTATTCTGGAAAGTGGGAGTTTAAAGTACAGCTGAATTGGATTATTTTATCAGCTTTGGCCTTAAGTTGGCAATTGTCTTGTCTTTTTGGTGAATACGGCCTTCAGAGAAAGCTTTGGACAGTCGGAGTTGCAAAACCTCTGATGGACCTGAGATCCCAGCTTCAGACAGGGCTGCTGGGATTCATTATTAGCAGAGTGAGGCTCATCCTTCTTGGTGATGCTGGTCAGGTAGCTCAGATGGGTACTACAATACCTCTGCAAACTTCACAGCTACTGGATCAACTCTGGGCAGATTCAACTCTACCCTTCAATTGGTAAAATGAAGGCCATACTTCCCAAGAGGCCATATTTATGGTGAAGGTTCACAGAACATCATTATATTGTCCACAATGTCCACTGTGAATAATGGTGGGTACCTAACTCTGTTTCTGAGAGAAATCTGTATTTTTACCCCAAATCGTTCTGTCTATCTTTCTGGCTAGTTTTTATTAATAAAATGCTTTAGTCTTATTCTGAATGGCTTGAATTTTCAAGGATTTGGGCCATAAAATAAAAAAATAAAAAAATGCCCCACGCATTTGGGAGGTTATGTAGAAAAAGTGTCTCAGAGTAAAATACTTTTTTTCCCCCCGTCATAATTTTGTCTCTGCACATTAAATTTGTCGCAAACACGAAACACGGTTTGAAAAGTTGGGATGTTTGCTTCAAGTTGGCGTATTAAAGGAATTGATTACATTGTCACAGTGTAATAAATTCCATCTTGTGTAATTGTCTGTTTGGAATGTATGTATTAAATGAAAGCTAGTGTTCAAGTGACAGCATTACAAACAGAGGGGGCTACGTGTGGTGGGAAGAGCAAAAGGTCCTGACGCGGTTGACAGAGCGCATCTCATCGAAAGCCAAGAGGACTCAAAACGCTCTTGTGAAGGTGCATGAGAAATTGTCACAAAAGATTGGGAACCCTTGCCGTAGATGTTTCAACTAATGCTAAGATCAAGGGAAACACAAAAAAAGAGATGAAACTTAATGGATAATTTGTTATTTTTTCCTGCAAACAAATGTATGCTTAACCTTCCTTTATTAAAGGACAACTGTCAGCAAAACAATAAGCTCTGTTTAATATAAAGACTGATTCAAGTGTAGACATTATAAATAGAAATTATTTAATGAAATAATATAAATAAAGTACTTTATTGAGCCCTCTTTGCTCCATACAGCTCTATCAGAGGGCAGACATTTTGTTTAGAATCTTGGGTGGGTTAGATCCTCATTCATCGGACTCAAGATTCTAAACAACAAAGGGACTGCTCAACATAGACCGATTCTCACTCGAAATGTTGGGATCTTAGGATGCCCAATGGCCGAAAAACACCTATATAAAAATGATATCGCCCCTCCTCGCTCCCCCAGACCTGATAAAACAAACTGAAATAAAATGTAGCCCTACCTACACCACCCCCTACTGCTACTTTGTCCACATAGGGGGTGACAATTCTATCAAGTTATCTGTTAAAGAAAACATTGTTTGAGTGCTGGCAGTGTGATAATGTCCCACGTCGTCATCAGTTTCCTCAATCTTTGGCGCAGGGAAAGGAGCCATCCAAAAATATATATAATCCGCCTATTCCAAAAAAACGAGCTGACAAAAATGTAAAAAAAAAACAATTACTCTGTCCTAAGTGGAGGATGGATATAAAATCAGATCCCGCCTGGTACAGCGGGGATTTCATTTTGAATAGAGAAGGTATCCGCTTGGCTTACTAATCAGCCAATCAAAAGCCTATTCCCAGCTCTTCTATTGGCTGGTTTTCAAAACCCGTAGATCAGATCCAAGAACCGACCACGATGGCCGATTTTCAGAAGCAAAGAGGACTCGTGTAGGCTTTCATGATCTGTAAATAGGGTTGGCACCCAGCCGGTATGTTACTGGCGGGGCCGGTAATTTATTGGTTGAAGCCAATGTTAAGTATATGATGGCAATAGGAAGGCTGGTATATTTTTTTTTTAATAAAAGGTGGTTATCCTGTCTATACATTGTGTCAGCAGAATTGCAAGCAGATGCATGAATTAAGAGAAAACCTTGTTTTTGATCTATGGAGTCTCCTGTTTGTCACATCACCTGTGGCTCGAAATTCAAATTTACTTTCAGTGGGCAATGTGTGCTTTGCATATCAAGCCCCCTAGTGATGTCACAAGCAGGAGACTCCACAGACTACCGTATTTATCAGCGTATAACACGCGCCGGCGTATAACACGCACCTAATTTTAAGAAGGAAATTTCAGGAAAAAAAACTTAAGAACTTAAATGAAGAACTTTGAAGCCCAATATGCCATTTTAATATGCCAGGATATTGCCACCAATATGCCATTTAATATGCAGGATATTGCCCCCAATATGCCATTTTAATAAGCCAGATATTGCCCCAATATGCCATTTAATATGCAGGATATTGCCCCCAATATGCCAGGATATTGCCCCTTAGTATGCTCGTTATGCCACCCTCCTCCCCTCCTCCCCCAGACCCCAGTACTTACCTCGTTCCTGCTCTGTCCCCCGGTGCTCTGAAGGTCCGTGGCTGTGAGGGAAGCGTTGTGAGCTTCCCTCCAGCCGCGCGGTCAATAAAGTTTGTTTTAAAAAAAACACACTTTATTGACCGCGCAGCTGGAGGGAAGCTCACAACGCTTCCCTCACAGCCACGCAGCTTCAGAGCACCGGGGGACAGAGCAGGAACGAGGTAAGTTTTAGATTTTTTTTTTTTTCGGCGTATAACACGCACACACCATTTTCTCCCTATTTTCAGGGAGAAAAAGTGCGTGTTATACGCCGATAAATACGGTAATTTAAAACACATTTTTTTTTATCTTAATCTATACTTTGACTTGCAATTACAATGTATGGATCATTTCCCATCATCATTTTTTAAAGGGACTGTATCTCGCAAACATTGTGTGAATTGCGTGAACGTAGAGAATAAAAAAAATATTGAAAACGATCCATACGTTGTGTCTGCAAAATTGCCAGCATATGCCTAAATTAGGAGAAAAAATTTGTCTGTGGAGTCGCCTGCTTATGACATCACCCGTGGCACGGCATGCAAATGAACTGCTTTTCCATGGGAAATGTGTCATTTGCATATCAGGCGACAGGTGATGTCATAATAGGAGACTCCACAGACATATTTTTCTCCTAATTTAGCCATTGGCTTGCAGTTTTGCTAACACAATGTATAGATCATTTGCAATATTTTTTGATGCTCTACATGCACAGTAAAAACAGTGTTTAGGTGATACTGTCCCTTTAAATCAGGTGTCTTTTAATTAGTTATGTGTTGGTTTTAGCTGTGACCGCGAACGACAAGTTGCTTCCCCCAAATCACCTCTCATTCCCCCCCCCCCCCCCCCCCTGGTCGTCGTACTGACCTGTCAGTACGGTAAGGACACTGAACATCACATTAATGTAAGTGCCTGTACAGTCCTGTTTTTTTTATGAACCCGCCTGAGCTCTAAAAGGCTGGCAACAGTTTGCCGAGCACTCGACGTATAATATACGGCGAGTAACTTCCATTATAAAGCACTATTCTTAGCGCAATGCAGGATCAACTTCTTAGGGAAACTTTCTACTGCCATTAATAAAGCATGGCCTGCCAGACAACACAGCTTAACCGGCTAAAGTAGAGTTAGGGCTGTCGTCAGCGTGATTTTAAGCCTGGCTAAGGGACTTGAGACATTTAATAGTAAAGTTTGACAGTTTCTTTTTCTTCTTACTCAATAGAGTTAGTTGTTTTTTTGGGGGGAAGGGACAGCTCGGGGGGGGGGGGGGTTAGGGGGTATTGATTACTTTTACTGATGGCGTATAGTGTAGAAAATTGTAGGTGGGAAAAAATTGAAAAGTTTTGTGGGGAATTCTTTCCCCCCCCCCGCACCCCGCAGTAGTAATCTCCATAGGGAAAAGAAATCTGGGCTCCTGTAGTCGGGGCTCCAGCTGGGGAGTGTCACCTGGCTAATTTTGGAACTTTAAGCTCCACCCGCCAACGGTGCATATACAGGTCAAAATCCCAATAGGAAAAACATGGTGGCACTCCAGTTCGTCAAAAAAAAAAAAAAAAATTCAAAATTATTTATAGTTTGGACAACTGAGCAAAACGGAAAAAACAGAGTGAAACACCTGACGGGTTTTGAGTATATGGACTCTTAATCATAAGTCATTGAGTTCATGAAGACCCTTTTCAGGTCTTTGCCACTGTGTCCCTGGCTACCCATCCCCTTGTGATCGAGGCCAGGAACACAAAAATGGCATTTGGGTACTTGCCTCTTCTGGGATCCAGGTACCATGCGCCATGAAGGGGTTAATTGACAAATAAGAGGTTTAGAATTTTTTTGTGTCACATTTTGAGGGCACTCGTCTATTGTTGAAATGTTCTTACCAAATACAGACCTTCCTTTTTTTTTTTTTTTTTTAACAAAAAATACAATTTTAAAAAGCAAATTTTGTTTTTTATTCTTCAATAAGCTGCACTTTCATTTGAAGCATCATACTCTGCATTTCACGTTCCCTGGGTAACACGATGATTTGGAGATTGTAAAAGTACTCCATTCTGCAATTTTTTTTATTCTTTTTTAAATCTCAAAATGTCTATCTTTTTCTGTAAACAAAAAGGTTGTGTTTTTTTTTAATGCATTTCCCAATGTCTAGGCCTAATCTATTTTGTATCCAAACATGGATCCTGTCTATATTGGCTTCGAGGGATTGGTCTGTACGAATGGTTGGTATGACAAGCTATCATGTATCTGTTTCGAATACTCTTAGCACCTTTTCCTCAGAGTAAGGGGCATCTCCTGATGTAAAGCCCTTGCTTGCTGGATCTAAGAAGGACCCCATAAAGCCTATGATGAACGTACATCTGTGGTTGTTGGAACTCTTGAAGGGTTTCTAGGGTTTGGGGGCCTAGACCACCTTTTTGGCCGGGATTATTGATAGGAACGCGAATGTTCTTCAGCAGTAGAATATTGTGAACATTAACAGTCCTGTACGGACTTTGCCACGGACAATGCTGTCTTTAGCCTGTCCCTGACGATCTTTCTAATTTTCTTTATTTACGTGTTGTTTTAATGGGGCATATGTGAGTTTCATTTAGGCTCTCTATGAGGCCTACATGGAGGGTTCTGAAGTATTGCAAACTGCGTAGGAAACTTTTGTATTTTATTGGCTGTACACATGACTTAATGTAGCTGTTCTGTGTTGTTTTATTTGCTAACATCTTCTGAAGCACAGACAAATCATTTCCTTGGTAACTAAATTACAAACTATTAACTAGGTAAAGTCAGGAAAAAAAACAATTACAAACACCTGATGCTTCTTCTTTTACTTTCTTTTATGCCATAACGTTTGCAACAAAAAGAAAGGTGGGTAAAATTTCTGGCCAGGCAAACGGGGAGTGGGGGGGGGGGGGACAAATTAGGAATATAAACGTAATACAAGATTGACGTCAGACACATGCTGGGTCACGTGACTGGCGCTCTGACGTCAGACACATGCTGGGTCACGTGACCTCTCTGCACACACCGCGGGGGAGCCGAACAGGCAGCATGGAGGACACCATTCTGCCTGCCACTAGCCACCAGTGACAAAGGTAAGTCTTGGCTTATGGGGATATATTGGCCAAACTGACTGGGGCATATTAATGGCAAACTAATACTGGCATATTATTGGGCAAGATGGCGGGGGCATATTAATGGCAAAAGTAATACTGGCATATTAATGGCAAAAGTAATACTGACATGCTAATGGCAAAATAATACAGACATGCTAATGGGCAAATTGGATGTGGTAAATTAATGGTATAATAATACTGGCATATTAATGACAAAATGGCTGTGGCATATTATGGCAAAATGACACTGGCATATTAATGGGCAAGCTGTGGCATATTTTAATAGGCATGACTATTGCATATGTTAATGACATATGTTAATATTCTGCAGGGGCAGTTCAGTGGGACAAAGTGACACTGTGGTATTTTCTGTGACACTGTGGCATGCCAAATTATGTGGGTGCAATATGAGTGCAAGCCAAGTGCTGTGGGTGCAATATGGGTGCATGGCAAGTGCTGAGGGTGCAATATGGGTGCATGGCAAGTGCTGAGGGTGCAATATGGGTGCATGGCAAGTGCTGAGGGTGCAATATGGGTGCATGGCAAGTGCTGAGGGTGCAATATGGGTGCATGGCAAGTGCTGTGGGTGCAATATGAGCACAAGCTAAGTGCTGTGGGTGCAATATGAGTGCAAGCTAAGTGCTGATGGTGCAATATGGGTGCATGGCAAGTGCTGAGGGTGCAGAAAAAGGGAATGAAAACAAGAAATGCAATTTTTAAATAACATTTTTATTACATATCCAAACAGTTGAATGTGATATGAAAATAGTTGCATATAATATTAAAAACGTTTACATTTACATACAGTTTTTTACATTTCTACTTTAGAAAAATTGGGTTGAGGTGGGCCCACTGCTAAAGACTTTTCCTAGGGCCCTCTAGGATCTTAAAGCAGCCCTGTGATGGGGGCATGTGATGGGGTGATAGAGGCACGTGATGTGGACATGTTATGGGAGTATGTAATTTGTATGTTGTGGGGGGAGTGGGGGCATGTAATGGGGGTGATGGGGCATTTAATGTGTGTGCATGTGCGTGATGGGGCATGTCCTGGGTGTGCCACGTGGGTTATGGGTCATGTCCTGGGTGTGCAACGTGGGTAGGGGGGGATGCCCAAATTTTGTATGCCTAGGGCAGCACAAAACCAAGATACACCACTGGTAATACAATAAATAAAATCACCTTTGTAGATAACTGTGTTTTGTATCAGACAAATATATATGATAAAAAGGTAATCAGATAAATTGGGCTTATGTATAAAAGTCCTGTACGTGAAAGTTTTGAAGATCTTTAAAAAAATGTTTAAAAAGGCCCCATGGTCTGCATCGTATGTCAAATTTCCAGAGCACCTTTTTTTTCCACTTCCCCACCCTTTGCAGGAACGGAGCCTCACTACAGTTGGAACTGCAATAAAGAGAGGTGTTCCCTTTTCGTTCCCTAATCTCTTTATGGAGAGAGAGGTCCAACACTCCATCTCCATGATCCAGATGTTCCACCTACATTCCCTATAAAGACTCCCAGGAACCTGCATCCAGTGCTTGGATATTTGACTTCACCTTAGTGAGTACCCATTCTAGAAACTTAGAAACATAGAATCTGTCGGCAGATATGAACCCTTCCGGCCATATAGTCTGTCCAATTTTCTAAATACTTTTATTAGTCTCCAGTTCCCTATTTTATATCTAGGATAGCCTTGTGCCTATCCCATGCATGCTTAAACTCCTTCACTGCGCTTACCTCTACCACTTCCGCTGGAAGGCTATTCCATACATCCACTACCCTCTCTGTAAAGTAATACTTTTATTAGTCCCTGGCCTTATCTTACATCTAGGATAGCCTTATCCCACGCATGCTTAAACTCCTTCACTGCGTTTACCTCTACCACTTCCGCTGGAAGGCTATTCCATACACCCACTACCCTCTCAGTAAAGTAATACTTTCATTAGTCCCTGGCCTTATCTTATATCTAGGATAGCCTTATACCTATCCCACGCATGCTTAAACTCCTTCACTGTATTAACCTCTACCACTTCCGCTGGAAGACTATTCCATGCATCCACTACCCTCTCAGTAAAGTAATACTTTCATTAGTCCCTGACCTTATCTTATATCTAGGATAGCCTTATACCTATCCCATGCATGCTAAAACTCCTTCACTGTATTAACCTCTACCACTTCTACTGGAAGACTATTCCATACATCCACTACCCTCTCAGTAAAGTAATACTTTCATTAGTCCCTGGCCTTATCTTATATCTAGGATAGCCTTATACCTATCCCACGCATGCTTAAACTCCTTCACTGTATTAACCTCTACCACTTCTACTGGAAGACTATTCCATACATCCACTACCCTCTCAGTAATGTAATACTTTCATTAGTCCCTGGCCTTATCTTATATCTAGGATAGCCTTATACCTATCCCATGCATGCTTAAACTCCTTCACTGTATTAACCTCTACCACTTCCGCTGGAAGACTATTCCATGCATCCACTACCCTCTCAGTAAAGTAATACTTTCATTAGTCCCTGACCTTATCTTATATCTAGGATAGCCTTATACCTATCCCACGCATGCTTAAACTCCTTCACAGTATTAACCTCTACCACTTCTACTGGAAGACTATTCCATACATCCACTACCCTCTCAGTAAAGTAATACTTTCATTAGTCCCTGGCCTTATCTTATATCTAGGATAGCCTTATACCTATCCCATGTATGCTTAAACTCCTTCACTGTATTAACCTCTACCACTTCCACTGGAAGGCTATTCTATACATCCACCACCCTCTCAGTAATGTAATACTTACATTAGTCCCTGGCCTTATCTTATATCTAGGATAGCCTTATACCTATCCCACGCATGCTTAAACTCCTTCACTGTATTAACCTCTACCACTTCTACTGGAAGACTATTCCATACATCCACTACCCTCTCAGTAATGTAATACTTTCATTAGTCCCTGGCCTTATCTTGTATCTAGGATAGCCTTATACCTATCCCACGCATGCTTAAACTCCTTCACTGTATTAACCTCTACCACTTCTACTGGAAGACTATTCCATACATCCACTACCCTCTCAGTAAAGTAATACTTCCTGATATTACTTTTAAATCGTTGCCCCTCTAATTTAAGACTATGTCCTCTAGTTGTGGTAGTTTTTCTTCCTTTAAATATACTCTCTTCCGTTACTGTGTTGATTTCCTTTATGTATTTTAATGTTTCTATCATATCCCCCCTGTCCCCTAGCATTTTGTCTACCGTATCCCTGTCTCCTGGTTCCTCACCCTCTCCAGCCTTCCCCAGTTCCTGTCCTGATTCCTTTACCTAATCTACCCCGTGCTGTCTCCCACCACCTAGGTGTCCTGCTTCCTTTCTCCAGCACCGCTAGGACTGGGCCAAGGGGCGACTAAACCGAAGACAACAGCCGACAGCGGATCATGGTTCGTGACACACGGGACTCACATTGGGTCCTTTTTTTTTTTTGTTGGTCTCTTCTCTACTTTTGGTCTTTGTTACAGAACAAAAAGGTCCAAGAGGATGTTCTCCCCTCAGTTCCACTGCTCGTTTCTGACGGCGGCTGGTTTGATATCCGTCCTTCGCTTCTTTGTCAGTTTTATGACTTTGGTTTTTATTTTATGATTCTTATTATTTCCCAACGTTATTACTAAGGGAGCATCGTAAACAGAAAGCTCTGGCTCTTGACGTTCTGGTGGGTGAAGATTTCTGTCTCCGGCCTCTCTGTCGCGGAGGAAGTCATTGGAGGCCCCGTCTACTGTTTGTGGTCTGTGTAACGAGAGTCACAATGGGCGCGTTGGTTAACCAAAGACATTTTGTTATGCCGACTATTTGTTTGAAAATCTCTTCAATTCAGGAAAACAAGATGAATAAAATATGTTTTGTCTCTATCGGGCTCTACAACAGACAATATTTTGGTGTCATGCCGGGATTTTCTGACTTTGTGGTTAGGATCATTATAATGTGTGTTTTTTAACTATTGTAGACCACTAAATAAAACATCTGGTAGCATAATACAATGTACATTTTAAATTATAACATAAATCAGCAAAGTTTAGATTGATAGGACCACTCCGACTTAGGCAATTACCTCCCCTTATTCATGCGTTTTGAAGTTCAATAATTATAATAATTCCATGTGTTTATTACAATTTTAATAGCTGTATTCTGAATATGTTTAACTGACTCACAATCATCGCGGTGTGGAGCTTCTACTGACCCGCCCCACTCAGGAGCATTTGGCAGGAGTCTCTGTGGCGGAAAAAAACAACATAAAAAAATGGCTGAACATATACATCAAACAGTAGCAATTCAGACGTACAAAATTGGATAAATAAGTGTTTTTGTGAGAGGGATGTTTGCCTTTAAGGGATATATGCCTGGTGTGGTAGAGTTATTCTCCCATCTTTTTTTGGACAATGATTTTGTGGTTTTTCTCTATTAAACATTGAATAA
>CM069859.1:216896346-216906346 GCA_036172795.1 Pelodytes ibericus
AGAAGTGGTAGAGGTTAATACAGTGAAGGAGTTTAAGCATGCATGGGATAGGTATAAGGCTATCTTAGATATAAGATAAGGCCAGGGACTAATGAAAGTATTACATTACTGAGAGGGTAGTGGATGTATGGAATAGTCTTCCAGTAGAAGTGGTAGAGGTTAATACAGTGAAGGAGTTTATGCCTGCGGGGGATAGGTATAAGGCTATCCTAGATATAAGATAAGGCCAGGGACTAATGAAAGTATTACTTTACTGAGAGGGTAGTGGATGCATGGAATAGTCTTCCAGTGGAAGTGGTAGAGGTTAATACAGTGAAGGAGTTTAAGCATGTGTGGGATAGGTATAAGGCTATCCTAGATATAAGATAAGGCCAGGGACTAATGAAAGTATTACTTTACTGAGAGGGTAGTGGATGCATGGAATAGTCTTCCAGTAGAAGTGGTAGAGGTTAATACAGTGAAGGAGTTTAAGCATGCGTGGGATAGGTATAAGGCTATTCTAGATATAAGATAAGGAACTGGGGACTAATAAAAGTATTTAGAACATTGGGCAGACTAGATGGACCGAATGGTTCTTATCTGCCGGTGACACATTCTATGTTTCTATTTGCTCCTTAGCTGGTCTGAAAATTACAACCTCAGATAAACTGCAACAAAAATAAAGCCAACGTGGAGAAGCCCTGGTGAAAGACTAAGTATGATTGAGAATCTTGTAGAAGCGTCTGTAGCAGCAATAACCTGAAGTCATGGTTTACACTTCTATACAATGTTGCTTCAGTTCGTTGAGGTTTGCTGGGAGACATTACAACACCTTGATTCTGTTCTTTTTCAGCCATTTTGTTGTAGATTTGCTGGTGTGCTTGGTGTCGTTGCCCTGTTCTATGACCCAACCTAGACCAAGCTTTATCTGTCGGACAGATGGCCTCAGATTTGACTCTACAATACTTTGGTATTCAGACGACCATCCCAGATCCTGTGGTGGCAAAACAAGCACAAATCTGTAGGTCAATATGGCATGTATTATATATATAATATATTTATACTATATAGAGGTCTAGAAAAAACACACCGTTCCTTTTTCCGAAAATGGATTCGGATCGGACATATTGCACGAATTGAAAGGGATCCCTGAAATAGAGCTACACAATATGAATACAACCTTGCAGGGCCAGCCTTAAGTGTCACGGCGCCCTGTGCGGGCTTTCCCCATGGCGCCCCCCCCCCCACCTGTTCTGTCTCTCTCCCCCCCGCGCGTGTTCATTTTCTCTATCGCCCCTCCACCTGTTCTGTCTCTCTAGCCCTGTTCTGTCTCTCTCTCTCCCCCCTCCCTCTGTTCTGTCTCTCTCTCCCCCCCTCATCCTGTTCTGTCTCTCTTTCCCCCCCCCTCATCCTGTTCTGTCTCTCTCCCCCTGTTCTGTCCTTCTCTCACCCCCTGTTCTGTATCTCACCCCCTGTTCTGTCCCTCTCTCACCCCCTGTTCTCTCTCTCCCCCCTCTCCTTCCTTTGCCTGTTGTGGATCAGGGGAGGGGGCGGAGCTAACTGGCTGAGAGGTGTAGCTCCGCCCCCACCCTGCCGAGCAGAGGGCTGGTGAGGGGGGATCTTTTGATCTTCCCCCAGCCAGTGCCTCTACCGGCTTTTTTTTTTTTTCTTCTAGCGGCCGGGCGGCGCCCCCTGGAGGCCGGCCCTGCAACCTTGAATACAATTGGGATTCGGAGATGATTGCCACATTACAGTAGCTTAATGGGAGGATTTTTCCAACTCAACTATTTTGGCCTTAAAGGGACTGTCTGGCGCCCAGAATGCATCTTCCAAATATTAATGTATATTAATGTGCTTTCAAAGTAATCTAAAATGCATGATTTGCTTTTTGCATTGCTTAACATTTTAAATACTTACAGTTAGATGAATTTGTGAAATGACAGCAGTTTGCAAGAAACCCAGGACTGCCCACACTAGCTGAGTAAAAGCAATCTCCTTTTTGTGAATGAATTGAATTTCCTGTCTCTATAGTGATGTCATCAGGCAATGTGTTGCATTGTTAAGAGATCCTACTTTGTACAAGTTTATCACAGTCCACACAATATATTCTATTCCAGCAGCAAAGGAAGTGACTAAATGAAACAAAACTTTATATCCTCAGTGTCTATATAATCAGTGCTGCTGCACCTGCAGTAAACATGCAGAGTAAAAACAAATTCCTACTTTAATTTGTTTTCATTTTTTTTCGTAAAATCTTTCTAGCGTATGGTTTCCAAACTGCTTCAATATCTGTTGTTGCTAAGCATCAGTTTCCCTTTATACCCCCTTCCGGCCGCTAATTCCTATTTGCAATTATTTTTAGAAATTTGTAAAGAATAATAAAAAAAATACATAAACAAACCTATAAGCAGAATATATTAACTGAACACATTTTAAAATGATCTCAGGACAAACTAACACATTTGCACTGGTAAAAGAATAAACCAGGGTTCGTGACCACCTCATGTGGCAGATATCTAGTATCTGACCCCCATCGCTTCCTTCACATAAGTGCCACACTTACATGGGGGTTTTGAGCAAAATACCCCCCGAAATGGTCACACTACATGGATGGGGCGGCAAAGTCAATCTTCGCCTAGGGTTACAAAAATCCTAGGCCCCCAACAGGAGAAAACAAGCGCAGTCTTTTCCATAATATACACAACCCTCCCCCCCAACAACTAAGCGCTTTATTCCTGACCAAGGGAATAAACAAAGGGATTTCAAACTCAGAGCCAAAGTGGCCGGATACTTTGGCCTTAAGTCTACATTTCTCTAGTTCTGGCCTGGAATAATGCAATATATGTAAGGCCATCATGACAAAGGTTTCCTGTCATTTCCCTCACCTGTCAGTTAAGCCAAGGGCCCAATAAGGGCACCGCAGGGGGGTGGCAATGAGTGGATAGAGGGGATGGCCTTAGGCTATATATTGCAGGATTTACAGAAATGATTTCCTGTTTAAAGTAAAATGACAAGTTCCCTCCCTCCCATCCCTAGGTGACGAAGAAGGAAGTGGCAGCGGGGGTCCCCGAGGTTTGGCGCTTGTGCAGGGGGTTGGTCATCTGGGGTATGGCCAACCCGGTTGGGCAGTAGCTGTGGGAAGCTAGCTGCACGGGCTCCCCATGGGCTTGTCCCTGGGGAGTGAGGCATGGCTACTGTGCAAACAGGGACGTCAGTAGCCGTGAGTCATGTGGTACGCCTGCGCCAGATTCTCGGGGTCCTGATCCTAGATGGTCTAGGATAAGGCACACGCTACCGCTAAGGTTCAGTAGTATTGTTTCATGTTGTTTATATTTATGGTTATAAAAGCATGTGTTGGTTGGTATATATGTATAGAATGTTTGTATATATATATAATTGTATATGCCCGGTTATTTATTTATTTATAAAGTTTTAACCATATTTGGTTTACAGTAATATTCGTTACTTATTTCAGCTATATTTTAGCTGTCAATTTATGTTGCAGCATTTCAATAAAGACTGCGACCTTTCTAGCCACTCAGTTGTCTGTCTCTTTATTGGTGGGGGGAATGTATTATCATGTATACCTTGGTCATGTCAATTCCCTGCATTCTTTCATGAACATGGTCATACATTTTAAAGTGGCGTGCCCCTTTAAAGCTAGGTGTCACTTGCTGGCAGGAGACTTGTTTGTAATGCAGTGAGCTGTCACCATTGTGTCATACCCCACGGATTGGAACATATAGATAAGGCGAGGGCAGGCGTTCTCCCTGCTGCAGGGCCCAGAGCCGCTAATCTAATCGGAGGCTCTTGAGATGCATTCTGCCCGTACCCTTCACATTAGACAACCACAGATTTGCGCTGGCCAGAATCTAATCTCTCCTCCACGCAACTTTCTTTATGTGTTAACTCTGGGGGGGGGGGGGGGGGGGGGAGAATACAGACAACAAGTATAAAGCCAAAGAACAAAATAACACACTTAACAACGGGTATGTGGAACTGAGAGATGCAAAATCCACACCTCCTAGATCAGTTTATTTATTCCCAAAAATATATACAACATGGGGAAAAAGGAAGCCTAAAAGAATTAGTCATTAAAGGCTGGTGGGGCCTTCTGTATCAGTCACACAGCGATTAATTATATTTACAATCCGAAAAATCACAATACCATGTTTTTTTTACTTCCAAAGTCATTAATAGACCTAGGGATTCATTCATTGCAGGGAACTGATAAGGTAATGTCAAACTTAATGGGACAGTCTAGTCCCCAAACTTACTTTGGCGCATGATGAAGATTACTGCTTGTATAATGGCTGCATGAATTACATTTTTAATATTTGACTCAAGCCCTCCCCCAGCGATTACTCTGCATGTTTACTGCAGGTGCGGCCGCACTGATTCTATAGACACCAAGGATATAAAGGTTTGTTTCATTTAGTCATTCCCTGTGCTCTTGGAATAGAATACATTGTGTGGAATGTGATAAACGTGCTCTTGTACACAGTAGAATCTCTTAACAGTGCAACACATTGTCTGATGACATCACTAGAGAGACAGGAAATTCCATTCATTTGAATGAAATTATTCTCATTGGTTGCTGCAGTTGGAAAAATGTCCCCCATTCGGCTGAAAGAGGGAATCATTACATGAACATTTGGGAATGGTGGGCAGCTGGATGAGGGAACTGAAAAGGGAATTTCAAACTAGCCGAGTGTGAAAAATTCTGAAATTCAGTTGAGAGGAAGAATCGCAGGGAATTGACAAGGAAATTTCAAACCTAAGACCAAAAAAATAAGTTCTGCTTTAATGGAATGATTGCATCAAGTGTAGGCATTTTTAAATAGAAATGCTTTAATGAAATAATATAAATCTGCTGTCAGTGGGCAGACATCTTGGGTCAGATCTTCCTTCATCCCTGTATTTCTTGCAAATTTGGCAACTCGACAAGTCATAAAGACGCAATCTTTCAGTCAAACAGAACTTCATGTTTTTTGGACACCGAAAGTCTGACAATCAAATCTCTAAATGAACAAGCTCTAAATACTGATGGCAATATAATCATTTGTAGCATACCTGCCAAGCGTCCCAATTTTTGAGGGACAGTCCCTATTTTGAACTCAAATCCCTCTTCTATTTTCTGGGAGCTCAGAAAGGGCTGAAATTATACAATGCTACAGCGTTGAGCAATCCCACATCATTCAATTCCAGGCTACCCTTAAGGAGTTTAAGCATGCAAGGGATAGGTATAAGGCTATCCTAGATATAAGATAAGGAACTGGGGACTAATGAAAGTATTACATTACTGAGAGGGTAGTGGATGCATGGAATAGTCTTCCAGTAGAAGTGGTAGAGGTTAATACAGCGAAGGAGTTTAAGCATGCATGGGATAGGTATAAGGCTATCCCAGATATAAGATAAGGCCAGGGACTAATGAAAGTATTACATTACTGAGAGGGTAGTGGATGCATGGAATAGTCTTCCAGTAGAAGTGGTAGAGGTTAATACAGTGAAGGAGTTTAAGCATGCATGGGATAGGTATAAGGCTATCCTAGATATAAGATAAGGCCAGGGACTAATGAAAGTATTACTTTACTGAGAGGGTAGTGAATGCATGGAATAGTCTTCCAGTAGAAGTGGTAGAGGTTAATACAGTGAAGGAGTTTAAGCATGCGTGGGATAGGTATAAGGCTATCCTAGATATAAGATAAGGCCAGGGACTAATGAAAGTATTACATTACTGAGAGGGTAGGGGATGCATGGAATAGTCTTCCAGTAGAAGTGGTAGAGGGTAATACAGTGAAGGAGTTTAAGCATGCATGGGATAGGTATAAAGCTATCCTAGATATAAGATAAGGCCAGGGACTAATGAAAGTATTACTTTACTGAGAGGGTAGTGGATGCATGGAATAGTCTTCCAGTAGAAGTGGTAGAGGTTAATACAATGAAGAAGTTTAAGCATGCATGGGATAGGTATAAGGCTATCCTAGATATAAGATAAGGCCAGGGACTAATGAAAGTATTACTTTACTGAGAGGGTAGTGGATGCATGGAATAGTCTTCCAGTAGAAGTGGTAGAGGTTAATACAGTGAAGCAGTTTAAGCATGCATGGGATAGTTATACGGTTATCCTAGATATAAGATAAGGCCAGGGACTAATGAAAGTATTACTTTACTGAGAGGGTAGTGGATGCATGGAATAGTCTTCCAGTAGAAGTGGTAGAGGTTAATACAGTGAAGCAGTTTAAGCATGCATGGGATAGTTATAAGGTTATCCTAGATATAAGATAAGGCCAGGGACTAATGAAAGTATTACTTTACTGAGAGGGTAGTGGATGCATGGAATAGTCTTCCAGTAGAAGTGGTAGAGGTTAATACAGTGAAGGAGTTTAAGCATGCATGGGATAGGTATAAGGCTATCCTAGATATAAGATAAGGCCAGGGACTAATGAAAGTATTACTTTACTGAGAGGGTAGTGGATGTATGGAATAGTCTTCCAGTAGAAGTGGAAGAGGTTAATACAGTGAAGGAGTTTAAGCATGCGTGGGATAGGTATAAGGCTATCCTAGATATAAGATAAGGCCAGGGACTAATGAAAGTATTACATTACTGAGAGGGTAGTGGATGTATGGAATAGCCCTCCAGTAGAAGTGGTAGAGGTTAATACAGTGAAGGAGTTTAAGCATGCATGGGATAGGTATAAGGCTATCCTAGATATAAGATAAGGCCAGGGACTAATGAAAGTATTACATTACTGAGAGGGTAGTGGATGTATGGAATAGTCTTCCAGTAGAAGTGGTAGAGGTTAATACAGTGAAGGAGTTTAAGCATGCGTGGGATAGGTATAAGGATATCCTAGTTATAAGGCCAGGGACTAATGAAAGTATTACTATACTGAGAGGGTAGTGGATGTATGGAATAGCCTTCCAGTAGAAGTGGTAGAGGTTAATACAGTGAAGGAGTTTAAGCATGCATGGGATAGGTATAAGGCTATCCTAGATATAAGATAAGGCCAGGGACTAATGAAAGTATTACTATACTGAGAGGGTAGTGGATGTATGGAATAGTCTTCCAGTAGAAGTGGTAGAGGTTAATACAGTGAAGGAGTTTAAGCATGCATGGGATAGGTATAAGGCTATCCTAGATATAAGATAAGGCCAGGGACTAATGGAAGTATTACTATACTGAGAGGGTAGTGGATGCATGGAATAGCCTTCCAGTAGACGTGGTAGAGGTTAATACAGTGAAGGAGTTTAAGCATGCATGGGATAGGTATAAGGCTATCCTAGATATAAGATAAGGCCAGGGACTAATGAAAGTATTACATTACTGAGAGGGTAGTGGATGCATGGAATAGTCTTTCAGAAGAAGTGGTAGAGGTTAATACAGTGAAGGAGTTTAAGCATGCGTGGGATAGGTATAAGGCTATCCTAGATAAAAGATAAGGTCAGGGACTAATGAAAGTATTACTTTACTGAGAGGGTAGTGGATGTATGGAATAGCCTTCCAGTAGAAGTGGTAGAGGCTAATACAGTGAAGGAGTTTAAGCATGCATGGGATAGGTATAAGGCTATCCTAGATATAAGATAAGGCCAGGGACTAATGAAAGTATTACTTTACTGAGAGGGTAGTGGATGTATGGAATAGCCTTCCAGTAGAAGTGGTAGAGGTTAATACAGTGAAGGAGTTTAAGCATGCATGGGATAGGTATAAAGCTATCCTAGATATAAGATAAGGCCAGGGACTAATGAAAGTATTACTTTACTGAGAGGGTAGTGGATGCATGGAATAGTCTTCCAGTAGAAGTGGTAGAGGTTAATACAATGAAGGAGTTTAAGCATGCATGGGATAGGTATAAGGCTATCCTAGATATAAGATAAGGCCAGGGACTAATGAAAGTATTACTTTACTGAGAGGGTAGTGGATGCATGGAATAGTCTTCCAGTAGAAGTGGTAGAGGTTAATACAGTGAAGCAGTTTAAGCATGCATGGGATAGTTATACGGTTATCCTAGATATAAGATAAGGCCAGGGACTAATGAAAGTATTACTTTACTGAGAGGGTAGTGGATGCATGGAATAGTCTTCCAGTAGAAGTGGTAGAGGTTAATACAGTGAAGCAGTTTAAGCATGCATGGGATAGTTATAAGGTTATCCTAGATATAAGATAAGGCCAGGGACTAATGAAAGTATTACTTTACTGAGAGGGTAGTGGATGCATGGAATAGTCTTCCAGTAGAAGTGGTAGAGGTTAATACAGTGAAGGAGTTTAAGCATGCATGGGATAGGTAGAAGGCTATCCTAGATATAAGATAAGGCCAGGGACTAATGAAAGTATTACTTTACTGAGAGGGTAGTGGATGTATGGAATAGTCTTCCAGTAGAAGTGGAAGAGGTTAATACAGTGAAGGAGTTTAAGCATGCGTGGGATAGGTATAAGGCTATCCTAGATATAAGATAAGGCCAGGGACTAATGAAAGTATTACATTACTGAGAGGGTAGTGGATGTATGGAATAGCCCTCCAGTAGAAGTGGTAGAGGTTAATACAGTGAAGGAGTTTAAGCATGCATGGGATAGGTATAAGGCTATCCTAGATATAAGATAAGGCCAGGGACTAATGAAAGTATTACATTACTGAGAGGGTAGTGGATGTATGGAATAGTCTTCCAGTAGAAGTGGTAGAGGTTAATACAGTGAAGGAGTTTAAGCATGCGTGGGATAGGTATAAGGATATCCTAGTTATAAGGCCAGGGACTAATGAAAGTATTACTATACTGAGAGGGTAGTGGATGTATGGAATAGCCTTCCAGTAGAAGTGGTAGAGGTTAATACAGTGAAGGAGTTTAAGCATGCATGGGATAGGTATAAGGCTATCCTAGATATAAGATAAGGCCAGGGACTAATGAAAGTATTACTATACTGAGAGGGTAGTGGATGTATGGAATAGTCTTCCAGTAGAAGTGGTAGAGGTTAATACAGTGAAGGAGTTTAAGCATGCATGGGATAGGTATAAGGCTATCCTAGATATAAGATAAGGCCAGGGACTAATGGAAGTATTACTATACTGAGAGGGTAGTGGATGCATGGAATAGCCTTCCAGTAGACGTGGTAGAGGTTAATACAGTGAAGGAGTTTAAGCATGCATGGGATAGGTATAAGGCTATCCTAGATATAAGATAAGGCCAGGGACTAATGAAAGTATTACATTACTGAGAGGGTAGTGGATGCATGGAATAGTCTTTCAGAAGAAGTGGTAGAGGTTAATACAGTGAAGGAGTTTAAGCATGCGTGGGATAGGTATAAGGCTATCCTAGATAAAAGATAAGGTCAGGGACTAATGAAAGTATTACTTTACTGAGAGGGTAGTGGATGTATGGAATAGCCTTCCAGTAGAAGTGGTAGAGGCTAATACAGTGAAGGAGTTTAAGCATGCATGGGATAGGTATAAGGCTATCCTAGATATAAGATAAGGCCAGGGACTAATGAAAGTATTACTTTACTGAGAGGGTAGTGGATGTATGGAATAGCCTTCCAGTAGAAGTGGTAGAGGTTAATACAGTGAAGGAGTTTAAGTATGCATGGGATAGGTATAAGGCTATCCTAGATATAAGATAAGGCCAGGGACTAATGGAAGTATTACTTTACTGAGAGGGTAGTGGATGTATGGAATACCCTTCCAGTAGAAGTGGTAGAGATTAATACAGTGAAGGAGTTTAAGCATGCATGGGATAGGTATAAGGCTATCCTAGATATAAGATAAAGCCAGGGAATAATGAAAGTATTACTTTACTGAGAGGGTAGTGGATGCATGGAATAACCTTCCAGTAGAAGTGGTAGAGGTTAATACAGTGAAGGAGTTTAAGCATGCGTGGGATAGGTATAAGGCTATCCTAGATATAAGATAAGGCCAGGGACTAATGAAAGTATTACTTTACTGAGAGGGTAGTGGATGTATGGAATAGTCTTCCAATAGAAGTGGTAGATATTAATACAGTGAAGGAGTTTAAGCATGTGTGGGATAGA
>CM069859.1:219931346-220113846 GCA_036172795.1 Pelodytes ibericus
AGGTGTCAAATGTTTGTAGTATGAGAAAAGTCCTTTACATTTTAGGAAATCAGAGGGGTTATTTATCTCTTACCTTCCTCTCCAGTAAGTGTTAATATGATGCATTGGCAAAGTCACTCTCACGGAATCCTGGGTAAGTGTCAAGAAGCCAGAGACAAAAAACAGGTCATGATGGAGTGTGTTTAAATCTGTGGCCAAGTGGTACCATTCTCATCTCTGCAGCATCATCTGTTCCTAACTTTTACCTGCTGAGACCACCGCAACATATTAACACAAGAAAACAGCTTATTAGCAGCTCCAACCTGAATTAATTTAATTTGATAAGTACATCTTACAATTAACTAAGTCTGTTGAGTGTTTAACCATGATAATGAGAAAAGTATTGAACCGCTTAAACCCACACAGACTAAAAATCCCTACCCAAATAATGACACAGCCCAGGAACTTGGGGTCAAGGGCATAGGCCACAGCTTTATTAAGGGGATTTAATCATGAAAGGGGGAGCTGCAGGAAATTGACAAGGCAATCTCAAATTTAAGACTTTGGCCATAAGTTTGAAATTCTCTTCTCAATTTCCTGCAAATCCCTCTTTGACAAAAAAAAAAAAAGTCCCACGAGCATGTGGATTATTGCTTGATAAAGAGAATCATGATGACTTAGGGCGTAGTGTGGCAGTCTCGCCCCTGTCATGAAGCAAAACTTATTAAAGAACAGCTGTCACCCCTATAGTGACGTACTAATTAAACCTGTAAACCTTCTCCACTGCACTGTGACTTTCCTTCCTAATCTATTCAATGTCAAATCTGTACCTTTTTAGCAGCACTGACATATCCTGCCATGGCTTTCCTCCCTTGGTTTGGATAAGTGAAACTCTCACCCAAGCTTCTGGAAGTCCTGTCCCTTGCGTGGCTTGTATACTTGCCACATGGCTGCATCACCCTGTGTATTGTGCATCCAGGTGATTTTACTATTGTTCAACAACAGCTAACATGGAATGTTATGTCTACCTTAGTTAATGGCACTCATTTTATTAAGCCTGCTTGGATGAAAGGCTTAGAAGATGCTATCAGGATTCAAACTTGCAACTGCAGATTCTACAGTTGGGGCACTAACCCAATTAGTCATGACACTGGCTTTTATGGGAGGGGGTGTTATTGAGGGACACTGACCGTGCTAGGGTTAATGGTGGTGGTGGGGGGGGAACAGTTTCTGATATTTGGCCAGGCTTTCTCAGCAAAATTAAATAAGTCATCTGAATTTCAAGTACCAGCGTCTTGATAATTTACCATCATTACACAAACACGGCTGTTTATTTGTATGTATCTCACAAACAATTAATTGCCAGGGATTTATAACAAGCCCAAGTGCTGAATCTAATTAAGTTTTTTTCTATATTTGTTAGAATTAACTAAACAAAACAAAACAATTTGGAGCTCGGTAACTGTGATTTACAGTTGCTCGCACCCATTAGTGGATAATTAAAGGGACCCTGTCGTGCACGGGTTTTACAGGGGACGATGGCACAGACATGTGTGTAGTGCTGTGCGTTTAGCACATTTTTTTGGGCTGATGGGTAAAAAAATTCCAACATATAAATATTGAAGCAGGGAGTAGGACCATGTGACTCTCTAGCTCTGAATTAAAATGATGCTAAGTGAACCCATTTCATGTGATGGGCTTAGTAGTAGAGGGGGATAGCTAACGATCTTGGCCTCACTCCCAGGGATACTAACATCGGGTTTTGGTGAAATGGCAACTGGTTTTTTTTTTCTCCAACTAGGTTCTTGCAATTTGGTTTTAATTCACTTTAACTCACTGTTTATAAACCCTGTTTATAAATAAAGAGGGGGGGGGGGGTAGATTTGTGCCAATATAACACATAAAGGATGACTGTCAGCAAAAGAAAATGTAATTCTGTTTGACTGAAACTTTGCATTTTTTAAATAGAAACACTTTCATGAAAAATATAGATAACATACCTGGTTGAGCCCTTGCTGCTTGTATATCAATATCATGGGGTGATCATCATATCCTGGGTCAGATCTTTCTGCACTTGATCAAAGATTCATCATATCTTCCCCCTGATAGAGCTACACAAGCAAATGAGGCTTAATCAGGCACTTATTTGAATCCTTTCCTTGAAGCACTTAATGCAATCTTTCAATTAAATTTAACCCAATTTTTGCCTAAAACCCTTAAAAGGAATACAGTGATAGTGAAAGTGCTGGGAAGAAAAATTATGAATCCTAAGGATACTTAAAATTTAAAAAATAATAAACAGGTAGAGATATTGGGGTCCGTGTATAAACACGGCACATACTCTGTGCTAAATAGTGCGCTATCGACTTGTGCGCCGACTCCCGGGGATATATATTTTCTACTTGTTCCGGCACACTTTACGGTGGAGCAGATTAGTGTCCAAGGGGGTCATGTACAAAAAAAACGCAAATGTATTTTATGTGCAAAAGTATTTTTGCACTTTGCTCCTATTGCCATGTACTAAACATTTACACTATAATAGTACATACGAGCAAATTGCGAATAAAAACTGGCAATTTTGCGAATATTTTTCCTACCTCTTTTGATAGCGCTCGCTAAAAGCTGGTGTCATTTTCACACGCAAATAAGAATTATTTTTTACAAAATATTCGCAAAGCTCTTTAGCGTACGCAAATATAATCGCGATTTATTAGCGCAACCGGAAAAATGCACGCTAAATAAAAATAAACGGAAGAGGCGCAAATCAGAGAAAACAAGCGCAAAATGTTACAAATAACCGCACATTGCTCCTTACTCATGTTTTACCTATTTTTTTCCCCACTGCACTTGTTTAATACATGACCCCCCAAGACTCCTCTTTTGCACTAAAAAGTGAAGGGCTTTATAAAAAGGCACAATTGCCGTTAAACTTAATAAATTGCAAATGTGTCTTTTTATCCTCTTCCTGACACTAGCCAGTGCTGGAATTTTTATACTCGACCAGTGCTGTATTTACCGCGAGGCATCCTAGGCGGATGCCTAGGGCGGCAAATTTTGGGGGGCGGCAGCGCCCCCCCAGCACTGAAAAAAAAAAAAGATCCCCCCTCACCAACGCTCTGCCTGCCAGGCTGCACGGGGAGCCGAACAGGCAGCACAGAGAAACCGCCGTGCTGCCTGTTCGGCTCCCCGTGCAGTGTGCCGACACGGAAGTCCCGACAGTCACGTGACAGGCGCGCTGACGTCATACGCGCGCCCGGTCACGTGATCTGTCGGCACAATCGCCGGGAAGCCGAACAGGCAGCATGGAGGGACCATGCTGCCTGCCACTAGCCACCAAGGAAAGGTAAGTGCTGATGGGAGACAGTGTGTGTGTGTGTGTGTGTGTGTGACTGAGTGTGATGGGAGTCAGAGTGTGTGTGTGTGTGTGTGTGTGACTGAGTGTGATGGGAGTCAGAGTGTGTGTGACTGAGTGTGATGGGAGTCAGAGTGTGTGTGATGGGAGACAGTGTGTGTGACTGAGTGTGATGGGAGTCAGAGTGTGTGTGAAGGGAGTCAGAGTGTGTGACTGAGTGTGATGGGAGTAGGAGTGTGTGACTGAGTGTGATGGGAGTGTGTGTGTGATGGGAGTGTGAGCTTGATGTGAATCTGAATGATGGGGCATGTCTTAGGTGTGTAACGTGGGTGTGCAGCTTGGGTAGGGGGGTGCCCGGATTTTGTCTGCCTAGGGCAGCACAAAATCAAGATACACCACTGTACTCGACCACTAAAATGTACAACATTTTTACCTGTCTTCTATTTTTATTTCTTTAATATTGATAATTCTTCTTACCAGCTTTTCCCCATCACTATATAACTTTCGCCCTTGGAGTCGTGGGACAAACTCTCTTTGGTGGTTATAGCTGCTTTTCTTTTTTATCTATGTTTCTTTCCGTCTCGCCCCCCCCCCCCCCCGCCCCCGCCATAAAGGTGTCAGACTGTATAAAAACAATGAAATCTCTGCCATAGATAAGATCTCAGACCTTGCATCTTTTTTTCCCCACTTTCTCGACACACTGCGTTACACACCCCTATCCCCCATTGTGCTTAGTGATTTCATTATCCTTTCCTTCTCAGTACTTCAGTTTCCTCCAGTTATTTATTCTAGACTGTCTTTGGCTGAGGCAGTGCAGCGAGCAATCTGAATCGGCTTCCGATAGTGAAGGCACTTAGCGCGCACATAATGGATAATTGTATAGTACCTGGATTAACATGATTTATGCCAGCAAGATAATTAAACCTGCTCATGCCAAAGACCTGAAGAGCCATGAGAAATTGGTCTTATTCTTTTTGATTTTCCTTTTATCAATGGAGTTTTCTGCCGGGTCTCATCTGAATTCTGCGAGCACCGCAGTCGCGAACTAGACAAATAATATAACAATGGCAATAGTGAGTTGGCCATTTTTACAGCTCTTTTTCATTCAGTGCTTGTCTACTGCGGTGGACTAACTCACGGTCGTCCACAGGAGCGAAGTCACATAAACCACTTTGTTTATTTGGACAGTACATACACGTGAATAATATTACGTTAGCATTACATTATCAATTATTTATAATATTTATTTATATGGCTCCAACAATTTTATGTAGCGCTAGACAAACTAGAACAGACTGATACATGAGGCAGAGAATCCTGCTTACAGAGCTTACAATCTAGAGGAACAAACTGGTACGTGAGGTAGAGAGCCCTGCTCGCAGAGCTTACAATCTAGAGGGACAGACTGATACATGAGGCAGAGAGCCCTGCTCACAGAGCTTACAATCTAGAGGGACAGACTGGTACGTGAGGTAGAGAGCCCTGCTTACAGAGCTTACAATCTAGAGGGACAGACTGACACATGAGGCAGAGAGCCCTGCTCACAGAGCTTACAATCTAGAGGGACAGACTGGTACGTGAGGTAGAGAACCCTGCTTACAGAGCTTACAATCTAGAGGAACAAACTGGTACGTGAGGTAGAGAGCCCTGCTTACAGAGCTTACAATCTAGAGGAACAAACTGGTACGTGAGGTAGAGAGCCCCGCTCGCAGAGCTTACAATCTAGAGGAACAGACTGGTACGTGAGGTAGAGAGCCCTGCTCACAGAGCTTACAATCTAGAGGGACAGACTGATACATGAGGTAGAGAGCCCTGCTCACAGAGCTTACAATCTAGAGGGACAGACTGATACATGAGGTAGAGAGCCCTGCTCACAGAGCTTACAATCTAGAGAGACAGACTGATACATGAGGTAGAGAGCCCTGCTCCCAGAGCTTACAATCTAGAGGGACAGACTGATACATGAGGTAGAGAGTCCTGCTCACAGAGCTTACAATCTAGAGGGACAGGCTGATACATGAGGTAGAGAGCCCTGCTCACAGAGCTTACAGTCTAGAGGGACAGACTGATACATGAGGTAGAGAGCCCTGGTCACAGAGCTTACAGTCTAGAGGGACAGACTGGTACGTGAGGTAGAGAGCCCTGCTCACAGAGCTTACAATCTAGAGGGACAGACTGACACATGAGGTAGAGAGCCCTGCTCGCAGAGCTTACAATCTAGAGGAACAGACTGGTACGTGAGGTAGAGAGCCCTGCTCACAGAGCTTACAATCTAGAGGAACAGACTGATACATGAGGTAGAGAGCCCTGCTCACAGAGCTTACAATCTAGAGGAACAGACTGATACATGAGGCAGAGAGCCCTGCTCACAGAGCTTACAGTCTAGAGGGACAGACGGATACATGAGGTAGGGAGCCCTGCTCACAGAGCTTACAGTCTAGAGGGACAGACGGATACATGAGGTAGGGAGCCCTGCTCACAGAGCTTACAATCTAGAGGGACAGACTGATACATGAGGTAGAGAGCCCTGCTCACAGAGCTTGCAATCTAGAGGGACAGACTGATACATGAGGTAGAGAGCCCTGCTCGCAGAGCTTACAATCTAGAGGGACAGACTGATACATGAGGTACAGAGCCCTGCTCGCAGAGCTTACAATCTAGAGTGACAGACTGATACATGATGTAGAGAGCCTTGCTCACAGAGCTTACAATCTAGATAAAAGGGAATTACAGACTGCGTTATATAAACAGAGACACACTGATACATGAGCTAGAGAGCCCTGCTCGCAGAGCTTACAATCTAGAGCAGAGGCGTCCAAGGTGCGGCCCGCCTGAGCTCTGCTCCGGTAGCAGCACCTCGAACTGCACACCACACGAGAAGCTGTGTCGGGTACACGCTCTGTGTAGGAAACTTCGTTCCCCGATACAGCTTCCCGTGCGGTGTGCAGCAGCGGTGCTGCTCTCGTGCACATATCCCCTCCTCTACCCTGCGCGTGAGGTCATGCGCAAGGGTCAGAGGGCGGGAAGAAACGCACCGGGAGCCCACAACCTCCACAGCCACGTGTGTGGGGGTAAGTGTATGTATGTATGTGAGTGTGTGTATAAATGTGGATGTGTGTGGGGGTTAAGTGTATGTATGTAAGTGTGTGTATCAATGTGTGTGTGGGGTAAGTGTATGTATGTATGTATGTGAGTGTGTGTGTGTGTGTGTATAAATGTGTATTAGTGTGTGGGGTAAGTGTATGTGAGTGTGTGTGGGGTAACTGTATGTATGTATGTGAGTGTGTGTGTATAAATGTGTGTGAGTGGGGTAACTGTATGTATGTATGTGAGTGTGTGTGTATAAATGTGTGTGAGTGGGGTAAGTGTATGTATGCGAGTATGTGTATAAATGTGTATCTATGTGAGTGGATGTTAAGTGGGTGTGGGGTAAGTGTATGTATGTATGTGAGTGTGTGTGTATAAATGTGTATGTGTGTGGGGTAAGTGTATGTATGTGAGTATGTGTGTATACAGGGCCGGCCTTAGGGGTGTGCGACCAGGGCCGGCGCTACCGTAAGGCAGCACAGGCGGCTGCCTTAGGGCGCACCAATGGGGGGGCGGGAAAATCGCCCGCTCCCCCAGACCCCAGTACTTACCTCCATGCTGCTGTTCATGCTGTGCGCTCCCCTCAGGCCGTGCGCATTCAATAAAGTGTGTTGAAACTTTTTTTTTCAACACACTTTATTGAATGCGCACGGCCTGAGGGGAGTGCACAGCGCTTCCCTCTCAGACACGGACCTGAACAGCAGCATGGAGGTAAGTACTGGGGTCTGGGTAAGGGGGGAGGAGGGAGGTATAACGAGCATCTGACTGGCATAATATTCCTGGGCATCTGACTGGCATAATATTACTGGGCATCTAACTGGCTTAATATTCCTGGGCTATGACTGGCATAATATTCCTGGGCATCTGACTGGCATAATATTCCTGGGCTATGACTGGCATAATATTCCTGGGCATCTAACTGGCATAATATTCCTGGGCATCTAACTGGCATAATATTCCTGGGCATCTGACTGGCATAATATTCCTGGGCTCTGAGTGGCATAATATTCCTGGGCATCTGACTGGCATAATATTACTGGGCATCTGAATGGCATAATATTCCTGGGCATCTGAATGGCATAATATTCCTGGGCATCTGACTGGCACAATATTACTGGGCATCTAACTGGCTTAATATTCCTGGGCTATGACTGGCATAATATTCCTGGGCATCTGACTGGCATAATATTACTGGGCTCTGACTGGTATAATATTCCTGGGCATCTGACTGGCATAATATTCCTGGGCTATGACTGGCATAATATTCCTGGGCTCTGACTGGCATAATATTCCTGGGCATCTGACTCGCATAATATTCCTGGGCATCTGACTGGCATAATATTCCTGGGCTATGACTGGGCATCTGACTGGCATAATATTCCTGGGCTATGACTGGCATAATATTCCTGGGCATCTAACTGGCATAATATTCCTGGGCATCTAACTGGCATAATATTCCTGGGCATCTGACTGGCATAATATTCCTGGGCTCTGAGTGGCATAATATTCCTGGGCATCTGACTGGCATAATATTACTGGGCATCTGAATGGCATAATATTCCTGGGCATCTGAATGGCATAATATTCCTGGGCATCTGACTGGCATAATGTTCCTGGGCATCTGAATGACATAATATTCCTGGGCATCTAACTGGCACAATATTCCTGGGCATCTGACTGGCATAATATTCCTGGGCTGTGACTGGCATAATATTCCTGGGCATCTAACTGGCATAATATTCCTGGGCATCTAACTGGCATAATATTACTGGGCATCTGACTGGCATAATATTCCTGGGCTCTGAGTGGCATAATATTCCTGGGCATCTAACTGGCATAATATTCCTGGGCATCTGAGTGGCATAATATTCCTGGGCTCTGAGTGGCATAATATTCCTGGGCATCTGACTGGCATAATATTACTGGGCATCTGAATGGCATAATATTCCTGGGCATCTGAATGGCATAATATTCCTGGGCATCTGACTGGCATAATGTTCCTGGGCATCTGAATGACATAATATTCCTGGGCATCTAACTGGCACAATATTCCTGGGCATCTAACTGGCATAATATTCCTGGGCATCTAACTGGCATAATATTCCTGGGCATCTGACTGGCATAATATTCCTGGGCTCTGAGTGGCATAATATTCCTGGGCATCTGACTGGCATAATATTCCTGGGCATCTGACTGGCATAATATTCCTGGGCATCTGAATGGCATAATATTCCTGGGCTCTGACTGGCATAATATTACTGGGCTCTGACTGGCATAATGTTCCTGGACATTTGACTGGCACACTATTCCTGGGCTCTGACTGGCATAATATTCCTGGGCTCTGACTGGCATAATATTCCTGGGCATCTGAATGGCATAATATTCCTGGGCATCTGACTGGCACACTATTCCTGGGCTCTGACTGGCATAATATTACTGGGCTCTGACTGGCATAATGTTCCTGGGCATCTGAAAGGCATAATATTCCTGGGCATCTGACTGGCATAATATTACTGGGCTCTGACTGGCATAATATTCCCATTGAAATACTGGTAAGTTTGTTGATTTAACTTTACTTCATTTTAAATATTGTATTTGTTCCCATTTTGTTTCTTCACTTCAAAATAAGATATATGCAGTGTGCATAGGAATTTGTTCATAGTTTTTGTTTTTACTATAGTCCGGCCCTCCAACGGTCTGAGGGACAGTGAACTGGCCCCCTGTTTAAAAAGTTTGAGGACCCATGGGCTAAATACTGGCATATTGAGTGGCAAAATAGTGTGTCTCAGGTTATGTGTGAATTGGTGTAACTGTGTGTGTGTAAGTGGTACGGGTGTCTGTGTGTGTGACTGCAAGGGTGTCTTTGTGTTTAAGGGTTTCAATGTGTGACACATTTAGAGCATGCGAGTTGAATATTTAGATTTATTTTCTACACTATACATTATTCATATATATATATATATATATATATATATATATATATATATATATATATAATTTAAGGAGGCTTAATGGTGTGGGAGGCGTGGCGGATCAGAGCAGGGGGGCACCAAAATGCACCTTCGCCTGTGTAGACGAAAATCCTTGCACCGGCCCTGTGTGCGACCTGTGCGAGCGCACAGGGCGCAACACCCCAGGGGGCGCCCGCCCGCCCGGTAAAAAAGAAAAAAAAAGTTTAAAAAAAAAAAAAAAATGCCGGTAGAGGCACTGGCTGGGGGAGATCAAAAGATCCCCCCTCACCAGCCCTCTGCTCGGCATTCTCTGCTTCGTCCGGGGAGGGGGCGGAGCTAACCGGCTCAGCGTTGTAGCTCCGCCCCCACTCCGGGAAGCAGAGCAGAGTCTGCTTCACAGGGAGCCACGGGCAGCATGAGATAGTGCTGCTCGGCTCCCCATGCCTGCATTAAGCATGGAGCCTGCATTAAGCATGGGGAGCCCGAGCAGCACCTTCTCTTGCTGCCCATGGCTCCCCGTAATGCAGACTGTGCTCTGCTTCCCGGGGTGGGGGCGGAGCTACACCGCTGTGCCGGTTAGCTCCGCCCCTCCCTGGATACACCTTTTCAGGCAAAGGTAAGGGAGGGGGGGAGAGAGACAGAACAGGTGTTAGGGGGGAGAGACAGAACAGGGGTTAGGGGGGAGACAGACAGAACAGGGGTTAGGGGGGAGAGACAGAACAGGGGTTAGGGGGGAGAGACAGAACAGGGGTTAGGGGGGAGAGACAGAACAGGGGTTAGGGGGGAGAGACAGAACAGGGGTTAGGGGGGAGAGAGACAGACAGAACAGGGGGAGGGGAGAGAGAGACAGACAGAACAGGGGTTAGGGGGGAGAGACAGAACAGGGGGAGGGGAGAGAGAGACAGACAGAACAGGGGTTAGGGGGGAGAGACAGAACAGGGGGAGGGGAGAGAGAGACAGACAGAACAGGGGGAGGGGAGAGACAGAACAGGGGCAGGGGGGAGAGACAGAACAGGGGCAGGGGGAGAGACAGAACAGGGGCAGGGGGGAGACAGAACAGGGGGAGGGGGAGAGAGAGAGAACAGGGGGAGGGGGGAGAGACAGAACAGGGTTTAGGGGGGAGAGAGACAGACAGAACAGGGGTTAGGGGGGACAGACAGAACAGGGGTTAGGGGGGAGAGAGACAGACAGAACAGGGGGAGGGGAGAGAGAGACAGAGAGAACAGGGGGAGGGGGGAGAGAGACAGACAGAACAGGGGTTAGGGGGGAGAGACAGAACAGGGGGAGGGGAGAGAGAGACAGACAGAACAGGGGTTAGGGGGGAGAGACAGACAGAACAGGGGGAGGGGAGAGACAGACAGACAGAACAGGGGTTAGGGGGGAGAGACAGACAGACAGAACAGGGGGAGGGGGAGAGAGAGAGAGAACAGGGGGAGGGGGAGAGAGAGAGAACAGGGGGAGGGGGGAGAGACAGAACTGGGGGAGAGAGACAGAACAGGGGACGGGGGAGAGAGACAGAACAGGGGACGGGGGGAGAGAGACAGAACAGGGGACGGGGGGGAAAGAGACAGAACACAGGGAGAGAGAGAGAGACAGACATGGCAAGGAAGAGGAAAGGGACAAACATGGGAAGGGAGAGATACACAAACATAGGGGGGTGAAAGAGACGGGGGGGGCGCCACGTGGGAAGCCCGCACAGGGCGCCGGAACACTTAAGGCCGGCCCTGTGTGTATAAATGTGTATGTGTGTGTGTGGTAATTGTGGCTGTGTGTGTGGGAAGGGGGGTAAGTGTGACTGTGTATGATTGTGTGTGTTTGTAGTTAATGTGACCTCTACACATTAGTGTAATAAATATATATATATATATATACATGCACACACATGTATATAATTATATATATTATTCTCTGAATGAATGAAAAATGAATGCGGCCCACGCACGCATACATTTCTAGCGAAGTGGCCCTTTGCAGAATAAACTTGGACACCCCTGATCTAGAGGGGGAGACTGATACATGAAGTAGAGAGCCTTCCTCACAGAGCTTACAATCTAGAGGAACAGACTGATACATGAGGTAGAGAGCCCTGCTCACAGAGCTTACAATCTAGAGGGACAGACTGATACATGAGGTAGAGAGTCCTGCTCACAGAGCTTACAATCTAGAGGGACAGACTGATACATGAGGTAGAGAGCCCTGCTCACAGAGCTTACAATCTAGAGGGACAGGCTGATAAATGAGGTAGAGAGCCCTGCTCACAGAGCTTACAATCTAGAGGGACAGACTGATACATGAGGTAGAGAGTCCTGCTCACAGAGCTTACAATCTAGAGGGACAGACTGATACATGAGGTAGAGAGCCCTGCTCACAGAGCTTACAATCTAGATGATATATAATATAAAATATTATCTCATAATTTAATATGAGACACAATGCAGTCATTATGTATTGAAAGTATTGCATGTTAGAGGTTGTATCTGTTTCAGTGGAGATCATTCTCCGAAGTGAAAAACTTTGTTGGGTTCCAAACATTCAGTCTTATCTGGTGGGATGTGCTAAACATGTTCATGGTGTGCTTTGGTCACCTCACGGCGGTCCTCGCTACGCATCCTTTCTGACCCTGCCAGAAGGCAACAGACGCAAAATATAGATCCAGCGTGGGAAGGGACAGGCACAGTGGCTGTATAGGGACACTGTGATGGACATTTGAATGACATTCTACTGGCCTTCAGAGACCTTGCCACAGACAACAAAGTCCAGTAAATGCCCACTGTAAACTATATTGATGGCTATCGAAAACACAAGTATATACCGTATTTGCTCAAATGTAAGACGACCCTGATTATAAGACGACCCTCCAAACTATGGATATTCCTTTAGGAAAAAAACTAAAAGCCTGAATATAAGACTACCCTATAGGAAAAAAGTTTAACTTGTTTATATTCACATGTAAATTGATTTTTCATATTTAATAAAAACTTATTTGAAAAAATGCATTTCTTGTTTTTATTTACCTTTTATGTGCCAATGCTCCCCCCAACGGTGTCTGTCTCTCTCCCCCAGCCTCCCCCCAATGTTGTCTGACTCCCCCCCACCCTTCCCCAATGTTGTTTGTCTTCCCCCAATGTTGTCTGTCTTCCCCCCACCCTCCCCCAATGTTGTCTGTCTTCCCCCATCCTGCCCCCCAATGTTGTCTAACTTCCCCCCACCACCTACCATGAAAAACCCGGCTTCATCATAGAAGTCCCGGCGGTTGTGCCGGGGGGCAGGGGATGATGTCTGTGCGCATCGTGCAGACATCCTCCGGCTGTTAGAGAGGGGGATCCAGGTCCCCTCGATTTGAGGTCAGATTATAAGAAGACCTCGAATATAAGACGAGGGGTCTTTTTCAGAGCATATCCGTATTTATGCAAAAGCAAAATGAAAACACAAGCGACAATAGTGTAATACTGTATAAAAAATAAAAAAAAATCTACATTTTTTTAAAACATCACTAGGATTGTATTTTCAACAAAATGAATATTTTACAGGTAGCCCCGAGGCCAAGGATCTCACGCCTTTCAGATGGTACAGACTCCAAAAGATCATGAGATCACTGCCAAGTGGGTGATGTCGATGTTTCCATCTGCCACGCTATCTTGTAGTTGTCGTTGTGAAAGGAGATCCCTTGGCTTTATCATCTCTGGCCGACTGAATGCAAAACTCCAGGTCACTACCAACAAGCATGGCAGCTTACATGGCGGTCCTTTGGCATCTGTAAAATCTGAAGGGCGGGGAAGATCCTGAGACTTGGGCTATCTATAAACTTGAGCGCTGTTTTTTATGCATTTTGTTGGAAAAAAAAATGCAATCCTGTTGTGAGTGATATTTTTTTTTATACAGCATTATACTATTGTCGCTTGTGTTTTTTTATTTTGCTTTTGCATATATACGGAGTTCAATCATCTGAATGTGCGTCTAGGATAGATTATTCTTCCCTGCCTTTATATGTCTCAAAGATAAAGTTAAAAGAAAAACATTTTTTTTTTAAATGAAAGGCCACTTTAGATCCGCTTTTTAAATTTTATTTTTATCACTTGTCTTTGCCAATTTATTACACAATTACTGCAGACGTATCTTACACTCGAGAGGATTCATTTGACAGATCTGGCAGATTTGTTCCGCGGGGAGAATCTGTTGACAGAATTCTCAGTGACCTCTGAATGTATCAAAATTTGTTGAAGGGACATTTACATCTCACAGGATAATTGTGTTCTTTACTTGAAAAAATGAGGGGCATGTACTAAAAAAACGCAAATATATTTTATGTGCAAAACTATTTTTGCGCTTTGCTCCTATTGCCATGTACTAAACATTTAACACGCAAATAGTACAAATGAGCAAATTGCGAATAAAAACGGGCAATTTTGCGAATATTTTTCCTACCTCTTTTGATAGCGCTCGCTAAAAGCTGGTGTAATTTTCACACGCAAATAAGAATTATTTTTCACAAAATATTCGCAAAATTCTTTAGCGTGCGCAAATCTAATCGCGATTTATTAGCGCAACCGGAAAAATGCACGCTAAATAAAAATAAACGGAAGAGGCGCAAATCATGGAAAACAAGCGCAAAATGTTACAAAAAGTCGCAAATTGCTCCTTACTCACGTTTTACCTACTTTTTTCCCCCACTGCACTTGTTTAGTACATGGCTCCCTATGTATAGATCTTTAAGATGCAGCTGCGCCTATGTGTTGACGCTGTTAAAGTTGCAATATTGTAAAAGTTCACAGCGGGGACAGTCAGGACATTGTTCGAAGAAAGCTAAATATCTTGTTAAAAATAAACATGTTATTAATCTTAATCTTAATGCACTCATTTATAGCTATTGCTATATTTTTGCTAAGTCTTATGGTATTTAAATCCTTAATTTGCGAGCGAGAGGGTTTATTAATCAGAATTTGAATAATATTGTGATGTGCAAGGACAGCTAGAAGGGATCTTCAGAAACATGCAAATTAAAGAGCTGGACTAGCATATCAAAATTAATTAGCAGTACATGCTGAGATGAACTCCAGTATTTAAAAATCACAGAGACAATAAAAATGAGAGCAGAACATGAGCTTTCTCCTGTAAAACACATCAGGGTAATTCAACACAAGCACCAATTACACATGACGTTTCCCAAAGGAATTATCTTCCAGTGGAGGGGGAAAAAAATGCATGACAGTCTTGTAAGTAAATATTGAATTACCCTGTCTGCTCTATGACTTTATTTTCTACAGAGATGTTATGTATTAATTGATATGTACATCCTGGTACTGACACTGACACAGAGGAATCAGTAGGAAAATAAATATGATACATAGATCAAATGTATTTATATGTTAACTCGGTAGTTGTGTTGAGCGAACCCGAACCGCACTGTTCGGGTTCGTACTGAACATTACGGTTTTTTCGGACCCGAACACTTCACTGTATGTTCGGGTTGGAGTTCGGGGTTCGGCGATTTAATGGCGCGTTTTGAAAAGCTGCAGGGCAGTCAATCAGAAAGCCCATAGCATTACATACATATACATTGTATGTAATGCTATTGGCTTTCTATAAACTGAAATAGAGTCCCCATTCATACGAATAGGTCAACTGACCTATTCGTATGAATGGGGACTCTATTTCGGTTTATAAAATAGCAATAGCATTACATGTATTACTTAAACCGAAAGTCTCTCTTTCGGTTTAGCAGTGTTAAGAAATGCTGTCTGTGCACTGTGCATTGGGACAGCAATGCTGGGGCAAAACCAAATTTGCTGGGACAGGACCCCAAAAAGCAAGACTTTGGGTTCAGGTCGGATGCTGGTTATCCGGACTGAATCACACATCTTTTTGAACCATTTCTGCTCCATAGTGAACATTAAGACAGGAAGTCGAAACCTTTCAATTATCTACCACTGCTCTCTGAATAAGACACGAAAAGGTGATGCTGTCTTTTAAAGAACACAGTGATTATGGGGCAACTTGTAAATTCCACTGGAACTAAAATACATTGATTGCATTAAACAATAGAACTCTGTGCTTCGTGACACTACCTGTCAGACTTTAAAATCACCTAACGTTTTAATGCATATCAAAGTTCAATTATTATGAAGAAATGTCAAATATATTTGAATGTATCTCTCTGGATTCTAAATCCTCTTCCATTTTATCACAAATACCAAGTCTGAAGTTTCAAACAATTTTCAAACTTAACCTGGGGGGAAACAATCAAAGTGATAACCGATTATATAATTCGTCCCACAGGAAGCTGTAGAACATGTATCCGCGGACTGGTCCACATGCTGTACAGCTGTATGCCTGGAATCCTTCAGATACAGACAATGGGTGGAGTTAAGGTAAGATCTATTCTGGAGGATAGCAGGAAGATGATAACAGCTCAGAAAGCGAGGACGAGTGTGCTGACTGGTTAAAGTAAGAACAACAAATAATTTAACGTGAAGTGAACCTTTAATTATAATATTTAAAACTAGTCAAATTAAACACAACGGTGATGTTTTAAAAGTTAACAAGTTTTTGTTTTGTTTTGATCTGTCTATAAGTAGAACACTTTTGCAGATAGCATTTGTCAGTTTGCTTGCAGGATATCCTCTACATGTCCTGCATTAATTAAGGTCTGTTGGGAGGGCAACTAGTGCTGAATGAATACTTTAATGTGCAAGTTTTCCATAAAAAAAAAGCCAGAGAATGAAATATTCTTTTTGAGGTAAATCAGCTGTGATTAGCTCTTTCATACTGGGGCTCCCAGGGGCCCTAAGCTAAAGGATGAAAATTCTGATGGAAACAAAAATCACATTAAAAATACACTTTGCGATTCAGGCCTTTGGAAGCAGATGTGATGTCAAACAGCTCCGACCTTGTCCGTATGGAGTTGGGATAGGAGAGGCTCTGCGGAGAGTATATACCGCATTTCCAGCAAACCATATGGCGAGTTTGCATTAGATGCAGAGGCGCTGGTAGTGAACATAGTTTCCCTATTGCTTGAACAAACAATACATATGCCCTGGTTTCGGCCACATGGGCTTTCTTCGTAGTTTTATTTTCTCTGCTTATGTCTTCTTTTTGTCAAGTCCACACCCCACTTCATTGTACCCAATCAACAAATGGGAACTCCCAAGCTCTATAGCCACTCATGTGAAACTTTATCGAGATTCCCACATGAACATGGCCGAGTTTGTAGCTCAACGCATTTCGCACTGTTTACGGTGGCAAAACATGGATTATAATGTTGCACATCTTGGGACATTGCAGTGATAGATTTGGGCTACGGACACTGTCTCATCTGGGGGGACTGTCCTCAGAAACCAGAGAGCTCTAGTTAGGGGGAGACCCCAACGTTGTTCATGGTGGATGGTTTACTAGACTTTGTGAAGGGTCAGTTCACAATGTTCTATGGACCTTCACTGACCCATCCTCGGACCTTGGTGCCCTTGTATGGGCAATGCGTCTAGCACTCCAAAATAGAAGATCCCGCAGAACCAGTGAGTTGTAGTTATTTGGTCAAAGAACCAAATTAATATTAAATATTTACTAAATAAACCACAGCCGTCTAAATTTATCCCTTCAGTGTCGGAGGCTGGGATAGGCAACATGTACGTTGAAGGACACCAGATGTAGGAAAGTCCCTAGAGCATCATTACATTAAGCATCACAATGCCCAGTAAATGTCCACTATGAAATTGTTGTTGGCTACCCCTGGTCAGAGGCAAGCTGCCTGTACAGAGTAATCCTTAGTACATTGTTTATAATGTAGAGCCTGCATACTAGGACTAATTCACTGAAGCCCAAGTTGTAGTGTTCGATTTTGGATCTCAAAACAAGAGAACAAACTTAAGTACTGAACCCATATGAATGCTATTTACTGAGCAATTTTCCATTTCCCTAAACTTGGCATCTTTTGAGAAAAATAGGAACCCACCTTAAGCTCCATTCAGGAGAAACTTGTGGAGCCTGAGTTGGTGGAAAATGTCCACCGACCCGAGCTACTGTAGGAAAATACAGAGCAGCATAAGTACCCCACCAAATGCAAGTCTTGTGTAATGAAGCAAAAGTATGACAAAAACGATATCACACTTGGGCATGTTGAGTGATGTTTATTAAAGGTCAGTTCAGGGGGTGACCTTCTAGAAGAGTTTGCCATCATCATGGTGACCAACGGAATGTTCCTGCCTATAGTCCGCTCCATCTATTATTTAATGGTACATATACTGTCGGGTTTGTTTGTTTCGTCAATATTATTTTTATAAGTTATTATTAGAAGAGAAAGAGGGAATTTGACCTGAAATGACAATGGTTCCTGTAAATAAGTATGGGAGCCTTTCTGGCATTTGCGATTGTGCCAGAGGTTACGTTTGTATATAAACAGTTATGCAAATCTACAGCCTCATTAAAATAATTAAGAGCAAGCCTCTTCCTCCCGAATGAATCACAAATCATTCCTCACATTCTAGTGAATTAAACATTTCTCAAAAGGCTTCATCCTTAGATACGCCGCACGAAGTGAGGAGATATGATTTCATGCAAGGTTTATATGTCTACGCACAATGCTTGCAAATTACAATATAGTAAGTATTCAAGAGTGATTAAACCATCTTTAATCAGACAGAAGTGATCTATTAAAGGGACACTTAAAGCATTAGGTTAAGTTTGATGAATCTAGTGGTGTTTAACCTATACATTCTACAGATTTGCTTTGCATATGCATGCAGACATTCACTAGTAACCTCTTTTAAAGCTACTGCTCCAGTTGTTTACATTCAAAGGAGACAGTTCATCTGAACGGTTATGCCTGCAGCAGGAAAGAAGTACAAGTGTAGAGACCAACTCATTCAAGGTGGTAACATGCACAGTCTATCCCCAGTGCTTCCATGTCCATGTCATATTGCAAATGTGCATTGGGCATGTCTGGAAGTTGTACAAAAGATATATGCAAACTAATTATTGAAAATCTGAAAGAAATAAACAAATTAAAGCATAGATACTTTTTGAAATGTTAAATTTAATATGCACTAGATGATTCATTTTGTTCAGGATGGAGAGGTAATTTAAGACCTTGAGAGACCCAAATCCAGGAGTTTTTTTAATGGTATTATTTAAATCAAAACAAGCTGTCCCCTTTTTTGTCCCACCCATTTTCATATACCCTTCACATAGAAACATTGAATGTGTCGGCAGATAAGAATCATTCGGCTCATCTAGTCTGCCCAGTTTTCAAAATATTTTTATTAGTCCCTGGCCTTATCTTATATGTAGGATACCACTTCTACTGGAAGGCTGTTCCATGCATCCACTACCCTCTCAGTAAAGTAATACTTCCTGATATTACTTTTAAATCGTTGCCCCTCTAATTTAAGACGATGTCCTCTAGTTGTGGTAGTTTTTCTTCTTTTAAATATACTCTCTTCCTTTACTGTGTTGATTCCCTTTATGTATATAAATGTTTCTATCATATCCCCCCTGTTACGTCTTTCCTCCAAGCTTCTTGTACTAAAATTAACCCATTAAACCCTAATACTAAAATTAACCCCCGAACTCTAATACTAAAATTAACCCCCCCAAACCCTAATACAAAATTAACCCCTATTAATAATACTCACCTTCAGAGATCCCGTGATGACCTCTCGCGTGATGAACTGGCCATCACGCAATAGGGGACAGTGAAGCGCCTGCGTTAATGCAGTCGGGATGAACTGTCCCATCCCCCCACCATGAACAATGTTGGTGTCTCCCCCTCCCTAGAGCGCAATGGTACAGTCCCCAAAAGGAGTCAGTGTCTGTATTAATTCCCTGATTTCAATCACAGTGGTAGAATTACATATTTTTATTAATGCAAAGGTATTTTAAGATATTCTTCAGATCTTTTTTTATCAAAGAAAGTCGAGCACAGCATTTTTTACCATAAATCCTGCAGTTTAGACATTTTCTTCCTTCCACTATCTCAGATATATGATTATAAAACCGGTACTCACATTTTACAGTTCAAAGAAAGATTAAGTTAACTATTCTTTGTAATGATGCAGTTTTATTAAACTTTTAAGGATTTCGGCCCAAATCTCCACACAGAGAGTTTTGGTTTCTGCTAAAAATAGAATATTTTTTTTTTTTTTTTTTAAATATATGTCAAAAGTTTAAAGGACCTATTAAAAGTCTCCTGCAAGATTCCATAAGGTTCCTTAAGGTATTATCATGTGCTTTATTTTAATTATCTAGGGTTGAGCATTATTCTAATACTTTATAACCACATTCTAAATAATTTACAGTATTTATTTACAAATTGTTGAGGTTTTCTCTTGCCTGGAAAGTTACCCCTTCATCTAAAAACGTATAAATAGTACTAAGCAATACAAAACCATTCAGACATCAGGTAGCACCCTATTAAAGCCAGGTCTCTGCCTCAGTCCCTCTCCCCCGCCCAGTAACTTCTCCCTGATAAACAACTTTACTGCATCCATGTGCAATGCATGCGATACGAAAACTATAAAGGTAATTTATCTCCTTGCTTCTGGATACTGCATTTTGTATGGTGTTTATTCAGCACTTGGCTGGATTGACTATATTTTATTTACATAAGATGTAACTAGATTACCTGTGTATTTAAAACAAACACATATACATATATATATATATATAACATATGCCACTGGTTTTTTTTCTATGTTTGAATTCATTGCAAATAAAAGTAAAAATAACATTTATACCTCCAGCATCCATTTTGAGAATTTTACCCATGACGCAACATTCTCCATAATTCCAGCCAGTCTCACTTTACAACTGTGGCCAAAGCCAGTATGATGTTATAAGATACTCTCCTGCTCTCTGACTGGCTCCTGTGTATCAAAGTGGGCAGGACTAGCTGGCTGTGTACAACTTTTTTACCTTCCTTCCAACACAAAGAGAGGAGATTGACCTGATCAAACAGGATCATAACTCCGCCCCCTTGTGATGTCATAGTTACATTACCCTCCAATTTAATGCAAGTCTATGATCAGAATTCTGTGTCCGCAGCCCCAAAGTCAGATACTAGTGCTGTAAAGTCACTGATGGAGGGTGGCACCCAAAAACACTATATTTCACAAAATGGCGGCGCCCAGTCACACTTGTTTAGTAAAATATTTAATAAAATAAACTCACATAACAAAAACAAAAGACATATCTGAAATCAACACAGCAAAATAAAAAAATAAACCATTTTCATTTTTGGTGGGAGTGCCTTTAATCATAATTCAGTGAATCTCACAATTTAGGCAAAATAATCCACACTCATGTGTGTATTACTGTTGAGTACAAAAAAAAGCAATGCTTAGTTAATTTGATCAGTCACCTGGATTACACACATTGTGCTTCCAGAGTATAGAATGAACTGATTTTAACACTATAAATACTATTATCCGTGTTGATGTATATATCATAATGATAGACAGACAATCCCCCAAAGAGTTGATTTAATATCCTTGTATTTTGAACGCTGTCCTGTTGTGTGATCTATTTGTGCAGTTATTGATTGCATAATACATATTAATACAAACCTTTATAATTACATTTTTACTTGATCGGCAGTCATAGAGAGCAGCTGAATTAAAGGGACAGTCTAGTCCCAAGCACTCACTTTGGTGCTAGATGAAGATTACTGCTTGTATAGTGCACATGCTTTTATCCCTGTGTGATTTGATGCAGGCATTCTGTATAAATCACATTTTTAAATATTTGACTCAAGCCCTCCCCCAGTGATTACTCTGCATGTTTACTGCAGGTGCTGCAGCACTGATTATATAGACACTGAGGATATGAAGTTTTGTTTCATTTAGTCACTTCCTGTCCTTATGAGTGAACTTGCTCTTGTACACAGCAGGATCTCTTAACAGTGCAACACATTGTCTGATGAGAGTAGACAGTAGAGAGACAGGATAGTCCATTCATTTGGCATTATTCTCATTGGTTCCTATAGCAAAAAAGAAAATGACTTTTACTCATCTAGTGTGGGCAGTCCTGGTTTCTTGCAAACTGCTGTAATTTCACAATTTCTTCTGGCTGTAAGTATTTTATATTTCAAGCAATGCAAAATGTAAGACATGCATCTAAAGTACTTTGAAAGCCCCTTATTATGCATTAATATTTGGAACATGCATTTTTGGCATTAGACAGTCCCTTTAAGGCCGAGTTGGAAAAATTCTCCCATACAACTGCATTGGCAACATTTCCCAACTGAGCTAAAGTTTGAAATTCCCGTCCCAATTCTCTCTTTATTGAGTAGGCCGTTTGAAGTCCTTCTCTCTTTATTGAGTTTATGTAAATCTGCATTTTCCTAACCATTTCTTCTGATGCTCCCGAAGGTACTTGTATTGAAGGGTATTTAAAAGTCATGTTAACAGAGGCCTGTTTGGATTTTCCTTTGAGACATCTGAGGATAACAAAGAAATCGGATATTTAAAGATGAGGTTTCACACCATAATCTCAATCGTTTTTATTTTGTTTTGTTTTCTGGCTTTAATCCGACAGTGTTTGGTTTAATCATGTATAATGATATCATTTTAGGAAAGGATTGGTGTCAGTGTGTCTGTTTTTGATCGAACTGTTCTCCCAGTAATACCTCCCACGTGTATATCCAGAGTTTATGTATAAAGCATGATTTGTTTAAACATTTTTTTTCCCCTGCTTATAGTAAGCGATGAGAGAAAGCAATTGTAGAAAGATCCTCGGTTTTACCCGGTTGAATTCAAATGAATACTTCCAAAGGATTTTGAAATATCAAAACAACACACAAACAAAAAAAAAAAAAATGTTGAATAGTAATAAGAGATAATTGAAACGCGCGTTTGATAAGTTAAACAATCTGACGTACTCTGGGTAAACACTAGAAACATAGAAACATAGAATGTGTCGGCAGATAAGAACCATTCGGTCCATCTAGTCTGCCCAATTTGAGTATTTTATTAGTCCCCCGTTCCCGGTCTTATAGCTAGGATAGCCTTGTGTCTATCCCATGCATGCTTAAACTCCTTGACTGTGTTTACCTCTACCACTTCTGCTGGCAGGCTATTCCATACATCCGCTAGATGCAAGAACGCTAGCTCCGCTAGATGCAAGAACCGTGGATGTCGGTATCTTCCATGCTTACTTTGAAGGTATTGACATGTTCAGGACAACAAACGCTAATTGGACAGCGCATTCCGCAAAAAAAAAACCTAATTCTCTGCTGAGCATACAATGTTTTAATCGGAAAGAAGGCTCAGCGGTCATCTCTTTACCAATTAACAGTTCCCCAATAAGATCTTAATGTCCTTTTAAATCTATGTGGCAGTCAGAGCCCCTACGAAGACACAGTTTCCCGAGAGTCAGTCAATGCAAAAATGTCCATCCTTTAACCCCTTCAGGTCAATGGTTTTCTTTGTTTTGATGTCCTTGCTGGACGATAGCTTTTTTTCTACTTTAGTTATGTGTGTGTTTAAATTACAGTGCAAGATTTCTATTTTAATGAATTCCAACATATAATGTATTGTTGTTGTTTTTTTAGCACAGATACGGGTTCTTTCGTAACCATTTTTTTTTTCAACATTTATATCTTTGTATATTACATACGATATAAGAAAGGTTGTAAAAAACGGTGAAAAAAAAAAGTGTTTTTGTGTGTTTATTACTTTCTTTTCTATATACAGTATATTTCTCTCCTCTCTCTCTGACACAAGATACAAATGTGTCAGTGAGAGAGAGGAAGATTTTGACAATCAGAGTTCATACATCACTGATTGTCATTTAATTAATTTTTTGGCATTTATTGCATGTGATTAATGTGATTGATTTTCACAGCGATCACATAAATAAATGCAAAAAATAATGGTTGATCCTGGTCTGCCCAACTGTTAAGGCAACCAAGATCAACTCACCCCATCTATCCCCCCAAATTTGGGGTAGGATGTCAATGGATTGTGAGACAGACCCTTTTTTGTGTGTTTCAGACGGGTCGTGATTGACAGGTAGGGTTGCCACCTTTTCTACAAACAATTACCGGCGTTGATGGTGCCTCCATAGAGTTAACATTGCCGGCTGGGTGGCAACCCTATTGACAGGTCAGTGACTATTGTCACTGGCCTTTCACTTTAAGGCCTCCCATGGGCCTTTTTTTTTTTTTTGCTTTACTGGATGCCTTCACTCATAAAGCATCTAAGAAAGCTGAAAATAGCGTTAATCACGGCAAAAACGCTGCGATTGCCCAGATCTCTGATAAACATCAACAACAAAAGAAAGGATGGGGCCAAGCACAGAACGCTGGTTAGCACTACTTGTTGCTGCCATTACCAGCAACTCTCTGCATTCTTTCATGCAGATCCAGGTTCATATACCCTCTCCCAGTCTTAGGCGTTTTAATTTAGATAGTTAACCATTGTATGATATACTATGAAAAGCCTTTACAACTACCTCCTTCAAGCCTGTATTGTATTGCCTTTTTTACAGGAGTCAAGTTGCATTAAAATAAATAAATAAATAAATAAATAAACAAACAAACAATCAAAAATAATAACCCCCTTATTAAAAACATGTCCTAGGGACTCCCTAAAGGCTCCCCAGGGCCAATGACATAGCTGTCCATGCTCCCAGTCCCTATAATCAATAATATGGGTGGCCAGGGTATATATGGTCAAACTCCATCGGCAGCTGCCGGCACCTATAATCGAGTTTGACCATCTCTCGCCTCATCTTGGCCTCTCAAAAATTGTTACCAGTGAATACCATTTTGCGAGGTCATGATGAGGCATAAGGAGGTATGCGTTTTTTTTATAGGTCTTCAACCCTCTCACAGCCCCACCAAATATAGTGTAAATACATACCATCCTGTTGATTACAATGCCAGCAAACAGATGGTTGCGACGAATCCATCTTTGACAACCCCACTGGAACCTGACAGAGTCTGTTTGCGACTTTACATTGAGTCTCAACCGAATTGACACAGTGTATTGACTTGATCCCCTGCCGCCACATCGATTCTACACCACATCTAACGCCCATAATTGATTTCTCTAATGTTCTTACTTTTATCCATAACTCTCTGTAGCTCATCATATCCAAGTATGAATAGAATTTTTTTTTTTTATCCGTATCTGTTCTTTCCACTATCATTTTTTTTTTTTTCCGACAGGACATTTTTTGTTCTTAAGAAAGTGAGAAGTTCAGTATTTGGTACTCCAAATTCCTGGACTATATGGGGGTATTATCTTGTCTTTAAGACTGATATAATGCCGTTGGATCACTGTAAGCAAGTTGTTTATGGTTGAAGTTAGTTCTTAAAAACACTCTCTATTACTCTATCAAAGAGGTGTAACCATGGATTTTATACTTGCCGGTCAATAGATTCCGGTGATGAAATGCAGAGCTGTAAATTGAGGGTCACGTGTCACTGGTTACACAAATCATACCCTACTGTATCCCCCTACGGCACCGTAAATTGAAGAAGACGCAGACAGGTCATTTATCAAAATAAAGACTATCAAATAAACAGCGAATGGCTGTGATAAAGCTAGGTATCCAAAATGGTGAAATATATTTCTCAATGGAAAGTTTAGGTCGATTTCTTGACATCTTAAGACATCTAATTAACTAGAAATGCGTTGGTACAAAGTAGAAGCAAATTAGCAGACTATCGCAAACATTTTTTTTTTGTATGAGACTAAGAGTATTTTGAGACAGTGGGATTTTGGGGGTCTTGAAAGTTTGTTGTTAAAAAATAGTTAGTCTAATAAAAATAATAGGATTATAATATTCTGCGATATCGTTAGTATTTGATAACTGCATCCCTAGTCAAAATATGGCTACTCCAAACCAGGGTGCAAAATATTAATTATTTAGGATTAATATACATCGGAAAAAAATATTTGTTTTAGTTTAATCATGTTCTGTATATTATGTTCAGTGCAAAATATTGGGCAACGCAATGATGTACAGAAAAAAATGAAGTGAAAAAGAAGCATTAGAAGTTATTACTGTTATATTTTAAATTTAGATGTCCAGAGATAGATATGTTCAGACACATTAACTGCTGGAAGATTTGGTTTGCTTTGGAGAAGTGTTTTCTCGTTGATAATCTCTGAATGGGCCCTTGGAGCAGAGGGATTGCGGGTAATGCTTACCTGTTTGTAAGCGTTAATAAACTGGTTCTGCGGATTCATTTTCGTAATTTTATCTCTAAAAATACTACTGGTTAAGCAGGGAAAAATAACTAAGCACTAGGGGATTTTCTTCTTGGAATTTATGCTAGTGGGCATGGCCTGTTATACGCATGCTTCTGATTAGTCTGCCAAGCTGTCAGTCAAGTAGCCTTGTAAATGGAGCCCACACCTCCACCATCCATGGCCACTAGTAGGAGTCTTGTTTGCAGTTAGAGTGTTGACAGTTCAGCACTGAAACAGCCACGCTGAACTGTCAACACTAACACCCCCCCTAATAAACTCTAATACTAGCCCCTAACACTAACTAAAACTAACCCCCATATCTAACACACTAATACTAACCCTTAAACTAACCCCTAACCCTAACACACTAATACTAACCCTAAAACTAACCCCTAACCCTAACACACTAATACTAACCCTAAAACTAACCACTAACACACTAATACTAACCCTAAAACTAACCCCTAACACACTAATACTAACCCTAAAACTAACTCCTAACCCTAACACACTAATACTAACCCTAAAACTAACCCCGAACCCTAACACACTAATACTAACCCTAAAACTAACCCCTAACACACTAATACTAACCCTAAAACTAACCCCCCAACACCCTAATATTAACCCTAAAACTAACTCCTAACCCTAACACACTAAAACTAACCCTAAACTAACTCCTAACCCTAACACACTAATACTAACCCTAAAACTAACTCCTAACCCTAACACACTAATACTAACCCTAAAACTAACCCCTAACCCTAACACACTAATACTAACCCTAAAACTAACTCCTAACCCTAACACACTAATACTAACCCTAAAACTAACTCCTAACCCTAACACACTAATACTAACCCTAAAACTAACCCCTAACCCTAACACACTAATACTAACCCTAAAACTAACTCCTAACCCTAACACACTAATACTAACCCTAAAACTAACCCCTAACCCTAACACTCTGATACTTACCCTAAAACTAACCTCTAACAACCTAATAATAACCCTAAAACTATCCCCTAACCCTAACACACTGATACTAACCCTAAAACGAACCCCTAACACCCTGATACTAACCCTGAAACTAACCCCTAACCCTAACACACTAATACTAACCCTACAACTAACCCTAACACCCTAATATTAACCCTCAAACTAACCCCTAACCCTAACACACTAATACTAAACCTCAAACTAACCCCTAACACACTAATACTAACCCTCAAACTAACCCCTAACACCCTAATACTAACCCTTAAACTAACCTCTAACCGGAACACCCTAATATTAACCCTAAAACTAACCTCTAACCTGAACACCCTAATATTAACCCTAAAACTAACCCCTAACCCTAACACCCTAATACTAACCCGAAAACTAACCCCTACCACCCTAATATTAACCCTAAAACTAACCTCTAACCCGAACACTCTATTACTAACCCTAAAATTAACCCCTAAACCTAACACCCTAAACGAGCTATAAAATCTTGGTTGTCCACGGGGAGGGGACTGTAGTGTTGTATCTGGTGCTGTTGGGTTATATTGTGTGCTATAGTGTTGTATCTGGTGCTGTGGGGTTATATTGTGTGCTATAGTGTTGTATCTGGTGCTATGGGCTTATATTGTGTGCTTCAGTGTTGTATCTGGTGCTGTGGGTTATATTGTGTGCTACAGTGTTGTATCTGGTGCTGTGGGTTATATTGTGTGCTTTAGTGTTGTATCTGGTGCTGTGGGCTTATATTGTGTGCTGTAGTGTTGTATCTGGTGCTGTGGGTTTATATTGTGTGCTTTAGTGTTGGATCTGGAGCTATGGGCTTATATTGTGTGCTTTAGTGTTGTATCTGGTGCTGTGGGGTTATATTGTGTGTTTTAGTGTTGTATCTGGTGCTGTGGTGTTATATCTTTGCTATGTTGTTCTATCTGTTGCTAGAGCTCTGGATATTTATCTGGTGCTGTGGTTTATATCTTGTGTCCTGGGTTCAAAGCTGGTACCGTGGGTTAATATCTGATGTTATGGATCTATATCTGGCACAGTGGATCTATATATGGTGCAGTGAGGTTATATCTAGTGCCATGGGTTTATATCTGATGCTGTGGTATTATATCACGTGCTGTGGATCTGTATCTGGTGCAGTAGGTTTATATCTTGTGCCGTTGGGCTATATCTATAGCTGGTGCTGTGGCAAGGGTTTTGGGTGCAATCTGGTGCTGTGGCACCTGCTGGGGTGCAATCTTTTTCTTTAATAATTCAGTTTTGGTGCCTTGATCATATGTATGAATAATGTGGGGTATAGTGTAAACATAAAAATAGATTAGAAGTTGTTAATCAGACAATGGCAGCTTGATCTCTATATTAAGCTTTTTCATCAGGTTTATCCACCCTTTGCATGCCTGCGCTGATAATGATGAAGCCCCTCTACTTCAAGGATGACGGTAAACTGCATGGTTACTGCAGGTGCGGACGCACTGATAATATAGACACTGAAGATATAAAGTTATGTTTCATTTAGTCACTTCCTGTGCTCCTCAAAGTGAATACATTGTGTGGACTCTGAGTGACCTTGCTCTTGTACACAGTAGGATCTCTTAACAGTGCAACACATTGTGTGATGACATAACTAGAGAGACAGGAAATTCCATTCATTTGAAAGAAATTATTCTAATTAGTTCCTGCTGCAAAAAAAAAGGAAATTACTTTTACTCTGCTAGTGTGGGCAGTCCTGGCTTCTTGCAAACTGCTCTGATTTCACAATTTCATCTAGCTGTATTTTATATTTTAATCATTGCAAAATGTAAGACATGCATTTTAAAGTACTTTGAAAGCACATTAATACGCATTAACATTTGGAAGATGTATTTTGGGTGCCAGACAGTCCCTTTAATAAATATACAATGTATTTATTCCATTATATATGTTGATGTATTTTTGTTAAAAGGCCACAAAACATGGTTTGTTTTCAATTCTGAAATGTTCTATTCAGAAAAAGAGTATTAACCATGATCCTGTATACCTCATTATTATCCGGAGGATATTTAGCCATGCTATTATTACCAGTATTAAATCCTGAGAGGTAAACGGCAGACTGAATGAGCAGTGACTGGGAGGGGAACAAACCCCCATGCAGATTATAGATCGAAATAACCTTAGAAGGTGCCTTTGTCAGTTTATGCAAAATCCTCTGCATGGCTAAAGTGTGATTTAATAAGATTTACTTAATGACAAGATAATTGAGTTCAGTAGTGATCGTGGAAGTTAGGTGAGTGTCTGGCAGCACAGATGGGGGATTGAACGTTTGTTGTAAAAAAAACAAAAAAAACAAAACAAATATGTGTGTATTATATTTTCCATTATGAGTGTAATGAACTTCTGTGCGAAGAACAAATACACGTTTCTCTAATCCTAAAACCCAAGCTAAGAAGAGATTAAAGTCTCTGCGTCGAAAGAACTTTTTCTCCTGAGAAAAAAAACACGTTTCAGAATCCAAATTTCAGAAGTGATTTTACTTGTTTTTTTTTTTTAATAAAATTATATTCACATTTTAATATCCGACACAAGATAGTTATGTTGATGAGGTATCCGAGTACAGTTTCTTCTTTAGTGTTGCAGGGTTGTATCCAGGCAGGGAAAACACAGCCTTTTAATTCTTTCAAGGCCAATATAGTGATTATTATTAGTAAATTTGGGTTCTGATAATATCTATGACCAGCTGTTTATTTGGGTACATCTGAGAGTGTGCCCTCCCTTTGGTAAGAAAGTGCTATATAAAAAAAATATGTGCTATCCACTCTGATATTATTGTGTTTTATGTATAGATACTGAAAGCAGAGATGATGAACCATTTAATCGCAATGGGGCAAAGTGCCGGTACAAGTTAATCTCGGGGGGGGGGGGGGGGGTGTTACGCAATGTCACCTGACTCTGCTTCCTTTTGGCTATGTCTCCGCCGCATTCTAGGGCGTGGCCCCAGGGTGTTTGTAAGTATGTGCTTGTTATGTGCTTGTTATGTGCTATGTCACCGCTATCTTGACTTTACTTGTGTAATAATTTTCCGTCCCACAAGTTTTTGGCCGAATTACTTGGGGGTTAATCCAGGAAGCTCTGATTTTAGGAGCTAAAATCGGAGCCCCACATTTCGGTCTGATTCGGATCATGTCAGTGATACGAATATATAGCGGAAAATAGGGACATTCAAGTACTGCCTAAATGCCTTCTAATTTGGCTGAAAATCAGGCATGACCACCAAATGGAGAGCAATATGATTGGTTCCTGAAATCAGGGCCGAATCGAAGAGGTAGCCTCAAAGGCCCCATTATATCCTAAGCTGGGTTTGGGGCATTGAAAAAATAGCAGAAAACTACTGATTTCAACCCGGAATTCAACATAAATATAATCAACTTTCCACAGAAAATAGGTTCAGGTTCAAGAAATATATACAAGTTATTGTTGCTTTCAACATCCATCTGATCAGTGTCCAGTAACGTTAGGATAAATAGTGAGCACATGGCAAGACCAGGGCCGATCCTGGGCGGGTGCACGGGGTGCACCGCGCCCAGGCGCACAAGAGGAGAGGCGCAGAAAGCAGGGAGCTCTCTCCCTGCCGTCCTCCTCCTTGTTAAAGCAAGCACAGCGCGACGGGTGCAGCTCCGCCCCCGTCGCGTTCTGTGATTGGCTGCTGCCGGGAGGAGGACGTTCTCTAGAGTATCTGCCAAGACACCATAGAGAACATCCTCCTCCCTGCAGCCAATCACAGAACGCGACGGGGGCGGAGCTTTCCCCCGTTGCTCTGTGCTTGGATTAACAAGAAGGAGGAGGTAACAGTTAGGGTTTGGGGGGTGTTAAAATATCAAATAAAAAAAAGAAAGAAAGTGTGGAAGTGTCTGTGAATGTGTATAAGTGTGTATGTGTGTGTCAAGGTGTATAACTGTGTGTTACTGTCTGTGTAAGTGTTTGTGTATAAGTGTGTATGTGTGTGTCAAGGTGTATAACTATGTGTGTGTTACTGTCTGTGTAAGTGTGTGTGAATGTGTATAAGTGTGTATGTGTGTGTCCAGGTGTATAACTGTGTGTGTTACTGTCTGTGTAAGTGTTTGTGTATAAGTCTGTATGTGTTTGTCAATGTGTATAACTATGTGTGTGTTACTGTCTGTTTAAGTGTGTGTATATGTATAAGTCTGTATGTGTGTGTCAATTTGTATAACTATGTGTGTGTTACTGTCTGTGTAAGTGTTTGTGTATAAGTCTGTATGTGTGTGTCAATGTGTATAACTATGTGTGTGTTACTGTGTGTGTATGTGTATGTGTGTATGTGTGTGTCAATGTGTATAACTAAGCGTGTATTACTGTCTGTGTAAGTGTGTGTGTATGTGTATAAGTGTGTATGTGTGTGTCAAGGTGTATAACTATGTGTGTGTTACTGTCTGTGTTTGTGTATGTGTATAAGTGTGTATGTGTGTGTCAATGTGTATAATTATGTGTGTGTTACTGTCTGTGTATGTGTGTGTCAATATGTATAACTATGTGTGTGTTACTGTCTGTGTAAGTGTGTGCGTGTATGTGTATAAGTGTGTATGTGTGTGTCAATGTGTATAACTAAGCATGTATTACTGTCTGTGTAAGTGTGTGTGTATGTGTATAAGTGTGTATGTGTGTGTCAATGTGTATAACTATGTGTGTGTTACTGTCTGTGTATGTGTGTGTCAATATGTATAACTATGTGTGTGTTACTGTCTGTGTATGTGTGTGTCAATGTGCATAACTATGTGTGTGTTACTGTTTGTGTAAGTGTGTGTGTACGTGTATAAGTCTGTATGTGTGTGTCAATGTGTATAACTGTGTGTGTTACTATCTGTGTAAGTGTGTGTGAATGTGTATAAGTGTGTATGTGTGTGTCAATGTGTATAACTATGTGTGTATTACCGTCTGTGTAAGTGTGTGTACATGAGTGTCTGTGCAAGTTTATCCTGTGCCTAAGTGTGTAAAGGTGGCTGTGTGTGTATTTATGTATGTGTGACAGTGTGTATAAGGGTGTCTGTGTAAATGTATGTCTGTGAGGGTGACTAAGTGTATAACTGTGTTTGTGTGACTGTGTGTATTTATGTATGACTGTGTGTATTTATGTATGTGTGACAGTGTGTATAAGGGTTTCTGTGTAAATGTATGTCTGTGAGGGTGACTAAGTGTGTAACTGTGTTTGTGTGACTGTGTGTATTTATGTGTGACTGTGTGTATTTATGTATGACCGTGTGTATTTATGTATGACTGTGTGTATTTATGTGTGGCTGTGTGTATTTATGTGTGGCTGTGTGTAAGTGTGTTCTTGCCCGGAGCCCTCACTGCGCTAATCAATTTATCACATGGAGGGCACCAGCCCCCTACCAGCTGGCGTCTATTTCCTGCCTCCTGCACTCAGCGTGTACGGAGGAGACGGCCGGGGGACGCGAGAGCAGCAGCAAGGTGAGTACTGGGGAAGGCAGGAGAGGATATGCTTTTATTGGGTAAACTAACTGTGGCATATTGGCTGTAGCCTATTAATTGGCAAACTAACATTGGTATATAAATGGGAAAACTGTCTGTGACATAACAGTGGGCAAATTGGCTATTGTATATTAATGGACAAACTGGCTGTAGCATATTAATGGACTAAATAATTGGTATATTACTTGGGAAACTGGTGTATTTTAATGGACAAACTGGCATTTTTATTGGGCAAACTGTAGCATTTTTAATAGGCAAACTGGCTGTTGCTTATGTTAATGGCAAAGTGTACCCTAAGTACACCTTTGCAAATGGGCTGCCCATGTGCTGCTTTGCTGCCTCTCAGCTGGCTCTGCAGATCGGCGCCATGTTTCCCCTTAGACCTCAGTCAGCGCTTTCTGCTCTTTCCGTGCACAGTGATGACTTCAGTCATCACTATGTGCGGGGAGATCAAGGCAGTGCTAATTGAGTTCTGAGATGAGGCCAGTAGTGGGCATGGAAAGGGACATGGGAAGAGACAAATACATGGTAGGTGGGAGGTATAGGAGAAAGATATGGGGTGTGACAGACAGACATGGGGTATGAGTGGAGAGAGACAAACATGGGGTATGAGTGGAGAGAGAGACAGACATGGGCAATGAGTGGAGAGTCAGAGACAGGCATGGGGAATGAGTGCAGAGTGAGAGACAGACATGTGGAATGAGTGCAGAGTGAGAGACAGACATGTGGAATGAGTGCAGAGTGAGAGACAGACATGTGGAATGAGTGCAGAGTGAGAGACAGACATGGGGAATGAGTGCAGAGTGGGAGACAGACAGACATGGAGCATGAGTGGAGAGAGAGAGACAGATATGGAGCATGAATGGAGAGAGAGAGAGAGAGACATGGAGCATGAGTGGAGAGAGAGACAGACATGAGGGAATGGGGAGAGAGAGACAGACATGAGGGTACGGGGAGAGAGAGACAGACATGAGGGTACGGGGAGAGAGAGACAGACATGAGGGTACAGGGAGAGACAGACAGACATGAGGGTACGGGGAGAGACAGACAGACATGAGGGTATGGGGGGAGAGAGAGAGACACGTGAGTGACTTGGTGGAATATTATTTATCACTCTTTGTGTACTTCTTTTCAAATGATGCTCAGCCAGACTAATGAGAGACTTTGGCTGGTTGGCATCATGGGAACAGTAGTTAAAACTCATTCTGCTAGCCAGCAAAAAGTCTCCCATGTTGCTGGCTGAGCATCATAGAAATAAATAAAACCACTACACAGTATTATGGCAAAATATATATCTTTATTTAAAATAAACGTTGGTCCTTTACATTAAAATAAAGTTTTCTCCCTCCCCCTCTCCCCAATATTGAAATGGGCATGCCTGGAACAGAAATGTCTAAAGGGGAGGAGTTTATAATATAGCCACGCCCACCCTTGGGCACCAAAGGAAAACCTGCACCCAGGCGCCCGTGACCCTAGGATCGGCCCTGGGCAAGACCACCATTTGAGTTTATGAGTTTGCACAGCAGCAAACTAAAATTTAAGAAGAAGGCAAGACCTAAACACTATGCCCAGAGCTTTAGAGTGGAGGAGAACCAGGTATTGGTGCACAACCTTTGCCAGTGCTACAACTGGATAATGGGGGCAGCAGCCAAGAGTTGGAAGAACCAACTCTGGCAGGAAGGTCATAATGCAGTTGGTGGGAATCACAGGACCAAGGAGGTGGTGAAGCAATGGTAAGTGCATTTAAAATACATAACTCACACACCTGTATTAAAATACATAACTCACAAGGCTAGCTAGGACTGTATAAGATAGGGAGACATCAACAGGGGAAGAGGGAATAACAACTGGGCTGGAATTATCTCTTTTTCTTGGCACTTTGCATAATTAAAGCAAAAAATAATAGACGTGGAAAATAAAGATTTGACATACAGCACAGGGATGCAGGAAACCGACTGAGGTTCAACTGAACATAGGAACCTTGCTTGTACAATGCTAGAGCAAAGGGAGCTTGCACACTAGTGATCTGTCCCTTGTAATGCTTCATATAAGCTTTCGTGCAATCAACAGGGCCAGTAGAAAAATAGGACAGGAAACTTAAAAAGCAATGAATTACTGGAACAAGAACTGGCATGTTATATTAACCAGCACATGAATAAACAGGCATTTTTTACAATTAACCAGCACTGGGCTCACACAGTGATCACAACAATGAATTTCAGAAAAGACGCTTTAGAAGCGAAATCAAGAAGCAATCATAATGAATGGACATTCTTCCCCATGCCAAGCAATTATAAAATAGGGTCCGACTGCAGGAGAAGCTCAATCTCTCAGTTTGCTCGGTGTGATTAAGGAGATGGCTACAAGCCAGGGCATCGCTCAAGTCATTTATGACTTAACTGGCACAATGAAAGCACAGAAGACGATTTGGAAACATGAGCTGACTGTTTGGAATGGAGGAAAGGATGGGGGTTTTTATTTCAGAAGAACATTCCATAAAGCTAATAACGTACAACAAGAGGAGGATCTGTATTTTAATTGATACAGGTGCTGAATTGGTTGGCTGAAGGGTTTTATGAAGGGAAATGCTGCTAATTTCTCCCTAATTCAGAACCAAAAAAAATAATTATATATTATATTTAATGTATGTGAAATGCACTTATTTTACTTCAATCAACCAATAATGAGGACCTTGGAGGCGCAGGCAGGACTGTCATCCAGATACAGGGATACACAATGATATATATATATATAATGCACTTCATAAATAAGTAAAACATGATTATTATCATTGTACTTGCAGTTCCACATAAAGCCACAGGGGGAGCCTGGAGCAAGCAGGACAAGAATAACTTTAATGTTTCGTCTTTGTGCCGGATATCTGAGCATTCTATGTGGCGGCTTTTATCATATTGTACTGGGCATTGCACAGAATTGTTTGGCCATGCCGGCAAGATGTGGTTTGATTTTTTTGGTCCTTGTTTTGCAGCAATAAGTGACTGGACTTTTGGCTCTGGACGTTGTATGTTTTATTATTAGTGTGTATTTATAAAGTCATGCTCCGTCGCTGTGTATGATGGGGTAAATAAGACATTTAAATAGTAGGAACTAAATTTGAGGGAAGTCACTGGGGTAGTAGGGTTAAATAAGAGGAACTAGTCGAGATCTTCATTCCGTTCTTGAATATCTGAAGGGAAGGTGGTGTGGCAGGTGCACAACGAGTATTATTTAAATCAAATTATTGCCAGAAAAAGAGAGTTGTAAGGGATTTTTTGATAAAGGATGCTAGGGGGAAGGTCTGTTAGGGTCTGATTTCATAATATGGGGATCTCCTTGAAAGTCGTCAGTAGAGGGACCCAGTTGAGGTGTATTTGGGAAGGAGAGATAGAACCACTGGGGGTGATGTATAAAAAAAAACTCCCGCACTTCAAAGTTTGGGTAGAGGAATAAAAAGGCCCCAGCACTGTTTGTTATATATAACGGAGGTGTGGCAGAGAAGGACCTGTGCCAAACAGCGTTTGGGGTTTTTTAAGCCCCTGATTTTTTTTAACCATTTCCGCAACCTGTGCAGTGTGTGGCGGCGCAACCAGGAAGTAGTTTTCTGACTGGGTGTGGCGCAGACTCCTGAAATTTTTTGGGAGTCGGCTTTATTCAAAAGCGCACATGCAGATAGCATCACTAGTTAGTGCTACATACGTGTGTGCCTTGGTTATACATAACCCCATAGAACGTGTTGGCAGATAAGAACCATTCGCCCATCCAGTCTGTCCATATTACAATTACAATTTGGGGGAACACTTGTGAAGTTCTTTATGATAAATGAAAGTCTTTCCTAGGAAACATGAAATATATAATGCAGACGTATGACTTTGAAGGCACAATGAATGGCGCTATTGATCTGTTATATATAAAATGTAGTTATCACATTTCAGGAATAAAGTGGTCCATAACACAGGCATGATCCTTCATGGGAGAAGACGGAAGACGTTACTAAACAGTGGGGGATTGATTATCTCATATGCTAAACTGCCATCCAGTGAAATCAGACGAGGCCTGGCTGGTGTGATAACATTAATTAAGGCATGGAAGTGCGTGGTGTTACATCTGATCGTTTTAAAACGTCAGAAAGGAAAATGTGAAAGCAAGGAATTATTGCATCTGTTTTTAGATCCTTTACGTATACATAGGCAGTGGTGTATCTTGGTTTTGTGCTGCCCTAGGCAGACAAAATTCAGGCAACCCCCCATGCACGTTGCACAACTACGACATGCCCCATAACCCGCATTGCACACATATGACATGGCTGAACGGGGGGGGGGGGGGGGGGGAGCGCAAAAAAATCTTTCAAGCACCAGAACATCAAGCTTTAACATCCTCTGGGAAAGTGCCGCCCTCTGGCAATATGCCGGCCTCTGGCAGATACACTACTGTATATAGGGCTGCCCCCAGCCGGCAGGATTGAGGCCAATGTTAATGGCAATAGCATGGCAAAATTATGTATAGGACTAGTTTGCTGAAATGCATTCTGGATCATGGATCTTCAAGTCCAGTTTTTGCCCCAGTCCATGGCACTGATAGAATTGCTGGGGGGGGGGGGAGAAATGAGATGAGCAATTACAAGAAAGTGCTCCATTTCCCTGTCTGACTAGGACTCAATGGGGCATAACTGCCAACAGCCCAGATTTGATGGGTCACTTATGTTTTTGTGTGTGTGTTCCTGTTCTGTCAAATATGCGGCTGTCCCGGCATAAGCATCACCTATTATAGTGTAGAAATCAGACTCCATATATATATATTTTTTAATAATTTCCCTTTTTTCATTTTACTTCTCTGTTTTTGCCTAATATTTTTATTTATTTTTAACATATTTTAAATTCTTTTTATGCAGTCTCTGCTCTATCTTTTCCCTCCTTTTTTTTTTGCTTATTTTGCTTAATCCTTTGAGTTTGCCATTTTTATTTCTCCGGATAGCAGCATTAACTATAGTTTATTCAAACAAGTATTCTAATAAATAAAGTATATATATTTTTTTCATATAAAACCTACAATGTTTCTGCTTTACCCATGTTCTTTGTATGATATATTTGCATGTGTCACTAATCAGAGGAGAACGTATTGGTTAGCGCCTGACCCCATGTTTACACAGACACAGAAGGCGCCACAAACATGCATATATTAAAATATATATTTTTCTATGCATTTGGTAGAATTTATGCTCACACGATGTAGTGATCATTCTCTACAGTCACATTATAAACAGGGACCCATTAAGAATTGATGATGGGAATGGCATGTGTCAAGAAACAGACCAGGATTGTTCAGTCATTCTGCTGCTGACATCATCTATCATTACCCATAATTCCTGGAACCGGCTATCTTCTGCTTATTTTGGAAGAACTAAGACTGTTTGGCTGGTGGATTCTTATCTCTCAGAAACTATATACACAGCTGCAGGCGTTGGGCCGTCACTGTTGATTGTATTATTTTTGGCATGATAGTTATATGATAGAAAGTTTCCCTCCTCTCTATTGTTACATAAAAAAAAAAGGTCTACTCAATATTGCCCAACCAAAATGGGCCCAGATCGGAGGAAAGAGACGATATTCCGAAAAATCCGTCTTTCGGCTACTCATTATGGCTGAGATTGGGGCGAAATCAGCTATGTAAGCCAATCTTGAATCTACATGTCAAATTCGAATAAAAATGTCTGCATTTCAGCCATTTAATTTCTCCAACTTTTAGGTGGAGAATTAAACTTTACAGAGACTAAAATTACAAAAAGAAATATATATAAGTGTAACATAAAAGTGTTGTTTTTTTTCATATTTTTTTTCATAGAAATTGTTACTTAGCCATTAATAATGATGTGTGTGTATCTATATATATATGTATTTCAATATTCACTGTTTAAACATACAGAAAATAAGGTATGTGGAACTGTCCCTTTAAATGGAAATGCTTTCATGAAAGATTACAAATAAAGTACCTTATTTTCTCAGTAATTCTCTTTGCTACGTTTAGCTCCATCAGTGGGCGGACATGTTGTTTGGAATCCTGGATCATTTCTTCCTCCATCCAACCTAAAAGGAAGACTTGACCCAAGATTCCAAACATGTCTGCCCACTGATAGAGCTACACAGAGATAAGTGGGCTTAATAAGGTACTTTATTTGTATTCTTTCATTAATTCATTTCTGTTTGAATTTTCTTCACTTGATACAATATTTCAATTAATCATAACGACATTTATTGGCTACAGTTGCCTTTATAACACAACCTATATGAGATCCAGCTTTATTTATTTTTCTTGTGTCGCTGACAAGAAAGGCACAGATTTCTGCCAGCACCTTTGTGATGTATCGGAATGTAGAATGTCATCTCCCACATGCACCCGTCCTCTCCAGGGTATTTGTAAACCTCAAGCTGTGCTGCTGTGTCTTATTTGTCATCATTTTCTGTGTCAAAAAGGCTCGGTTTCTGATATTGCTTTCGCTTGTTTTGTTATTTGAAGGAGAAAAAAAAAAATAAAGATTAAAAGCCAAGAAGCCACTTAAAATTATGGGTGGAATTTGTAAAAATTTGTCATAGATCACAAAGCATCGCAAGTATTAAAATAACCAGGGTATCAGAGCCAGGATGTCAATTGAATATTTATTTTAAAATAAGTTGATATTCGAGTTGTTTGGATTTCCTGCAGAAGAGGGGTGTCATCCTAAAGAGGGCGGTTCCAACTAAAAGGGCCGTTCTATCCTAAATGGGAAGTTCCACCTAAACGGGCAGTTCCACCTAAACGGGCAGTTCCATCCTAAAAGGGAAGTTCCAACCTAAATGGTCAGTTTCATCCAAAATTGGCAGTTCCACCTAAACCTGCACACATCTCTGCTCATGAGCAGTATTTGTTCTCCTCCACAGTCTCAGAGCATCAGGGCACAAGAGGATGAAGTTGTAACCGGTCATGAAATGGGCCTACTCCATGGAACAGTTGCAGAAGCATGATACTGTTCACTTTATTGGTTCCATTAGGCAGTACTAGCCATTTTCTCAAAGATCTGAATATTATCTAAATATACAGTGGTGATATCCATAAAAAAGTTGTGCACTGAAAAGTGTCAGGAAGTTTGGGGAAAAAGGTGCAATCGCAGTTCGTTATGTATAATGGCAATTAGGCCTTTTTCAAAAAAATAAATACAGACACTTTACAGCGCAGGGAAGTCATGTTCCCCTTTTCCATTTGGTGTCTCTTTATCTGCGATAGCGCTCACAAACATTCGATCAAAGTGAAAACAAATGCCCTGACTATAGATTTTTTTATTTCACACTTTGCATTCACTAGCAAGGTCGCCAGAAGGTTATCTTACAAACATCTTAACCACATCCTTAAGGAGCCCTGCCCAATCCTGCAGAAAATGTCCCAATCTGTGCTGAAAGGAAATCAATAATGTGACGAGCTGTTGTATTCTATAAATTATAAAAGCATACTATAGGGTCAACTCAGATTTGTCCCAAAATAGATTAGCGTTGGGCACTTCAGCTAAATTTCACAAATCTCTGAAATGCGGCCACTCTGTTCAGGTCCGAAGCGGCCGCGTAGGCCGCTGAGAGACCAAAGCATTGTAGGCATTGGGATCAAAACATTTTTCGTGTTGAAAACCATAGATTTACATCTACCTGATGTGGTCTTTTCAATAAGCTGAGTTAATTTAGCGCATGTCATTGGATCCCATAAACTGCAATAGAAAAATCTGAGTTAAAAACCTGTGATAACTGAAATGTTAGGTCATTGAATGGCTCAGAAATTGGACAACATAGGCGGAATTTGCCCATTTCAAGTCTCCAGATTTTAGCCGGAAAATTGATTGGAAAAATTTAGAAGCTTTAAAGTAGACCTAAATTAAACACAAAAATCCATCCAAAATCGGGTAACAATGGCCATTTCAATTCTCTCGATTTTACTAGACCATAATTATTAAACTTATTCGGGGAACGGGGGGGTTTACTGTATATTTAATTTTATTCATAAAGTAATCAGCCAGTCCTACTTTCATTTCTGAACCCTTGCCTCAGTTGTGTCGCCGACACAAATTAACCAAGGGGCCGAATGTGGCATTCGAGTTGCATTCCTGACACGGCCTGCACTCGGGGATACTGTTCAGTATGATGCCGATGGTGAACGGTGCGCATGCGTGACTGCGGCTTTTAAACTTAAACAGAATCAATAGGAACTACATTTCCCATGATTCTGTGGTGCGCACATGCGCATTCACAATTGAGATGTAACCTTCATAGAGTCTCTAGCAGGAGCGGGGGATTCTAAGAATGAAATAAAGTATAAAGTAAGCCCCCCCACCCCCCCAATAAATAAGTTCATTTAAGTTAATTATTGACTCAGTGTTGAAAAGCCAAAGTCTGCTAAACATGGTTTACAGTGTGAATGTAGAGAATAAAAATCCTCTTTGGCTCCATATGCAAATTAACCATTTTCAACGGGAAATGTCTCATTTGCATATCAAGCCGTGTATCAGGTGATGTCATTAACAGGAGACCCCACAGACACATTTAAAACCCATTTTTTACTCTTAACCTAGCATGCACTTCCAATTTTTCCAACACAATGTATAGATCATTTTTTTCAATCTGTACATTCGCGGTATAAGCGATGTGCAATTGAGAGAATCCCTTTAATAAAGCAGTATTTACACAGCAGTTCTGCAAGGCACATTAGATCTCCCCTTTAGGTACATTAGGAAAGGATGATAGAAATCCAGTGCCACATCACATCTCAAGATTCCATAGGATGGAGTATTACTTCGAAGGAGAGCTGGGGTATTTAAACCCCTGTGGTTTGAGATGATTTCCTTACTCTCCAGGACGGGATTGTATTTCCAGTGGTTGTTTATCATTCTGACACGTGTGTGTCACTGACATGGTGCAGATTACATGGCCTTATCAATCACGGCCTGTTCCGCGGGGAGACTATGGCTATTGATGTCCCCAGGGCAGTTATACTTCACAGGTTCTTCAGCCAAGAGAATTAAGGAGAGAAACAAGTCCTCTCCCCACATTTTTTTTTAGTTTCGGAGTAAATGCCTGAATTCCTGCGCAGTGGCCAGCAGAGCAGCCAAGGAGTGATGAATTTCAAGAAGACTTTGAGATTTTGAGGTTGGAGGAAACACAAACATCCTTGAAGGCCACCTTCAACCAATGGACCTCTCATCATCAGGTCCTCCAGCAATTGTTTGTTTTGGACTATGGTGAAGTGCATATCTAAGTCATCCCCTAGGTCTCCCTTGTAAGCACAATGTAGATTACAAGTGTGTCTTGTGGGAACTAGTTCATCAATCAAGGAACTGCCTTGATTTAATTAATTAATTTCCCTCTGAACACATAATAATTGTACATTCTGCAGGACAGCAAATTATATGTGTCCCTCAAGAAAATGGCTTATCATACGGCTATATGCATGGAATCAGAAGGAGGAGGAGTTAAGCAAAGATCTATTCAGGTAGCTGATCATACAGCTGTATGCGTGGAATGAGAAGTGGGAGGAGTTAAGGTCAGATCTATTCAGGTAGCCGATCATACAGCTGTATGCGTGGAATGAGAAGTAGGAGGAGTTAGTGTCAGATCTATTCAGGTAGCTGATCATACAGCTGTCTGCATGGAATGAGAAGTAGGAGGAGTTAATGTCAGATCTATTCAGGTAGCTGATCATACAGCTGTATGTGTGGAATGAGAAGTAGGAGGAGTTAATGTCAGATCTATTCAGATAGCTGATCATACAGCTGTATGCCTGGAATGAGAAGTAGGAGGAGTTAATGTCAGAGATATTCAGGTTGCTGATCATACAGCTGTATGTGTGGAATGAGAAGTAGGAGGAGTTAATGTCAGATCTATTCAGGTAGCTGATCATACAGCTGTATGCATGGAATGAGAAGTAGGAGGAGCTTGTGTCAGATCTATTCAGGTAGCTGATCATACAGCTGTATGCGTGGAATGAGAAGTAAGAGGAGTTAAGGTCAGATCTATTCAGGTAGCCGATCATACAGCTGTATGCGTGGAATGAGAAGTAGGAGGAGTTAATGTCAGATCTATTCAGGTAGCTGATCATACAGCTGTATGTGTGGAATGAGAAGTAGGAGGAGTTAATGTCAGATCTATTCAGGTAGCTGATCATACAGCTGTATGCGTGGAATGAGAAGTAGGAGGAGTTAATGTCAGATCTATTCAGGTAGCCGATCATACAGCTGTATGCGTGGAATGAGAAGTAGGAGGAGTTAATGTCAGATCTATTCAGGTAGCCGATCATACAGCTGTATGCGTGGAATGAGAAGTAGGAGGAGTTAATGTCAGATCTATTCAGGTAGCTGATCATACAGCTGTATGCGTGGAATGAGAAGTAGGAGGAGTTAATGTCAGATCTATTCAGGTGGCTGATCATACAGCTGTATGCATGGAATCAGAAGTAGGAGGAGTTAAGCAAAGATCTATTCAGGCCAACATAATAAAGTGCCAGCACAACCAAAAGGTAAGAAAATGGAGGATGCAGCACACAACCGATTGCACCATTATTTTACACTATTTGCTATGTGCATCACATTTATACATGACCCTCCAGTATGAATTAAATGTATCTCTGGAGTCTCCTGTTTATGACTTCTACTATGGTTTGATATGCAAATGTACAACTTTTCAACAGGAAAGGTGTAATTTGCATATAAAGGCACAAGGTGATGTCATAAGCAGGAGACTCCACAGACCAATGTATAGATAATTCCTCATTAATTTGTTTTATACTACAATCACTGTATACAAATGTCTAACGGGACAGTCGAGTGCCCAAAATGCATATTAATGTGCTTTCAAATGACTTTAAAATGCATGTCATACATTTTGCATATTAAAATTTAAAATTCTTGAAGCTAGATGAAATTGTGAAATTACAGCAGTTTGCAAGAAACCAGGACTGCCCACACTCGCTGAATAAAAGTAATTTCATTATTTTTCTTTTTTTGCTGCAGAAACCAATGAGAATAATTTCATTCAAATGAATGGAATTTCCTCTCTCTCTAGTGATGTCATCAGACAATGTGTTGCACTGTTAAGAGATCCTACTGTGTACAAGAGCAAGTTCATCACAGTCCACACAATGTATTCTATTCAAGCAGCACAGGAAGTGACTAAACAAAAAAAATTATATCCTCAGTGTCCATATAGTCAGTGCTGCCACACGTGCAGTAAACATGCAGAATAATCACTGGGGGAGGGCTTGAGTCAAATATTAAAAATGTGATTTATGCAGAATGCCTGCACTAATGCCTGCAAAAGCCTGTGCACTGTACAAGCTGTAGTATTCAACTCACACCAAAGTCTGTTTGGGGAGTAGACTGCCCCTTTAAGCTGATCATTAAGTTTGTTCTCATTACCCCCTCTTGTATAATGAACATGCATGCGTGCAAACCACAGTTATATACTTAATAGTTTCCATTGTTATAGTTGTTTAACAATTACTCTAGCCTGTTGTATTTTATTGTCTAATTATCTGCCATCTCTTATTAAGATTGATGTCTGGTATGAATAAATCGCGCTTCGATCTGTTTATTTGTCAAATTAATGCCTTTGGCCATAAGATTATCAGCCCAAGGCAGACACCAGACATCTGGAAGTGTTCAAGCGCAGATCAGTCTCGCTGTTTATTCAGGCAACAAGAAGAGCCAACATTATCCCCTTCCGTAGCTGAGGATTAGATTGTAAGCTTCCAAGATCAAGTTGTGAATCGGGACACTGGTGCTGGAAGAGCCGTCAGGGTTGCCGGGGATTGTGATCAGGACATTGGGATTCTGGTCCTGCTACCCTGCTGAGATCTACCTGTGTAGCGTTAGAGGTAGAGATCGGCATGACGGAATCCCGAAAAATCAGACCTGCCCCGCGCATTTTGTTTCTTTTTTTTACATCATACGTGATGCTTGACTCAGGCTCACCCTATACTTGGGTCACCTTTTATATACCAAATACCTACCTAAGACACGAGGCTGGAAGAGGCCACAGTGTTTACATAACATCCAAAACACGATGTAACAAAACTTCTATATTAAAACATATCGCCAAATATAGGGGGGAAACGCTAAAAGGGTTGGCTCAGGTAGCTCTGGTTTTTGGCATCAAAACGGTGGTCCGAAAAGCAGATGGATTTTGATCAGATCTGCACCTGAATTTCGAGCTACTCGGGTAGCTCCGCTGTGCCTCCAGTTATGTCCACAATTTGGACAAGTCTGGGGAAGTTAATGACATCACTATAGATCAAGGTGTGTAAGTTTTTCTGCATGTGTGTATTAGGTCACACTACCCTTTTCTGTTGGCAGTAATGGGGAAGAATCGCCTGTTAGCTATAGAAAAATACTTGGTTATTTAGCAGTGATACAAAAGAGTTTATATAGAAAAAAGAGTTTATATCAGCTGAGATGGGCAGCTCACTGGACCCCTGATAATATATGAGATCACAGATATAAGATCACTAATTTCCTTCAGGATCCCACTAATTAGCACCAGACTGCTACAGAAATCTTAGGATATGGGTTATTTACTAGCTGCGGTATAACCCCAGGATCCGTAAGTGTTAATCCCCTCAGACACGCTCGTAATATGAGTAACAATGCAGCATTGTAACCATTATTTAACATGCCTTTCTTTTATAAAGTGCACTTCTAACAGACTATAATTATTTTTTCTTTTACACATAATTATAATCTGTTAAAGTGTGTTTTTGCTCTTTGTGATCGCATGCTTTAGATGCATGGTGTAGAATTAAAGAGGCTCCTTCATCTGAACATTATATATATATATATATATATATATATATATATATATATATATATATATATATATATATAGTGTGAATGCAGAGAGTAGTAAAGGATGTATGACATAGCTGCCAAGACCGGCCATGTTTCCAGGGACACATATGGATGCTTCCCAACCTTTCCTCTCTGTGACGGACACTACCTCTGTGCCGCTCTTCAGGGGCAGAGGTAGAGTTAAGCAGGACACCGGGATCCTAGTCTGGGACAGTAAATTCTGTCCAGTGGCTGGGACAATAGTGCTGTCAGTAGCAGTGACAATTGGACGCCAGTGGCAGCCGTTGGGAGGTATGCATACATGTCGTACTCAGGGCTGGACTGGCCCACCGGGATACCGGGAAAAATCCCGGTGGGCTGCCTACCCCGGGGCCGCCTTTCCCGGTTAAAGTGACTCGGCGGCGGCCGCCACTTTAAGAAATTCGGCTGCTGCAACAACCGGCGGCAGCAGGCGAATTTCTTAAAGCGGCGACGGCCGCCGAATTGCTTAAAGTGGCGGTGGGCCCGTTTACTTACCTCCTTCCTTGCTGCTGTGCAGGTCCGTGGCTGTGAGGGAAGCATTGTGCGCTCCCCTCCAGCCGCACGGATCAATAAAGTTTGTTTAAACTTTTTTTTTTCAACAAACTTTATTGAAGCTGTGAGGGGAGCGCACAACGCTTCCCTCACAGCCACGGACCTGCACCGGGAGACAGCAGCAAGGAGGTAAGTACTGGAGGAAGGGGGGAGGAGGGTGGCAGAATGAGCATACTGAAGGGCAATATCCTGGCATATTGAGGGTCAAAATCCTTGCTTATTAAATGGCAATATCCTGGCATATTGAGGGTCAAAATCCTTGCTTATTAAATGGCAATATCCTGGCATATTAAGTGGCAATATCCTGGCATATTAATTGCCATTATCCTGGCATATTAAGTGGCCATACCCTGGCATATTAAGTGGCTATACCCTGGCATATTAAGTGACTATATCCTGGCATATTAATTGGCTATATCCTGGCATATTAATTGGCAATACCCTGGCATATTAATTGGGAATATCCTGGCATATTAATTGGCTATATCCTGGTATATTAAATAACAATATCCTGGCATATTAATTGGAAATATCCTGGCATATTAAGTGGAAATATCCTGGCATATTAATTGGCAATATCCTGGCATATTAATTGGCAATATCCTGGCATATTAAGTGGCAATAGAGTGGCAAAATCCTGGTATATTGAGGGGCAAAATCCTGGCACTACAGGGGGGATGGGGTGAAAGACACTACTGGGGGGATGGGGTGAAAGACACTACAGGGGGAAGGGGGGGAGAAAGACAATACAGGGGAAGGGGGGAGAGAGAGACAATACAGGGGAAGGGGGGAGAAAGACACTACAGGGGGAAGGGGGTAAGAAAGCCACTACAGGGAGAAGGGAGGGAAGAGAGACACTACAGGGGGAAGGGAGGGAAGAGAGACACTACAGGGGGAAGGGGGGGAGAGAGACACTACAGGGGGAAGGGGGGGGAGAAAGCCACTAAGGGGGAAGGGGGGGAGAGAGACACTACAGAAAGGACAGAGAGAGAGACGCTACAGAAAGGACAGAGAAAGACGCTACAGATAGGCGAGAGAGAGACGCTACAGATATGCGAGAGAGAGAGAGACGGTACAGAAATGCGAGAGAGAGAGAGACGGTACAGAAATGCGAGAGAGAGAGAGACGGTACCGAAATGCGAGAGAGAGAGAGACGGTACAGAAATGTGAGAGAGAGAGAGACGGTACCGAAATGCGAGAAAGAGAGACGCTACAGAAATGAGAGAGAGAGACAATACAGAAATATGTATTATATTATGCTATGGGGCTGATTTAAAATTTTTATGCTATGGGGCTGGTATACAAATTTTTTCCAGGGCTGGTTTTTGTTCCCAGTCCGGCCGTGGTCGTACTTGCCAATTATTTGCTTGCTGGTCCTGGGACTGAGTTACACAAAGCAGTATGGAGCCCCAGGCTACTGATTACAGATCCTGGATTCCTGGATCTCATGTCTATATGTTTAAGTTGTGTGTGTATGTTCAACATGTACAGTTTAAACACAATGATGCCTGTGCACAGTGCTGAATGGGACAGACCTGATTTCACAAGACAGAACCCCAAAAAACAGGACTCTCATGATTCATTTGGGACTGTTAGCAACTATGATGTGTTCCACATGCTGCAGAAAGATCATGCAAAGTGCAGCCCGGCAGCATGTAGGATGAATAAACACACAGACATAATCCAATGAATTAATCACCGTCCTATGAGATCTCCACCCTGATTAATTAATTGGATGGGAGTCTGTTGTGTATACACTTCATACATAGACATGGGATAGGTGTAAGGCTATACTTGATATAGGATAAGGCCAAAGACTATTACAATTGTTCAGATTTTAATTTTTTTTAAGCCAGAAATTAGACTCCTGTCCTGCCGACCTCTACCTCAAAACTGTGATTGCTCCGAGCAAAGTGGGGCAGGTGGAAGGCATGTGGAATGCGTCGGCAGATGTTTCTATACTGTCAGGCTGCACTTCGCCTGCTCTCTCTGGATCATGTACCTGTGGAAACATGGCCGATGATGGCAGCTATTAAATCTCCTAAGGCCAAGAGTTAGCGGAGTATTAGGAGCTTGCTTCTCTAGCAGCTGAAAGGGATAATTAGAGCAAAGAGATTCATACCATGTATCTGTTGTTTGCCAGCAGTTTTTCTCTTTAGGTAATGTAACATTCGACACATGCTAAGTGAGCAGGAGAAAGGAATACACGTATTACCATGTCAGGGCTGGGGATTCAGATATTATATTACTAGTTGATTAACCCCAACACAGTAAATTGCAAGTAGCAGATGTACAATGGCACTTTATGGAGGAGAAAGCAAGGGGAGATCTATAGGAAGCCTAAGGGGACAGCAAAACCTGGATCCACCTTTTCCAAGATGTAATAAAGGGGGCAGTTCTGTCTAGGTAGCGGGAAAGGATTTTGGAAAGTCTTATTCCCACGAAATTAGGAGATAAAGGAGTATCCAAAAGGAATAGGGAAAACAGATATCGAGCAAGGACGAATAAGGCACTTCATGTCAATATAGACAGACAAATGGACAAGGATATAACCCAAAACCATGAAAAACCAAATGGTGCCGGTAATAAAACTACTAACTAGAAAAAACCCTCAGTAAGATGTAAACTGTGATGTGGAGGAGAAACAATCTGGCAGGCTGGATAATATATTGAAATCAAGTAGAGTGTAGTATGAAGTGAAACCAAACTAGAAGGTTAAAGGTACTCACATAGCTAGCTCCAGGGATATGTGAAGGCTCCGTATACATGTCTGCAGCTGTAAGAAGTGAAGATCTGATTTATAACCCGTTAATAAGTAAAGGATTTAATAAAATATTGATAAAACAGCAGCGATACAACAGAAAGAAGCCCGTCATTTAAGAGCAATGGAAATTACTGTTATTTACTATTCCAAGCCCTTCACATGCAGATTGGGTGAGATTTAAACTCATCAATTTTGCTATACATTGTGCAGGGACAAACCTGGTTAGTTTGCTTAGTGGGCGTTGGGATTTACCACCTCAACATGCCTTTTAGTGAATACCCCTCTATGCATTAAAAAAAAAAAAATCATAAATTTGCACTTTCATTTACTACCAATCCTATTGTGCCATTATCTGCCAGATACAAAAAGTCACAAGGTGAGAATAATAAAAAAAATATAGCTGTTTAATATTTCCACAGCTTTAATAAAATATAACTTGACTAATATTAACACAACCTCTGCCATCCAGCATCACTGCATACCCCACATGTAAAAAGCAATGCGCCATCCTTTGTAAATAAATACATAACAATGTAACAACATAATAATTAACAACAACATACCAAATAAAACAATTAACTTGCACATACATTTTCAGCTAATAAAACCATTAAAGGGACCCAGACACCCCAGTACCCCCAGGTTCTCAACCACTGACCAGCTAGACACCTACCAACCATTTTAACCAATCACAATCGATCAGCCTTTATTACCCAGACCCTTTCTGTAACCCTAACATACCTAACCAACCCCACTGCTATGACAGAATGGTGAAAATGGCGGCTATATATATATATATATATATATATTTATATTTATATATGCCATTTTCCCCATTTTTATATACTGGCCTGGGAGATTATATATATAATCTCCCAGGCCAGTATATAAAAATGGGGAAAATGGCATATATAAATATATATATATATATATATACACATATACATATATATACATATATACACATAGCTATATATATAAAATCTATTTGCCAATAGAAACACTGTATCACCTAAGCGTATCCTAGTCTGTCAAGGACCCTTTTCACTAAGTTGCACTTGTTACATGGGGTTACAGGAATAGACATAAAACATTAATTATACATAGTGTGCATTCTGCACAGATAGAGTTAAAAAAAAAGCTTATTACTCTGTGCATTTCTGAGGACCATGGAGCAATTGCTTTGGAGATTTGCTTACGGGAATCTTTTCACAGTGATGTCCTAACAATTGAATTTTATTAAATATAGTGGAATATATTAAATGAGGACACGTGTAAATCAGTTTTTGATGCAATTCATTTCCTGTGCCATTTCAAACATAAGCGGGACTTGTACAAACAATCGAGCGAGAAATGGAAAACATATATGGCTCTTTGCACACAGCCTGGCGGCATCTTGTGACGTTTGAGCTGTGTCTAGAGGTAATATTTGCAGGTCCTGGGAGAAGGGATGAAACAAAGCATTGCAGGCAGTGAAGGCCTGTTCTCGGTAATGAGGCCTCAGAAAAAGGACCTTGTTGGTAATAACTATTGATTTTACCAATGACTAATTATCTCCAGAATACTTAATGCAGACCAAGCTTCCACATATGTTAAGGAAAGTACCTGTAAAGGGGTACACTGGAGAATAGAGTAGATACTCCCTGAAAATGTAAGATGATATCTCTTTTATTGGTTTGTATAAAAAGAAATAGGTAAAACAACGAAATATAGGTAATCAAGTGGCACGGAAAATAAAGGATAATAGTAATAAAATAAAAAACATTTTTTTTTTAATTACGTTTAAGCCTTAATTGTGTGATAAGCACAATGTTGTTTTTAAGGTTTAATCTCTCTTTGATGGGCATATACAGCACTTTGCCCTGCACTATGCTTTCCAAGAGATCTGAAGACCCCAGAAAGTGAGTCAATAAAAGTCCAGGAGAAAGTTTTCACAGCGTTGCATTCTCCAAGAGTATCACTGTGCTTTGGCTTCACGCAGCAGTAGCTCCCTCTTCCTCTAATTCATTCACTTTGACATGTCTCCTCCTCCCCCCCACTGTCTCTCAGCTGAATTGAGGCACATGGTCCTATTGCAGTGGCCAATCGTACACACTGTGCTTGAAATAGAGCATGACCATTGGGGAAGGGCTAGAGCTAAAATGGAAAATAATATAAAATAATTCCTGAATATTTTGTCTCTGCTCCTAGGTGTAATAACAATGAACCTATAAGCTTTGCAGCTAGCATATGGGGCTATCCAAAAACCCATTAGGTTCACACGATGGACAAATCAGATTATATACCATTCACATATACTATTACTGTCACCGGCATGGTTGCCAGTTCCGGCTGGAGTCCAGGTGCAGGGGCCGGAGCAGGTATGATACCCTGTACAGGGTGACCACTCTCCCCCAAGGGTGGAGCCCCAGGCTTTGAGTGGCCACATTTAGGGTTTTGAGGGCTTCTTTTGGGCATCTTGGCAAACAGGAACAAACTGGCAAATCAGAAAACGTAGTCGGGGTCATAAGGCAAAAGGTCAGGACTGGAGAAGGACAGAGAAGCCAAGGTACTAGCCGAGTCAGGAGTGGAGAAGGACGGAGAAGCCAAGGTACTAGCCGAGCCAGGAGTGGAGAAGGATGGAGAAGCCAAGGTACTAGCCGAGCCAGGAGTGGAGAAGGACGGAGAAGTCAGGGTACAGGCCAAGTAGATATCAGTAGATCAAGGAACAAAACAATCAAAAGATAGGCAGGCAAAATGTTCCAGCAAAGAGTACTGGGAGGAGGGGGTTTAAATAAGGCAGTAACGATGGACAAGGAACACCTGAGCTTTATTAAGTATGGGCAGAAGATACAGACAGACACATAGCTATGGTGAAAAAAACCAAGCCCTCTGGTGGCTCGCAGAACAGTCACAGGCACCAGAAACGCAGAGGTCCAGGGTTCAATCTCAGCAACGGTTACAATTAGAAATGTGATATACACAGCGCCTATTATGTGCAAATCAAAGTGAACCCTTACCAAAAAAAATAAATAAATAAAAAATTTAATTTAAATAATTATTATAAATGTATACAAACCCAGCGATACACTGATTGAGGATATTGACAATGAAATATCTCAGTGGATTGGACAGATGAGTCGCATTGAGAAAATAAGCTGCTAGTCTTTATAAGAAAACAGTGGAGCAAGCCACTGTAAAGGGAAACAGAATGGGAAGGTGAGTAGACAGCGCTTGGCAGTTAAACAGAGTAAGTGTCAATCAATATAAAAAACCAAAGCTAGTGAATTAATATAAAATATATAAATTTAATAATATATAAAAACCAATGCAATATATAAATACATATAGAAAAAATATACACAAATGTAAAAAAAATGACAAATTGTTAAAAACAAGAAACAATGATATGTGCCTTTAAATACAAATCAACAGACACAGATACAAATGTAACCACAGGCAGAGTGTCAAATTACTCACTTGCTGATTGGGTTAGCAAAATACCATGAATAGTACATGGATATAGAAACGTGCTGGTCAGTAAAGAAGGAAGAATTGAGAACCTGGCCAGGTAACTTCACTTTAACAAGAGGGACGCGTTTCGTTCGGGGAACTTCTTCAGCCTCTAAGCAAACAGACCAGCATGCTGTAACGGTTACAATTACATTATGCTTCCTTTTTAGAAAAAAAGGATTTTATCAAAAGGAGAATTTATTTTTACGGTGAACCTTTTGAATGTTTTTCAAGTTTAGCAGATAACAACATATTGCTTTGGAGAGACATTCTTCTCATACTCCAAAGGAACGTAAGCAGATGTAACAATAGGTGTATTAGTGCAGGAAGAGTGGACTGGCAGCATGGCCGACCTGACACGAGGATGAACTGGCTCCTGACAATAAAGGACTTTAAAAATATTCCCTGACCTAAAAAACCAATGAGGTTTGCTTTGAGTAGAATACCTAGAAGATGTTGTGCCTGATGATCATTCAAAATGTTGGCTTTATCCTATGTTTTACGCTATGGAACATTATACTGATGTTAGTAATGCAATATGGTAACATAGTAATCAACACAAAAGGCTGTGTCTCACTGAGGTCTCGGTTATATAATAAACTTGTTTGCGGCCAAACAGCTGTGTGATTGGCGGCATCTGGATGCTGGGCAACCCCTGCCCATAAAATAGCAAACTTGAGGAAAAACAAACGCTCTGTAATATTAACAAACATGGAAAACCTTTTTGATTGCCGGACCTTGAGAGACATCTGAGGAAGCCATTGATGGTGGAATGCGTCAGGCCATTAGTGCCCTTTTAGTATTTAGTGATCTGAATATTGAAAAGACTTAAATTACTAAATTTACACTTAGTATTTAAAGAAGTTTATTAAAGTATTCATCTGCTTTGTATATTTATATATATTTTTTTATCTTATGAGTTTGGGGGACCACACGTCCAGTGTTTAGAGTGGTGAAGTGCCATTTTGTATTTGTGTACAACAGGACTAACAAACGTTGGCATTGCTGATGTCTGTAAAACGCATGTACCATGATGCTCATTTAGTAAGTACTGTGCATCCTGGAATACCTAGTTTCCAGACATCTGGTACGTCAGAGTTATTCACGACTGGTATATAATGCTTATTGATTCAACATATAGCTGCAGCAGATGCAAACATGCAGGTAAATATAATTCAACATAGTATCCTCTAAATAAAGTACTTTATTGGGTTCTTTCAGGGGGCAGACATCTTGGGTTAGATGAAGGAAGACCTGACCAAAGATACTAAATGTCTGCCCTGAAAGACCTATACAAAGCAAAAGAAGTCTCAATGACCCATTAAAGAGGATTTTAAGGATTGTTTTGTTATATGTGTGCTTAACTATAATGTTTCTTTCTCATGTAGTATACTCAAACTATACTGTAGTGTAATCAAACTCAAACTATTGTATGTATAAGGAAACATATGGCTTTTGATGACGTATCTGTCCTTCTAAGTCATAATTTAATATGATTTTCTTTTAAATGAACCAAACCCCGTATTTACATCTATGACATGTCCCGGGGCCAGGATGAGACATACAATCTGTTACAACTATATAAAAACTATTTAAAAAATAAGTTATATTTAAATGAAAAATTGCATCAAGTGTAGGCATAATAATTTAATGAAAGAATACACATAAAGTACCTTATTGAGCCATCTTTGCTTGTATAACTCTACCAGGGGGCGGACATGTTGTTTAGAATTTTGTGTGAGATAAAGGAAGATCTGAGCCAAGATTCTAAACAGTATTTCCTCATCTCATGGAGTTACACAAGCAAAGAGGGCTCAATAAGGCATTTTATTTGGATGCTTTCATTAAAACATTTTTATTTGCTATGATGCTATCTTTCAATTAAAAACAACTTTTTTGGGGGGGTGACAGTTGTTCTTTTATCAGGTGATAAATAACATTTAAACATTTGTAACAGTTAATATCATTATCTTTGGCTGAATTCTCACTAAGAATCCTTATTATGAATAATTTAATATGTTATCACCCACAGTGGATGGCTCATTACATATTTAAATGCTACATCATTTTCCTAATGAAAATCTACGAGAAAGTGAGAAATTAAACCCGAAACAGTGGAGTTCTTTTTATCAAAACCTTTTAAAGAACATCTTTGAAGTCCCCGAATTTGAACGAGTTTGACACATGCTGCCAAGAAACATCTTAACTCAACCCTCGCTGCCACTGACCTTGTTATGGAGTGGCTTGGTCATTTAGAAAAGATACCTGCTATTTCCAAATCCTTATTACAATGTTCTCCACTTGATCTACAAAGTCGCAGAATCCAGACTTAAACCTGTAAGCACAATTTAATCATAATTTGATGTGCCAAAGTCAGGGGATTGAGCTTGCAACGAAAAGAGATTCTGGGGAATGGGACACTCTGCAAAAGAAAAACAACAGATACAAACACGAACCAGCAAAGTAAAAAGATATAAAAAAGGAAGAACATTATCCCTATGACAGAGCAGACATCATGCTGATACTTTACAAGTATCTTACTGATCCAGTAAAAGAAGCCCATCTTCCAATATAACAAATATTGCATTTACAAGACCCCTATCATTTTAAGGAAACAAATTTAAGATACTAGCCCTGGCCCACCAGTTATTGTTTTTTTTTTTTGGGGGGGGGGCAGGTTTTTTTTTTAGGGGGGGGCAGGATTTACGCTGGCCTAAGTGGGGGACTTCTATAATTACTGTTATTTATGTTTACATTTCTTTTTCAATTCACCATCTCAGAAAAAGTGAACTGAAATGTCTGTAATGCGTCAATCCTTCCCGAATCTGAATTGTATTTGGGGGCCGATTGTTGCATATTGTGTGACCAAAAACCTATCGGCTAGGCGAAGTAGTCACTATCCAGAGGCCTCCGATGCTTCAGTTTCGGAACAGCCTGAACAGTTCCCACTTCTCTGGGAAGGCTTTCCATGAGATTTTGGAGTGTTTCTGTGGGAATTTTTGCCCATTCATCCAGCAGACCATGTGTGAGGTCAGATGCTAATGTTGGATGAGAAGGCCCGGCTCCCAATCTCCATTCCAGTTCATCCCAAAGATGTTCGATGGGGTTGAGGTCAGGTCTGAGGGCCAGTCAAGTTCTTCAACACCAAACTCATCTAATCATGTCTTTATGGGCCTTGGATTATGCACTGGGGGCATGCTAGAAAAGAAAAGGACCTTCCCCTAACTGTTCCCACAAAGTTAAAAGCCTAGCATTTTCCAAACTGTCTTGGTATGCTGAGCAACAGGTAATTAATAATATAGCAGGGAGACACACTGGAATTCTGAAGCAATTATCCAGACAATGCAGCGAGAAGCCGGCAAGTCCGTGATAGCAAGACAAGCAGCAGGTAGATGATAATGAAGAAGCTGTAGGCAGACAAGTCCCAGGAGGAAGGTAATGCAATTCTATACTGGCTGATGTCAGGGTCAGCAGCAGAGGTATATACACGGAGACAGGTTGAGGTCAGGGTCACAGGCAAAGGTGCAAAAACATGAGACAGGCCAAGGTCACTGTCAGAGGCAGAGATGCAGAGAAATACAAAAAAACAGCTGAGCACAATGTTACCATGTGTTGTGACCAGACCTAGTGCAGGAAAATGCCACAGAAATGCTGTTTGGGCAGAACGATGGCACAAAAAGGCTGTTTGGGTACAAACATGGCAGTGAACCTGTTTGGGTGCAAAGCTAGCAATGACAATCTGGTTGGGTACAAAGGTGGCACAGAACAGATGTTTGGGCACAAACAAGCTGCTTGGGGACAACGATGGCAGTTACCAAACCTGGTTCTAATACTACAGAGGATGTTACTTATTTATTATGTCTGAAAGGAAGTCAATCAGTATGTTTTCCCACAGTCACTGATCTATTTCTGACCCAGGTTATCTCCCAAAACACAAAGAATGCTTGGTATGTACAGGAGACATTTCTGCATTATTAAATGTGCATTTTGACAAAGAAATATGTGCTCCTTACAAAACATTATGTGAAGAGATAATGGTGCAGAATGTTCCAAAAATAAACAAACAGAGCCTACTTATACAGGTCAATGCTGGGGAAAAGTTCTAAAAGTGAGAACCATTAGTTTCCATGGTGATTGCTCTACACTGCCCCAGATTTCAAGATCACACATGGACCACTGTTCTGGTCCTGTTAGATCGATGACAACAAGTGAGTCCGTATCAGCAGTCTGAATTCTACACATAGGGCTTTATTCAAATGGAATATTGGAATATTCCCCCATTCAGCGGGGGGGGGGGGGGGGGGGGATATGACCTTGGCAGGTTTTGTGGAGTTAATTAGGGGTTCTGGTTGTAAGAGAGAAGAGAAATGAAAACAGCAGCCTAAAAGTGGTACTATCCCTCCAGCATTTTACTGATGTAGCAATACAGTCAGCAGATGACTTCATCTCTAAAAAGTCAGTTCTCTAAGGTCATTAATAATTATTTAGGTTGACAAACTTGGGGTGTTCAGAATTCATAGCTTTTATTATCAATATTTATTCATATTCAAAAATCTTCAAAAAGTCTCTCAACACTTAGCTTTTCGTAGAATATTACAACTTATTCCACCAATGGAAAAATACAAAGTACCTCTTGGATCCATTAGATTAGTTCTATCAGTGGTTCAGACATGTTTGTTTAGAATGTAACTCCCAATACACCCCCTGTGGATACCTTATTGGCATAGGGCGTAGGGAGGGAGGAGTCTGGTATTCAAGTCAACATGCAAACTTCTTCACCTTCTTCAAAGATGTCTGAGTCTATATACTGTTTAGGGTCCAATTCCTCACTTTCTCGTAGATTTTCATTGCAAAAAACTTGTAGTGGTTGAATTTATAAATGTGTCATTCGTTTTAAGGGATGTAAAGACATTTAAAGTTTCTACTAATCAGAATTCTCAGTGAAAATTCAACACCAATTATATATTAATTGTTGGAATTGTACAGGTTAATTACAGGTCTATTAAAGGACCGCATCTTCCACAAGGCAAACAAGGCACTTGCCTAGGGCGGCACTTTGCCAGAGGGTGTTAAAGCACACTTCTGGTGCTTCAAACATTTTCACTCCCTCCCCCACCGTTCAGCAAGCTTTAGCTCCTTCCAGTTAATCAGGGCGATGGGGGCATGTAATGGACGTGGTGGGGGTATGTAATGAGAGTGATGGTGGCATGTAATGGGGGTGATGGGGCATTTAATGTGTGTGTAATGTGGGTGATGGGGTATCCAATGTGGGTGATGGGGCATGTCATGGGTGTGCATTGTGGGAGGGGGGGGGTGATTGAATTGTGTTTGCCTAGGGCAGCACAAAACCAAGATACACCACTATAACAATAAGTTCTGTCTAATTGAAATATTGCATCAAGGGCAGGCATTGTAAACAGAAATTTTTAAATTAAAGAATTTAAATGAAGTGCCCTCTTTGCTCCAAAGAGCTGTATCAGAGGGCAGACATGTTGTATAAATATCCCTCCTATTACACTCCTGTGAAAGCCTTCTTTGGCGAAATGAATAGGGAGGCAGGAGTCACACTTTAAAGGATTGAGCAGTATCTCCAGGCGAATCGAGTTTTGAACAGCACAGAGCGCCAGTTTAAGCAGAGTCTGAGTTGGAAGGATACATGCTCGTTAAATCTAATTTGCTATAAGTGCAGCATAATGCATGTTCGTCTGCAACCAAGCCGAATAATACACACCATGCAAAGTGTTATGTTTTCTTCTCATTCCAGTTATTACCGGGAATCTTTGACTTGATGATCTTTCAAGCATTTCTTTTTAAATGGCCGACACTTGGTGTAATCTTTCAATTAAACAGAACTTCATTTTTTTGTTGGTAGTTGTTCATTTCTACCGTTACGCATCTCCCCTCCCCTCAGATCCTCAGATCCTCTGTGTGGAGAATTTGCAGCGGATCTATTCGCTCTCTGAATATTAATCGCACTCTTCAAACCTCAATCCTTCCATCCCTCTCTGCCCAACCCCTCCGCCCTCCACTTAGTACACAGGACAATTCAACACCCTAAAGTTTGCTACAATAACAACCCAAGAAAAGTTAGACCAGCAAGTGGCTTCAAAGCATCACTCTGATGTTGAACGCATTTGGAAGTCTAATGAAATGTGCTGCTAGCAAATTGGCACACATGTTGCCAATTAATGTTTCTGAATAAAACATAAGTACGTTTTCGCTTTGCCAATTCTGCCCTCTACAAGAATAGAGTCCTAACAATTATAAAAAGTCGTTCCTTTCGCTTGCATTTCATTGACAGGGATCGACAAAAGGAATCTTGATGTCACAATGATGTCGTTAGTACTTAGTGCTCCATTTGCCCAAATTAGTTCTGTTTGGTAAGTGCCGTTAGAGGACATCAATGCTCAGGCTATCAAAATTCTCAAAGAATAAAAGGATAAAAAAATGTTCCTACCGTTTGTTCCAGAATCTGTGGCTTTGTCAGAATATTAAGAGCTTCATGAATAATGGAACTGCAGGTAATTGACAAGGGAATTTCAAGGGGTATGCCTATTGGGCGGTTAGAGTAGGTTATTTTTTTTACTGATTAGCAACATTTAATGGTCCTTCCCTGAGCTTTGGAACCAATTACTAATCTCCTAAGAGGAGGGGGCTAAATATTTCCTTTTAGGGTCAACTAATGGTCACATGTCATTTCAACATTTTAAATTAGTTGATTCTCCCTCCCTCCACCCCATGACCTTATGTCCTTTCCGCATGGCATGGGGTCTCAAGAGAGTTGGCTCTAGAGCAGGAGGTGGCCCTAATAGGTCGAGCTAAGCTAGGTACACTATCCAATAGGTGTTAGTCCACAGTCTCCTCATGGGCTGGGCTTGTGTCTGTGTGTATATCCATCCTACATACTGCCGGGCTGCACTTTGCATGCTCTTTCTGCAGCATGTGGAACAAATATGTGTCCCTGGAAACATGGCCAATGTTGGAAACTATGACTATAAGCATGTACAATATACAGGAAATAAGATAGGTGGAACTGTCCTTTTACTGCCGTCGAGGGTTTTAATAGGAATTCAGAAAGCAGAAAGGAAACTTGTCAGAAATGGTATAAGTATGGTAAGTCACAGGCAATTTGTAAAGTGCTTTTTTTTCCCCTCCAGTTTTGTATCCAAAACATCGCACAAACATTTTGTCTCCTGCAAATAAATCAATATTGCGTGTGCGAAGGGTGAAAAATTCAATATAAATGCAGAAAATGTCTAACATGAGCAGCGAAACACAGAGTAAATAGACATAATCAGTACCCTGCAGGTAATCACCTTCCCATCTAATCGGGAAAAGAGGTCACAGGGACACCCGCAGAATACAAGAGCAGGATTTTACATGATATTAAAATAGAAATAACCCAAGATGCCTATCTCTCCCCCTCTGCTCATGAATACATCACTTGACTGCCTCTTGCATGGACTGCTTGATTTAATACAAACTGAGATATATTTATGTCATAAAACATCAGGTTTTATGTTTATACCACTATATATACACACACTACACAGACCAGAGCACTCAGATCACACATACTACATCTCATATAGCTATATTATTCATAAAGGCTTCATTTAAAACACCTCACCTTATAAAGCATCATAAAATGTCACTACATCTCTCAGAAAGGGGTTTGTTATATGAAAACGATAGATTTATAGGGTTTGTAATATGTTTTATATCAGTTCTCTGATTTATGTATTGTGTCTATCAACAGGTTTCAGTAGCACATCATAATGAATGCATATTTAGGTGAGTTATCCAATCTATCAAATTTGAATATATATATACAAAAAAAAAAAAACTGTCTGCTCTTCTCACCCTAATAAAGTCGGCAACACATATATAAATATAATATAAATGAGAGTTTTGGTTATATGAATTGGCCTAAGCATAATTAAACTCACCCGCCACGTCAAGGCACACTCTCAATAGGGTGAGAACCTCACCTCCCATCTAGTGGGCACACAAAGCAGTTTATACTGCTACCAAAACCTATATACATCACAAGAACTTCATCCCCACTAATTAGAAACTCCCCCCATAAAATACCTACAAAACAATTGAAAATAACATGGGCTGGAAGGGGGAGCGAATTGAGTAAAATTGGGATCTAGTACTCACAAAAAAATGAATAATGTAGTTATAACTCACCATAAGTCTTTATTTATTCACATGGGATCTGGGCAGTTTATCAGAGAGGCGAATGTTTGCAAAGTCCATATATACCAAAACCTCCAGCGTCTCTGCAGCGCCCCCCAGAGGAAGGGACGTTTCTGGCTGCAATTGGACAATCTCTTTCTCTCATTTTGCATCATATACAGTAGTTTCAGTCACTGCTAATAAAAAACTTGCTGTGGCAAGTTCGGTGGGTGCTGCGGCAAGACCTATGGGTGCTGCAATGTGGGTCTGTGTCAATTTATATAAGTAAAATCTGCATTTTTTTTTTCAATAATTTTTTTGTTAAAAATGAAAAAAAGTAGAGCCAGTAGAGGAGTGATCAGAGATTCTGATCTACCATACATACAGACTATTAACGGCTGGAGCCTGCGCGGGAAGAGGTGGAGCTTATCAAACAAGTCTCGGGGAAAGGGCTGCAGAAATTTCCCAGTGGCGACTTCGGACAGCTAGCTTCTGCCTCTGATTGGGATCACTCTTTTACATAAGGTTTCCGCTCTATCCTTGTTTTCTACACAAACCGACATCATCCTGACTCTTCAAAGCGGCCATAATCCTGCCTGAGAGATTGCAGCGCGATAAATCGTAACCGTTACCGTTTATATATATTTATAAAGTGATACAGAGGTTACTCCGCAGCCACATCTATAAATAATGACACCCAGCTTTGTATTTAAAATATTTTTTTTCTGCTTACAACATACATAAGCTATAAAAAGCCTTTAATAACATATTGTCTCGGGAAAGCATGCTCGTACTAAATCTAACCGTTCATGGCAATGCATGTGTATATCACAGAGAAATGCCCTGTAACGTTTATACTAAACACGTACCTGCGTTCAGCTATGTGTACAAGATCTACAGTGTGTGTGTATTTGTAAAACAGCTTGTCCTACATTCAATAATATTTGAACCTCACCACGCTTGCCAGGTAACTACTGTAAAAAGTAAGACGCAGAAAATATGACATCGCGATTAACCAAATAGAGATTATTCTCTGCCCGTCGTGAAAGGTGAAGGGTGCATCACAAACAGGATTTAACTAATCACAGAGTTACTAGGATAATGGACACATAACTTGTAAGCAACGTTGGAAATACTCCGCATTGTATCAAAATTGGGCAGTGATGCACAGTTAGGGAGATAGCTCAGTTGTTAAATGCTTGGGTGGTGGTACCATATGGCTTGAGGTCTAGGTAAAGTCTATGGAGGCAAAAACATGGCCGGTATTTTTCTGAAGGAAAATGTGACCACCCTACAGGTAAGGTGTGCTTAGGCAGGGGGGGTGCTCAGCTAATGCATGTTAAAGGAATAAGTGCTAAGATGAGGCCAGAGAGGGGAAGGTGTTCTAAGTCAGGTCTTCTCGAACTAGTCCTCAAGGACCACCAACGGTCCAGGATTTAGAGATAAGCCAGTTGTGTATAACTAAGAATATGTATCACACCTGGTATGGTTTCCTAACCATCAGGGAACCATACCACTGTTCTTATTTAAGCACAGCTGGGTATTCTCTTAATACTGGACCATTGGGGGTCATGGAGGACTGGTTTAAGAAGCAATGTCCTAAGCCACTGTGTTGCATGGTGTTAGTACTGTTTTGTCTTGAATATTAGGTGATACTGATAATAAGGTGCCCCACTCCCCCCCCCCCTCCCCCCCTCCCCAACTTATAATAAGTGAAAAAAGATAAGGCCTAAATCAGTGCTGAATCTATAGGAGAAAAAAAGTTTTCCTGGTAAATATTGCTTCACATGAAAACTTTTTTTTTCATGTTCAATACAAAATGTCATTGAAAAATGTTTTTATTTCCTTCTTTTGCTCCCATATAATTTGTCATTGCACCCACAGCATCAGGGTGCAACCACATAAAATGACACAGCACAAAAGTTCAGCTCCAAGAGGTCTTGCCCCAGCACCCACATTGCACACATAGAACTTGCCTCAGCATGTACAGTACTTGCCACTGCTCCCACATTGCACCCAGGGGATTTGATACTGCACTACGGACATGTGAGCCCCATAGCGCCAACTTCTAGAGATACAGCCGATTAGGATTCAAAGATTCAAACATCCTGGATTTCTGTCTTCTAATTGGATTTCTCCTTTGACCTGTTTTTGAGATCTGTTTAACCCCTTAGTGACATGACCTTTTGACTTTGACTTTCCCTTTTGACTTTTGACATGGGCAGTTTTGACATTTCTGGGGTGTTTGTGTTTAGCAGTAATTTGCTTCTTTCTCAACTTACTGTACCCAAATTATATATTGTTTTTGTCATCATAAGTAAGGCTTTCATTAGATACCATTGTGTTCATCATATCTTATAAATTACTACAAAAAAAATCATAAAATACGATGAACAAATTAAAAAAAAACACTTTTTCTAATTTTGACCTAAAAAATTATGTACAAAAATACAATCATTAAAGAAGACCCCGTCTAAATAGAGTCTAAATTTTGTCCTGAGTTTTTTTTTGCGAGTTATAGTTAAAAATAGTGGTGGGGGGGTTTCACCTACAGTGACCTTTTGACCCCAACCTGAACCTTAAATTTAACCCTAACCATAAATTTAACCCTGACGTTAACCCTAATGCTAACACTTAATTTTTTATAATTTTAATAAAATTTTAACCCTTATCATTATGCTGAAACTAATTTAACTGTTACCCTAACCATTATTCTAACCCTAACCCTAGATTTGAAGCTAATTAAGTCTCTTTTTTTTATTTCTACATTGAAATGTCAAGCAACAGCATCAGAGCGACGGAAGTGATCTTTTTTTCACTTCTGACGCCCTACCCACAACAGGGCAGAGCCATATTGGAGGAGCATGCTGCTCTCCAATATGGCGCCCGCGAATCGCTCCGTGGAGTGATCACAGCCGCCATGGGGACCCAAAATTGGTGATGCCTTATGCCTCTACCTCGAGGCATTAAAGCGTCACCATTTTAGCGGTGTTTGTGATCTTGGAGATCTAAGAGATCTTAAAGAGCCACGGCAGCAATGTTTTAAAGCACATGGGGAAGCCCTGACGGTTTCGTGCTCAAATATGATTAGTTTATGGCATTTTTGCTCAGGGGCAAAAAAAATAAGCAAGCTCCGCCCACTGTAGACTATTGCGTGTACAGCTGTATCCTGACACACCTTTTAAGAAGGATGACAAGATGAAGATCCATTCCCAGGAGCAGGAGAGGGCTGGAATATTTTGGCATAACCATTATCATTAAAATATGGTCCAGCCCTTTTATCCAAATTACAGGGCATCCTGCGGGGCAATTTAGCCTCTGCCCCTTTGCCAGCCCTCTCTTTCCAGGAGGGGGGGGGAATGGTTTCTATACTTTTAAATAACTGATGTATCTTTAATGTATCATCTCAAAGGGACTCCGTTTGTCCTGTGAATGTTTAGCTTACAAAATGACAAATATTACGTTAGCAGAAGTGCATGAAAAAGTATACATGAAGGGAAAAATCCCCACGGAAAGTAATGAATTTGCATATCAAGGCACAAAGTGATGTCATAAGCAGAAGACACCACAAATACTTATAAAACACATGTTTCATGGAACCTATGATGATTTGTGGCTATTTTTGTTCTCTACATTCAGTAAGCCATGTTTAGGAATGGACATGGCCAATTAGCCAGTGACTATAATGGTGGGCATGATAACACAATCCCATAGTGAGTCACCCTGGTGGATCTGAAACTCACTCTCAAGCAGATCCAGGAACACAAGGTCAGAAAGATCTTGGACCTGAAAACAAACGTGTCAATCAATAAAACTACACCAAGCTGGGGTTGTATTATAATATTCCATTTTGCCGAAACTGGTAAGGATACTTACATTGGTTTCATTTGCCCTACAGAGCTTGACCTCCATGTACTTAGAAAGACTGTGAGTAGGAACACAGAAAATAACTGTTTTACCCATGTATTCTGCCAAAAAGTATTCCTGATGTAGAACCTTACATTTCATTTGCTCTTCATCAATGTCCAAGATAGCTTTATACCTTATCCCATGCATGCTAAGCTGTGTACAGAATCTTGGGTCAGATCTGTCATATCTTTCATCTGACACAAGATTATGAACAACATGTCCAACCCCTGATAGAGCTATACAAAGCAAAGATTCTAAACAACATGTCCACCCCCTGATAGAGCTATACAAAGCAAAGATTCAAAACAACATGTCCACCCCTGATAGAGCTATACAGAGCAAAGATTCTAAACAACATGTCCACCCTCTGATAGAGCTATACAGAGCAAAGATTCTAAACAACATGTCCACCCCCTGATAGAGCTATACAGAGCAAAGATTCTAAACAACATGTCCACCCCCTGATAGAGCTATACAGCGCAAAGATTCTAAACAACATGTCCACCCCCTGATAGAGCTATACATAGCAAATATTCTAAACAACATGTCCTCTCCTTGATAGAGCTTTACAGCGCAAAGATTCTAAACAACATGTCCACCCCCTGATAGAGCTATACAGAGCAAAGATTCTAAACAACATGTCCACCCCCTGATAGAGCTATACAGAGCAAAGATTCTAAACAACATGTCCACCCCCTGATAGAGCTATACAGAGCAAATATTCTAAACAACATGTCCTCGCCTTGATAGAGCTTTACAGCGCAAAGATTTTAAACAAAATGTCTGCCCCCCTGGTAGAGCTATACAGAGCAAAGATTCTAAACAACATGTCCACCCCTGATAGAGCTATACAGAGCAAAGATTCTAAACAACATGTCCACCCCCTGATAGAGCTATACAGAGCAAAGATTCTAAACAACATGTCCACCCCTGATAGAGCTATACATAGCAAATATTCTAAATAACACGTCCTCTCCTTGATAGAGCTTTACAGCGCAAAGATTCTAAACAACATGTCCGCCCCCTGATAGAGCTTTGCAGAACAAAGATTCTAAACAAAATGTCTGCCCCCTGGTAGAGCTATATAGAGCAAAGATTCTAAACAACATGTCCATCCCCTGATAGAGCTATACAGAGCAAAGATTCTAAACAACACGTCCATCCCCTGATATAGCTAAACAGAGCAAAGATTCTAAACAACATGTCCACCCCTGAGAGAGCTATACAGAGCAATAATTCTAAACAATTTGTTTGCCTCCTGATAGAGCTATATAGAGCAAAGATTCTAAACAACATGTCAGTCCCCTGATAGAGCTATACAGAGCAAAGATTATAAAAAACATGCATTAATAATTAAAATGTTTACACATTATACAATCTTTTAGTTAAACAGAAGTTCATTTGTGTGCCAAACCCTTGTCTTTTAAAGATGCTTAATTGGTAGGTACTTGTCTAAACATTTCTATAAGAGCCTTTGCAAAGTGCATTTTATTAAATAAATTATATATATATATAATGTCAATATTTAGCATCATGCACGGTATCCGGATTAAGATATTGACAAGATACTTAAACGAGCTGATTGCGGTTTCTCGAGTATCGGGTAAATACAGAGGAATCCGTTTCGATCATTGCTTCCCTCATACTTGCAGATTGAAAATCATTAATGAGGATCCTCACAAGCACCAGACACACATTACAGCCCATCCACGTGATATCCGTGCTTCGTGACTGTGTCTTTACATATATATATATATATATATTACTTATAAGGATGAAAAGTTCAGAATTAGTTGTTTATTTAACTCTCCTCCTCTTCACTGAGACCTGCACCAAAACATGAAATCTGAAAAACGTGCATGGCTGCCTACTGGGTAATACAATCCCTCTAAATCTTCAACTGATGAAAGACTCCTCACATCCATGTTTAATTATGTGTAAAAGCCCACACTGGGCAAAATATTTTTTCCACTGTTTTACTACTTGTACCGAAAAGGCAGCCTCAACCTATTAACCTGAATAGATCTGATCTTAACTCCTCCTACTGCTCATTCGATGCATACAGCTGTATGATCAGCTACCTGAATAGATCTGACATTAACTCCTCCTACTTCTCATTCCACGCATACAGCTGTATGATCAGCTACCTGAATAGATCTGACATTAACTCCTCCTACTTCTCATTCCACGCATACAGCTGTATGATCAGCTACCTGAATAGATCTGACATTAACTCCTCCTACTTCTCATTTCACGCATACAGCTGTATGATCGGCTACCTGAATAGACCTGACATTAACTCCTCCTACTTCTCATTCCACGCATACAGCTGTATGATCGGCTACCTGAATAGACCTGACATTAACTCCTCCTACTTCTCATTCCACGCATACAGCTGTATGATCAGCTACCTGAATAGATCTGACATTAACTCCTCCTACTTCTCATTCCACGTGTACAGCTGTATGATCAGCTGCCTGAATAGATCTGACCTTAACTCCTCCTACTTCTCATTCTGTGTGCTGACCTTAACTCCTCCTACTTCTCATTCAACGCATTCAGCTGTATGATCGGCTACCTGAATAGATCTGACATTAACTCCTCCTACTTCTGATTCAACGAATGCAGCTGTATGATCGGCTACCTGAATAGATCTGACATTAACTCCTCCTACTTCTCATTCCACGCATACAGCTGTATGATCAGCTACCTGAATAGATCTGACATTAACTCCTCCCACTGCTCATTCGATGCATACAGCTGTATGATCGGCTCCCTGAATAGATCTGACATTAACTCCTCCTACTTCTCATTCCACGCATACAGCTGCATGATCAGCTACCTGAATAGATCTGACATTAACTCCTCCTACTTCTGATTCAACGAATGCAGCTGTATGATCAGCTACCTGAATAGATCTGACATTAACTCCTCCTACTTCTGATTCAACGAATGCAGCTGTATGATCAGCTACCTGAATAGATCTGACATTAACTCCTCCTACTTCTCATTCCATGCATACAGCTGTATGATCAGCTACCTGAATAGATCTGACATTAACTCCTCCTACTTCTCATCCCACACATACAGCTGTATGATCAGCTACCTGAATAGATCTGACATTAACTCCTCCTACTTCTCATTCCACGCATACAGCTGTATGATCAGCTACCTGAATAGATCTGACATTAACTCCTCCTACTTCTCATTCCACGCATACAGCTGTATGATCAGCTACCTGAATAGATCTGACATTAACTCCTCCTACTTCTCATTCCACGCATACAGCTGTATGATCAGCTACCTGAATAGATCTGACATTAACTCCTCCTACTTCTCATTCCACACATACAGCTGTATGATCAGCTACCTGAATAGATCTGACATTAACTCCTCCTACTTCTCATTCCACGCATACAGCTGTATGATCGGCTACCTGAATAGATCTGACATTAACTCCTCCTACTTCTCATTCCACGCATACAGCTGTATGATCAGCTACCTGAATAGATCTGACATTAACTCCTCCTACTTCTCATTCCACACATACAGCTGTATGATCAGCTACCTGAATAGATCTGACATTAACTCCTCCTACTTCTCATTCCATGCATACAGCTGTATGATCAGCTACCTGAATAGATCTGACATTAACTCCTCCTACTTCTCATTCCATGCATACAGCTGTATGATCAGCTACCTGAATAGATCTGACATTAACTCCTCCTACTTCTCATTCCACACATACAGCTGTATGATCAGCTACCTGAATAGATCTGACAGTAACTCCTCCTACTTCTCATTCCACACATACAGCTGTATATAGTGCTGGTGGAAGGATTTTTGCCACCCTAGGCGAAACCTTGTTTTGCCGCCCCTTGCCCCGCCTACTTATACCACACCTGGGACCTCAATGATTTAAAAGCATATTAAGGTTAAATAAGTATAATCATTTATGCATTACAATTTAAGTATCTAATAGCATTCTAAATTGCTAACTTATTCACCAATACCCCTGCCGAGGATAATATTGTACAATAAAAACAATTAACATCCAATTCTTGGGATGCTGGAATGTCATTAAAACAGGGCATGACCAACTCAGTTTAGTTTTAGAAGCCATTTAAAAAATTTAGGAGCCGGAAAATGGCACATAAATCACACACACAATCACGCAGACACAGTCACGTGCACACAATCACACGCACACAGAGTCTCACACATACAGAGAGACAGTCAGACACAGAGTTTCACACATACGCACACAGAGTCTCACACATACAGAGAGACAGTCACACACAGAGTCTCACACATACACACACAGAGTCTCCCACACATACAGTTGTGTATCATGGTTTTGTGCTGCCCTAGGCAGATAAAATGTGGGCACCCCCCCCCCTACCCACGATGCACACCTACGACATGACCCATAACCCATGTTGCACACCAAGGACATGCCCCATCACCCCATTTACATGCCCCCATCCCATACACATTGCCAGTATTATTTGCCATTAAATACCCCAGCCAATTTGCTCAATAAAATGCCATTATTTGCCATTTAATATGCCCCTGCCAATTTGCCAAATATTATGCCAGTATTATTTGCCATTTATTATGCCCCTGCCAATTTGCCCAATAATATGCCAGTATTATTTGCCGTTAATATGCCCCAGCCAATTTGCCCAACAATATACCAGTATCATTTGCCATTAATAAGTCACAGCCAATTTGCGCAATAATATGCCAGTACTTGCCTTTTAATATGCCCCTGCCAATTTGCCCAATAATATGCCAATATTATTTGCCATTTAATATGCCAGGGTTATTTGCCATTTAAAATGCCCCAGCCAATTTGCCCAATATATGCCAGTATTATTTTGCCATTTAATAAGCCCAAGCCAATTTTCCCAATAATATGCCAGTATTATTTTGCCATTAATATTCCCCAGCCAATTTGCCCAATAATATGCCAGTATTATTTTCCAATAATAAGTCCCTGCCAATTTGCCCAATACATCCCCCCATCACCCCAGCACTTACCTTTTCCCCTGGTGGCTAGTGGCAGGCAGCATGGTGTCCTCCATGCTGCCTGTTCGGCTCCCCGGCGGTTGTGCCGACAGGTCACGTGACCTGGTGCGCATCTGACGTCAGAGCGCCGGTCACGTGACTGTCAACACTTCCCTGTCACACTCCACGGGGAGCCGAACAGGCAGCACAGAGGTTTCTCTGTGCTGCTTGTTCGGCTCCCCATGCAGGCTGCTGGCAGGCAGAGGGAAGGTACGGGGGGATCTTCCGATTTCCTGTCGCCTCCGTCTCTGCCGGCAAGTGCGTTTTTTTCCCTAAATATGGGAGGGGGGGTTTGTGACGCCCCTAATGACAAACAAGGCAAGTCCCGCCCTAGGTACTTGTCCCGCTTTCCTCGCAGTAAATACAGCGCTGCACACACACACACAGACTTACACATACAGAGACAGTCACACACAGAGTCTCACACATACGTACACAGTCTCACACATACAGAGAGATAGACACAGAGTCTCACACACAAACACACAGACTTACACATAGATACAGTCACACACAGAGTGTCACACATACACACACAGAGTCTCACACAAACAGAGAGAAAGTGTCTCACACATGCACACACAGAGTTTCAAACATACACACACAGAGACTCACACATACAGAGACAGTCACATACATAGTCTCACACATACGCACACAGAGTCTCACACATACAGAGTGACAGTCACACACAGAGTCTCACACACACAAACACAGATTACACATACAGACAGTCACACACAGAGTCTCACACATCCAGAGAGACAGTCACACACAGTCTCACACATGCACACACAAAGTCTCACACATACACACACAGAGTATCACACATCCAGAGAGACAGTCACACACAGTCTCACACATGCACACACAGAGTCTCACACATACACATACAGAGTCTCACACATCCAGAGAGACAGTCACACACAGTCTCACACATGCACACCCACAGAGTCTCACACATCCAGAGAGACAGTCACACACAGTCTCACACATGCACACACAGAGTCTCACACATACACACACAGAAACTCAGACATACAGAGAGACAGTCACACACAGTCTCACACATGCACACCCACAGAGTCTCACACATCCAGAGAGACAGTCACACACAGTCTCACACATGCACACACAAAGTCTCACACATACACACACAGAGTATCACACATCCAGAGAGACAGTCACACACAGTCTCACACATGCACACACAGAGTCTCACACATACACACACAGAGTCTCACACATACAGAGAGACAGTCACACACAGTCTCACACATGCACACCCACAGAGTCTCACACATACACATACAGAGTCTCACACATCCAGAGAGACAGTCACACACAGTCTCACACATGCACACACAGAGTCTCACACATACACACACAGAGTCTCACACATACAGAGAGACAGTCACACACAGTCTCACACATGCACACACAGAGTCTCACACATACAGAGAGACAGTCACACACAAGCAATAATGTGAAAGGAATGCCATTGTGTCTTGACCTTCATCCATCCTCCATGTTGATATATTTTTGTGTTGTTGTTACTGTTGCTCTTATAGAAAAGGTCATAAGGAAGAGCATAAACACTGGGCCTTCTGAGACCCTGGACGTTTCATATTTTATTAATAAAAACGTGTAGGTTCTCTAAAAAGCTTTTTAGCTTGGCTGAACATTTGATTGATGCATTTATATAATAATATTTTCTTTTTTGTTTTAACTCTTCAGCAGGGAAGTGACTGTGTAAGCTAGCTACATCACACATAAGAGGGGGGGGGGGGGGGGACGCATTTTTGCCAATAGTTTTGAGACCGCACACCAGTGCAATTTATCCAGCGGACACCACAGCTTGGAACAGACTGTGTAAGCCAATGATTGAAATGGGTGGTTTGGCCATCAATATTCTCAAAGCAATAAATCCAAACATGTCCTGACAGGCCTGATCCATCACCCCGTCTCGTTTGAAGAATTGCACAAGGCAGAAGTTTTGTAAATGTTTCTCTTGCAGTTTTTAATTATTCGAGTCCAAATGATTGTAAAAGGTTACAAAGATGTCTGACCTCATAAAGACAGCATTGAATACATTACATTTTACTTGGGTCCAGGGGAGAGCTTGTCCGTTATCATCAGACACAAACACAGATACACAGGCAAGACACTGATATAGACACACAGACAGATCAGAGGTTGGACCCCGATGCATTTTTATCCAGTTTCCACTGGCTTTTTATCTCTCTTTCTCTACCTCCCATCCAAAAATGCAGAGGGGAGAGAGAGAGGTTGGAGGCAGCAGAGACTATTCTCTGAAACGAGTGCATGCCTATGGGGTCTGCAAGGAAGGACACGATACTGAGTATTGCTGACTTCAGAGGAAGATAGTCATGTGCCAGGATGTATGTGGAAATGAGAGTATATTATCCTTTCTAAACAAACACATTGATATTAATATTAACCCTTTAAGGACCAGGGATTTTCCTGGGCCAAGGACCAGAGCGTTTTTCAATTTTTAATACGCGGTTTTTGAAACATAATTTTCCTCTCTCTCATTTAACGCACCCATACAAGTTATATGTTGTTTTTTAGAGGACAGTTAGAGATTTCTTTTGATACCCTATACATAAAAATGATTTACATTTTAGTATTAAAAAATACATATAAAAGAAGAAATTTTTGAGGAAAAAAAAAGTTTTTCCCCATTATTTTCCCAATAATAAGCTACATAACTAGTGCAACACTAACCCACTTATCCCCCCTAATTAACTAACTAATAAAAAAGAAAAATATTGGTTCCCAAACCCCCCATAACAAAAAAGACAGAAAAAAACTTTGAAGAGTGCGATGTCAGATCAGTAAAAATCATGCAACAGGCATGAAGGGGTTACATTTTATTAAATAAATATATTAAAAGTACCTTTATTTATTTAAAAAAACTTTATAAATTGTAAAAATAAAAAAATCTGTTAAAAAAAAACTAAATGAGGGCCATAAAGTGGAAGGAAACTGATCACAGTTAAAAACTGTGATCAGCAATGAAAGGGTTAATTTTTTTTTTTTTTTTTTTAAACCTATGTGTTTGTTATTTATTTCTTTTTACTTACAGGTCACTCTCTGTGCTTCACTATAAGAATGTGAATCACAGAGAGTGAATTAGAGGCAGTGTGTGAACACACTGACTTTGCCATCTAATTTGCATGTTATCGCGGTGATCACTCGATCACATGCCCGGAAATCCACCGATCGGGTCCAGGAGCTTTGACTCGGGTGCGAGGCTTAGTCCTGGACCCGTTGCAGACTAGCTGGCGGTGCCCACGGAGCGCACCGCCGGCTACACTGCATGACGAGTTAACTCGTCATAAGGTCGCTAATGGTGCAGCTCTTATGACGATTTAACTCGTCATAAGGTCGGGAAGGGGTTAATTTAGTGACCCACCACACAAATGTGGAAGCCCCCCCCCCCCCAAAAAAAAATGATCATGACTAGCAGACATGATTTATGGCCAGTATTATCAGATGGATTCAAATCATAGATAACATTTAGATACATTCTCTATATTATCCATGGGATCTGATTTTTCAATTTGTTAGTTAATTCACCAGAGTTCACTGATATTCCCTGATTTGGGTACAAATAACGTCTCTGTATTTCTTCGCTCCGTCGGTGGAGCCTCAGCTATATGTCATTATAAACAGAAGAAGCTTTTAGTGGATATAATGATGTTATTTTCAAGTTATAGGTTGCTTTCTTTTGTGCGATACGGTATCATTTATCTGTCAGGTTTATTTGTTTCTCCTCCTGCTGTTACACAAAGTAATATATATATTTATAATTCCACTATTATAAAGGTTGTTTCTTATTTCAGGCACAGGAGAAAATAGAAACTGTTTATTGTTTTTATTTGCTGATGAGATGGATTTTTTGGCCAGAAGGAAGCAGAGATACTGCGGCCAGCTCATCGATGGTCGGCACAAGATGGACTAGTCTGACCCATTAGGAATGAACGTTTTTGACCCCTTGTGCCCATTGTTCTATAGAAACCAGTTAAACACTTCCACATAACAGCCCATCACCCTGCATTGAAAAGCACTTAATCTGACATATGCAATGCAACCTCACCTACTCCAGCTGTCTTTTGTGTGCTGTCCACTGACTATACCACTTAAAGCTGTGCACTGTGTCAAACATTGTTGCTGTGTACTTATACTTGCAATTCATATTCTCAATAACAGGTATTTGTTTAAGTTCTGTGAACACCAACCAGGCATTAATAAAGGGTGGCCAGGCCATATATTCTTTACATTCAAAACATATTTTGACATAATATTTGGCCATATATATATAAACGTATATATAAGTTTGGTATGCTACCAGGCAACCTCATATTAATAGCTGATTTGGAAAGACAAGCAACCTGGAACTGATTTTGTAGATATGCTCTCATTGACTGGTTTTTGCTATTCCTTTTCAGTTCCTTGTTTATTGAATAGATATCACTCTGTTGGCCGAAGTGCATACGGATTCTTAATCACTGCAAATGGCAGAAGCAGTGATGGGTCCTCCTTAATCTAAGTCCTCCTATACCTTACCAAGTACTCCATAACCTAACCTTCCCTTTGCATACAGGGAAGGTTTGCTATAAATATATGTGCATGTCCCCTAATAAAAAGTAGTTCTTGGTACATGCAGCCAGGATATTGAGACCAGTTATAATTGGTGGCAGTGGTGGGATCTGCCTCATGGGGTATTTCCAAACCACCAGAGGCCTTGACAGAGATATCACCCATTACTCTGCATAGGCCAAAAATATGTGAATGGAAGTCTGCTAGTCTTAGGCTTAAGTAGGCTACCGTGAAGAGCTGCTGTGTTCTCGGGGAGGCTCTACCAGCAGGAAAATGAAAGCGGTAATGATTGCAGAGTAAAAAGTAAAAGGATACAGGACAAATCGAAAATATCCTTAAAAAATATAAACGACAAAAATAATGAAAAACTGAAGCATTTGGATCCCTGGAGAAGACGTGAGTTTGAAAAGATACAGTAAAAATTGAATTACTGGTTTCAGTTTTTCCTCTCAGTATATCACAGGGAGGAATCCGTCCCCGAAAATCTCCAAAAGGAATTAACTTTAACTTTGCCACGAGCCTGTCCTTGGCTGACACACAACAAAAACTCCCACAGTCACTAAATACATTTCACATTAGCAGAGCTTGAGGAAGCACGGATCTGTCTTGGGAAATGTTATGAGAGTCGTGATACCAAACGTAAAGCATAACATTATAATACATACCGTATAACATAACATTATTATACCAACCGTATAACATAACATTATTATACCAACCGTATAACATAACATTATTATACCAACCGTATAGCATAACATTATTATACCAACCGTATAGCATAACATTATTATACCAACCGTATAACATAACATTATTATACCAACCGTATAACATAACATTATTATACCAACCGTATAACATAACATTATTATACCAACCGTATAACATAACATTATTATACCAACCGTATAACATAACATTATTATACCAACCGTATAGCATAACATTATTATACCAACCGTATAACATAACATTATTATACCAACCGTATAGCATAACATTATTATACCAACCGTATAGCATAACATTATTATACCAACCGTATAAAATAACATTATTATGCCAACCGTATAACATAACATTATTATACCAACCGTATAACATAACATTATGATACCAACCGTATAACATAACATTATTATACCAACCGTATAGCATAACATTATTATACCAACCGTATAACATAACATTATTATACCAACCGTATAGCATAACATTATTATACCAACCGTATAGCATAACATTATTATACCAACCGTATAGCATAACATTATTATACCAACCGTATAGCATAACATTATGATACCAAACGTAAAGCATAACATTATAATACCAACCGTATAACATAACATTATTATACCAACCGTATAACATAACATTATTATACCAACCGTATAACATAACATTATTATACCAACCGTATAGCATAACATTATTATGCCAACCGTATAGCATAACATTATTATACCAACCGTATAACATAACATTATTATACCAACCGTATAACATAACATTATTATACCAACCGTATAACATAACATTATTATACCAACCGTATAACATAACATTATTATACCAACCGTATAGCATAACATTATTATACCAACCGTATAACATAACATTATTATACCAACCGTATAGCATAACATTATTATACCAACCGTATAGCATAACATTATTATACCAACCGTATAACATAACATTATTATGCCAACCGTATAACATAACATTATTATACCAACCGTATAACATAACATTATGATACCAACCGTATAACATAACATTATTATACCAACCGTATAACATAACATTATTATACCAACCGTATAACATAACATTATTATACCAACCATATAGCATAACATTATTATACCAACTGTATAACATAACATTATTATACCAACCGTATAACATAACATTATTATACCAACCATATAACATAACATTATTATACCAACCGTATAACATAACATTATTATACCAACCGTATAACATAACATTATTATACCAACCATATAACATAACATTATTATGCCAACCGTATAACATAACATTATAATACCAACCATATAACATTATTATACCAACCGTATAGCATAACATTATTATACCAACCGTATAACATAACATTATTATACCAACCGTATAACATAACATTATGATACCAACCGTATAACATAACATTATTATACCAACCGTATAACATAACATTATTATACCAACCGTATAACATAACATTATGATACCAACCGTATAACATAACATTATTATACCAACCGTATAACATAACATTATTATACCAACCGTATAACATAACATTATGATACCAACCGTATAGCATAACATTATTATACCAACCGTATAACATAACATTATTATACCAACCGTATAACATAACATTATTATACCAACCGTATAACATAACATTATGATACCAACCGTATAACATAACATTATGATACCAACTGTATAGCATAACATTATTATACCAACCATATAACATAACATTATTATACCAACTGTATAACATAACATTATTATACCAACCGTATAACATAACATTATTATACCAACCATATAACATAACATTATTATACCAACCGTATAACATAACATTATTATACCAACCGTATAACATAACATTATTATACCAACCATATAACATAACATTATTATACCAACCGTATAACATAATATTATTATACCAACCGTATAACATAACATTATTATACCAACCGTGCAACATAATATTATTATACCAACTGTATAACATAACATTATTATACCAACCGTATAACATAACATTATTATACCAACCGTATAACATAACATTATTATACCAACGTATAACATAACATTATTATACCAACCGTATAACATAACATTATTATACCAACTGTATAACATAACATTATTATACCAACCGTATAACATAACATTATTATACCAACCATATAACATAACATTATTATACCAACCGTATAACATAACATTATTATACCAACCATATAACATAACATTATTATACCAACCGTATAACATAACATTATTATACCAACCGTATAACATAACATTATTATGCCAACCGTATAACATAATATTATTATACCAACCATATAACATTATTATACCAACCGTATAACATAACATTATTATACCAACTGTATAGCATAACATTATTATACCAACCGTATAGCATAACATTATTATACCAACCGTATAACATAACATTATTATACCAACCGTATAGCATAATGTTATCATACCAACCGTATAACATAACATTATTATACCAACCGTATAGCATAACATTATTATACCAACCGTATAGCATAATATTATTATACCAACTGTATAGCATAACATTATTATACCAACCGTATAGCATAACATTATTATACCAAACATATAACATAACATTATTATACCAACCGTATAGCATAATATTATTATACCAACTGTATAGCATAACATTATTATACCAACCGTATAACATAATATTATTATACCAACCATATAACATTATTATACCAACAGTATAACATAACATTATTATACCAACCGTATAGCATAACATTATTATACCAACCGTATAGCATAACATTATTATACCAACCGTATAACATAACATTATTATGCCAACCGTATAACATAACATTATTATACCAACCGTATAACATAACATTATGATACCAACCGTATAACATAACATTATTATACCAACCGTATAACATAACATTATTATACCAACCGTATAACATAACATTATTATACCAACCATATAGCATAACATTATTATACCAACTGTATAACATAACATTATTATACCAACCGTATAACATAACATTATTATACCAACCATATAACATAACATTATTATACCAACCGTATAACATAACATTATTATACCAACCGTATAACATAACATTATTATACCAACCATATAACATAACATTATTATGCCAACCGTATAACATAACATTATAATACCAACCATATAACATTATTATACCAACCGTATAGCATAACATTATTATACCAACCGTATAGCATAATATTATTATACCAACTGTATAGCATAACATTATTATACCAACCGTATAGCATAACATTATTATACCAAACATATAACATAACATTATTATACCAACCGTATAGCATAATATTATTATACCAACTGTATAGCATAACATTATTATACCAACCGTATAACATAATATTATTATAACAACCATATAACATTATTATACCAACCGTATAACATAACATTATTATACCAACCGTATAGCATAACATTATTATACCAACCGTATAACATAACATTATTATGCCAACCCTATAACATAACATTATTATACCAACCGTATAACATAACATTATGATACCAACCGTATAACATAACATTATTATACCAACCGTATAACATAACATTATTATACCAACCATATAGCATAACATTATTATACCAACTGTATAACATAACATTATTATACCAACCGTATAACATAACATTATTATACCAACCATATAACATAACATTATTATACCAACCGTATAACATAACATTATTATACCAACCGTATAACATAACATTATTATACCAACCATATAACATAACATTATTATGCCAACCGTATAACATAACATTATAATACCAACCATATAACATTATTATACCAACCGTATAGCATAACATTATTATACCAACCGTATAACATAACATTATTATACCAACCGTATAACATAACATTATGATACCAACCGTATAACATAACATTATTATACCAACCGTATAACATAACATTATTATACCAACCGTATAACATAACATTATGATACCAACCGTATAACATAACATTATTATACCAACCGTATAACATAACATTATTATACCAACCGTATAACATAACATTATGATACCAACCGTATAGCATAACATTATTATACCAACCGTATAACATAACATTATTATACCAACCGTATAACATAACATTATGATACCAACCGTATAACATAACATTATGATACCAACTGTATAGCATAACATTATTATACCAACCATATAACATAACATTATTATACCAACTGTATAACATAACATTATTATACCAACCGTATAACATAACATTATTATACCAACCATATAACATAACATTATTATACCAACCGTATAACATAACATTATTATACCAACCGTATAACATAACATTATTATACCAACCATATAACATAACATTATTATACCAACCGTATAACATAATATTATTATACCAACCGTATAACATAACATTATTATACCAACCGTATAACATAATATTATTATACCAACTGTATAACATAACATTATTATACCAACCGTATAACATAACATTATTATACCAACCGTATAACATAACATTATTATACCAACGTATAACATAACATTATTATACCAACCGTATAACATAACATTATTATACCAACTGTATAACATAACATTATTATACCAACCGTATAACATAACATTATTATACCAACCATATAACATAACATTATTATACCAACCGTATAACATAACATTATTATACCAACCATATAACATAACATTATTATACCAACCGTATAACATAACATTATTATACCAACCGTATAACATAACATTATTATGCCAACCGTATAACATAATATTATTATACCAACCATATAACATTATTATACCAACCGTATAACATAACATTATTATACCAACTGTATAGCATAACATTATTATACCAACCATATAGCATAACATTATTATACCAACTGTATAACATAACATTATTATACCAACCGTATAACATAACATTATTATACCAACCATATAACATAACATTATTATACCAACCGTATAACATAACATTATTATACCAACCGTATAACATAACATTATTATACCAACCATATAACATAACATTATTATGCCAACCGTATAACATAACATTATAATACCAACCATATAACATTATTATACCAACCGTATAGCATAACATTATTATACCAACCGTATAACATAACATTATTATACCAACCGTATAACATAACATTATGATACCAACCGTATAACATAACATTATTATACCAACCGTATAACATAACATTATTATACCAACCGTATAACATAACATTATGATACCAACCGTATAACATAACATTATTATACCAACCGTATAACATAACATTATTATACCAACCGTATAACATAACATTATGATACCAACCGTATAGCATAACATTATTATACCAACCGTATAACATAACATTATTATACCAACCGTATAACATAACATTATGATACCAACCGTATAACATAACATTATGATACCAACTGTATAGCATAACATTATTATACCAACCATATAACATAACATTATTATACCAACTGTATAACATAACATTATTATACCAACCGTATAACATAACATTATTATACCAACCATATAACATAACATTATTATACCAACCGTATAACATAACATTATTATACCAACCGTATAACATAACATTATTATACCAACCATATAACATAACATTATTATACCAACCGTATAACATAATATTATTATACCAACCGTATAACATAACATTATTATACCAACCGTATAACATAATATTATTATACCAACTGTATAACATAACATTATTATACCAACCGTATAACATAACATTATTATACCAACCGTATAACATAACATTATTATACCAACGTATAACATAACATTATTATACCAACCGTATAACATAACATTATTATACCAACTGTATAACATAACATTATTATACCAACCGTATAACATAACATTATTATACCAACCATATAACATAACATTATTATACCAACCGTATAACATAACATTATTATACCAACCATATAACATAACATTATTATACCAACCGTATAACATAACATTATTATACCAACCGTATAACATAACATTATTATGCCAACCGTATAACATAATATTATTATACCAACCATATAACATTATTATACCAACCGTATAACATAACATTATTATACCAACTGTATAGCATAACATTATTATACCAACCGTATAGCATAACATTATTATACCAACCGTATAACATAACATTATTATACCAACCGTATAGCATAATGTTATCATACCAACCGTATAACATAACATTATTATACCAACCGTATAGCATAACATTATTATACCAACCGTATAGCATAATATTATTATACCAACTGTATAGCATAACATTATTATACCAACCGTATAGCATAACATTATTATACCAAACATATAACATAACATTATTATACCAACCGTATAGCATAATATTATTATACCAACTGTATAGCATAACATTATTATACCAACCGTATAGCATAACATTATTATACCAAACATATAACATAACATTATTATACCAACCGTCTAACACAGGGGTCCTCAAACTTTTTAAACAGGGGGCCAGTTCACTGTCCCTCAGACCGTTGAAGGGCCGGACTATAGTAAAAATAAAAACTATGAAGAAATTCCTATGCACACTGCATATATCTTATTTTGAACAAAACGAGAACAAATACAATATTTAAAGTAAAGTTAAATCAACAAACTTACCAGTATTTCAATGGGAATAGTGTGCCAGTCAGAGCCCAGGAATATTATGCCAGTCAGATGCCCAGGAATATTATGCCAGTCAGATGCCCAGGAATATGATGCCAGTCAGATGCCCAGGAATATGATGCCATTCAGATGGCCAGGAATATGATGCCAGTCAGATGGCCAGGAATATTATGCCATTCAGATGCCCAGGAATATTATGCCAGTCAGATTCCCAGGAATAATATGCCAGTCAGATGCCCAGGAATATGATGCCAGTCAGATGCCCAGGAATATGATGCCAGTCAGATGCCCAGGAATATGATGCCAGTCAGATGCCCAGGAATATGATGCCAGTCAGATGTCCAGGAATATGATGCCAATCAGATGCCCAGGAATATGATGCCAGTCAGATGCCCAGGAATATGATGCCAGTCAGATGCCCAGGAATATGATGCCAGTCAGATGCCCAGGAATATGATGCCAGTCAGATGCCCAGGAATATGATGCTAGTCAGATGCCCAGGAATATGATGCTAGTCAGATGCCCAGGAATATGATGCCAGTCAGATGCCCAGGAATATGATGCCAGTCAGATGCCCAGGAATATGATGCCAGTCAGATGCCCAGGAATATTATGCCAGTCAGATGGCCAGGAATATGATGCCATTCAGATGCCCAGGAATATGATGCCAGTCAGATGCCCAGGAATATGATGCCAGTCAGATGCCCAGGAATATTATGCCAGTCAGATGCCCAGGAATATTATGCCATTCAGATGCCCAGGAATATGATGCCAGTCAGATGCCCAGGAATATTATGCCATTCAGATGCCCAGGAATATTATGCCATTCAGATGCCCAGGAATATGATGCCAGTCAGATGGCCAGGAATATGATGCCAGTCAGATGACCAGGAATATTATGCCATTCAGATGCCCAGGAATATGATGCCATTCAGATGCCCAGGAATATGATGCCATTCAGATGCCCAGGAATATGATGCCATTCAGATGCCCAGGAATATGATGCCAGTCAGATGGCCAGGAATATTATGCCATTCAGATGCCCAGGAATATGATGCCATTCAGATGCCCAGGAATATGATGCCATTCAGATGCCCAGGAATATGATGCCATTCAGATGCCCAGGAATATGATGCCAGTCAGATGCCCAGGAATATGATGCCAGTCAGATGCCCAGGAATATTATGCCAGTCAGATGCAAAGGGATAATATGCCAGTCAGATGCCCAGGAATAATATGCCAGTCAGATGCCCAGGAATATGATGCCAGTCAGATGCCCAGGAATATGATGCCAGTCAGATGCCCAGGAATATTATGCCATTCAGAAGCCCAGGAATATTTTGCCATTCAGATGCCCAGGAATATTATGCCAGTCAGAGGCCAGGAATAGTGCTCGTTATCCCTCCCTCCTCCCCCGGTTCCCCATCACTTACCTCCAGCTGCTGTGTCCCCGGACGTCTCGCGCGGTGTCCTCCTGTGGAGGAGGGAAACAGTTACCGGATCCGGATGTGACGTAACGTCACATCCGGTCGCGGTGAATTTTTTTTTTTTTTTTCTTCCTGCAGCCGCATCCTTTGCGGCTGCCAGAAAGAAAAAAAAAAGTAAACGGGGTGGGTGCCGGCAGCAAACCCCCGCGGGCCACATAAATGTCCTCGGCGGGCCGCATGTGGCGGGCCGTAGTTTGAGGACCCCTGGTCTAACATAACATTATTATACCAACCGTGTAGCATAACATTATTATACCAAACGTATAGCATAACATTATTATACCAACCGTCTAACATAACATTATTATACCAACCGTATAGCATAACATTATTATACCAAACGTATAGCATAACATTATTATACCAACCGTCTAACATAACATTATTATACCAAACATATAACATAACATTATTATACCAACCATATAACATAACATTATTTTTTTATTCATAAAAGTCCAAACCATGCAGACCACCTGCCTCTTCCTTTAAGCCGCCATGTACGTGGCCCCAGGGAATCTTCAAGGTATCCCGTTAGGCCAGTCTGGCCCTGATCATGCTAATAACCCCATATACTGACAATATTATCTTGTGCATCTGTTTAGAATGTTAACTCCAATTAAAAGAAGTGAATTAGTGTAATGCATGCTGATAAACAGTTCTGGATGCTCTTAGTGCACTAGAGCTGCCAATGTGTAAAAATGTCAGGAATGTCAGGATTTATAAATTATACCCCAACACTTTTATATTATAAGTTTATTCTCACTGCCAGAAGGTGATGTCTTAAATGAGAAACAGCACAACCAAAATTTAAAACACATTTTGCTTTAAATCTCTGCATTTCTTTGCAATTCTGCTAACGCAGGTGGGAGAGAAGAGATTTACCAAGAAAAAAACAACCTACATGAATTAAAGACATTACTTATTTATAAAGCTATTTTCCCATAATACTTTGCATGGATCCAGTTCACATTAAATCGTTCAAGTGAATGGGGAGTAATTGTACAAAGTGTAATCATAAATATTATTTGTGCCATTAAGGTTCGCGTATTTCTGTATGTACCAAGATGACATCGTTATTATAGTTGGAAAGCTTATTTTACATAATGTTAAACTGTATTTATTTCTTTTCAGGGGATATTTATTGGCATCATTATGCTATTTTCCCATTATACTCAATATGCTACTTGATAGGCAGTAATTTACCTGCCAAGTTTCTGTATTTCTCTTTGCTGTGGTACAAAATATCTTGCTCTATATTTATGACATTTTATGTGGTCCTTTCGGATATATTAGAATGTTTCCCTTCATTTTGAATGTGCACAGCCTGCAGGCATAGTGGGAGGTGAAACGCATCAGCAGACACTGATGAAGAAGGCAATGGTGCAGACTGTACACACCTCTTGGCTGTAAAGAGAAGCTATTGGTCAGGTGGATAGCAATACTATTATGGAGGTGTCATGATCAGAACTGCAGCTGGTGGAACACTCTGGAGTTCGTTGGTTGAAGGGGCCCATGCAACGAGCAAGTGATCTCTGATTAGACATGTGCATTCGGACCGAAAAACGAATAACGAAAATGCTAAACTAACGAAAGACGAATGAACGAATGGTTAATAAACGAAAATCATTCGTCCATTCGTCCATTCGTGCTATTGGCATTCTATAAACCGAAATAGAGTCGGTTTATAGAATACCAATAGCATTACATATACATTCCATAAACCGACATAATGAACGACTTTCGGTTTATGGAATGCATGTAATACTATTGGCTTTCTATAAACCGAATTAGAGTCCCCATTCATAAGAATTTCTTATGAATGGGGACTCTAGTTCGGTTTATGGAAAGTCAATAGTATTACATGTATTCTAAATGTATTAAGAATGGAGACTCTGTTTCTGTTTATAGAAAGCCAATAGTACTATTACATGTATTCCAAATGACGAAAATCTATAAACCGAACGTTGTTCGGTTTATAGATTTTCGGTTTATGCAATACTATTAGGTCAATTGATTCGTTCAAACGAATGTAACGAAACGAAAATAATGAACGAATTTCGTCCGAAACGAATGTAGTAATGAACGAGATTCGTTTTAGACGAAACAAATATCATTTTCATCCGAATGAACGAAAACGAAATGAAAATTTTCGTTTTGCACATGTCTATCTCTGATTAACTGCAGTACATCTGTCCCAGCATGGTACCCAGCATGATGTTGCACACATGGTCCAGCAACTGATTTAGTCTCAAAATAAAAGCCGACCTCCAAAGTAGACCTCCTCGAGCTATTCTCGAATTTTGGTTAACAAACCCATTTGTTTCTGTGTTGCTATTCCGGTAAATCCACACCTTAAACACTTCCACAGTTCATTGAAACTTTTTTCCACAGTGCTGAAGCATTCCCTAGCCTTCCCTTTCATTGTGGTAACACACTTGTGTCTGTGCTGCGCATGTTATTTGCTGTCGGCCACTTGTTTTGATGTGTTCCCTGACACGGTCACAGTTCCATACGTGTCCAAATATTATCTCTTGAACAAATATTGCATTGATGGATAATTGTATCAGAAATGACATTAGGGTGTAGATGTAGAATTCTTTGAATGGGCTAATTCCCACCCCTGTTATCCAAATATAGAGCGTTTTCAGGGTGATCGGCGCATACCGGGAAGCCGAAAATCCATGGTTTTCGTTCCAAAAAAATATCCTGCTCTGAATGCTCTTGATGCTTCCATTTCTGGAAGGGCTCAAAGAGCCGATTTAGTCTCTAATTCAGGAATATTGAGTAAACAGATTAGGGAGATTTGGGAAATGCGTCCGAGCTGCGAGATCCCAAAACAATCCAATCCATATGATCAGTGTATATTGATTGAGAAAAGAGGATGTGAAATATTCCTGCTCTAGTTCTCCCCTTACCTCTTTGTCCAAGTTGAGTCCAAGAGATTTTTTTAAAGTAAGTTCCCTATCTTTCCAATTCTTTTAATTTTACTTTCATTAATACAGAAATGTAATATAGAAATAATACCTCTGGCCCAACAACTTTCCTAATATAAATATGAAATGCCTTTTAAAGGACAAACTGGTGGCATTAAGTAACGGATGTGCTGCATTAATGGAAGAATGTTTATGGCCTCCCATTTCTCCATGTTCTTCTATCAATGGACTGACTTTAGAATCTTGGGTCAGATCACCATTCTCTTTGAGCCAGATGACCCAAGTTTCTAAATAACATGTCTACTCCCTATTCTCATACGATGAAAGCACTTCATTAACGCGGGAATTGTCCAAAGCCTACCATGAGGTAATTGGAGTCACAGCCAGCAACGCCGCTGATCTCCTTAATAAAAACATTTTTTTTTATTTGATTCCTATCATCTTTAGTGTGTTTGTCATTATCACTGAACAATTTGCTTCACACTCATGCACACAGGTGAGCATACCTGTTAACATATGTGTTCCAGGCCATAGATGATGCTGTACTGCTACCAATCTCTCCAGCCCCCGATATTGAATGGTACCTACCAGTCAGAGGCTCCAGATCCATGTGCTGGTATAAATCCAAGATGGCCACACGAGACAAAACTACATGAGAATGTGGTGGTCAGAGTACCTTTTCCAGACGTCCCTGTCAAGGGGTGTTTTCGACCTGGAGTTGTTCATTTACTAACTGATCCATTAACACCTTCGCGACAAAGGACGTGTCAGGCACGTCCTGGGAGAAACTCCCATAACGACAAAGGACGTGCCTGGCACGTCCTGCGGTGAATCAAGCGGTTTTCGCGATCAACTCTTTAACGGTGCTGGTCTATTGCCTCGATGTTGAGGCAATAGCCAGCACTGAAATTTCTATTTTGGGGCACCCACGATCGCCCCACGGAGCGATCGTGGGGAGCCATATTGACGGAGCATGCTGCTCCGTCAATATGGCTAAGTCCTCTGCCGGTCTGAGCTTCGGAAGTGAAAGTAACTTCACTTCCGTCGCTCTGAATATGCTACTTGACTGCCCCTAGTGGTAGTTAAGTAGCATTGCAATGGAAAATATTTAAAATACATATTTAATTAATTAAAAACAGGTTATATAGCTATATTAGCCGATAGGGTTAAAATTTAAAAAAAAAATTAGCATAAGGGATAGGGTTAAAAAAAATTAAAAAATATTAAGGGATATAATAAGGATTAGAGTTGGGGTTAGATTTAGTGTTAGGGTTAAATTTTGGGTTCGGGTTGGGGTCAAAAGGTCAATATAGGAAAAAACCAAAAAACACTATTTTTGGTTTTTAGCCCCATAACTGGAAACATGCATATTTTTTAACTCGGGAGAACATTTAGAAACTATTTAGATGGGGTCTTTTTTAATGATTTTATTTGTGTAAATTATATTTTAGGTCAAAGTTAGAAAAAGTGGGGTTTTTTTAATTTTCCATCATATTTTATGATTTTTTTTGTAGTAAATTATAAGATATGATGAACATAATGGTATCTAATGAAAGCCCTTCTTATGACGATAAAAACAACATATAATTTGTGTGGGTACTGTATGTGAGAAAGAAAAAAATTACAGCTAAACACAAACACCCTAGAAATGTCAAAACAGCCATTGTCACTAGACATGTGCATTCGTTTTCGGACGAATGCATTTTCGGACGAAAATAGCATTTTCGGACGAAAATAGCATTTTCGGACGAAAATAGCATTTTCGTCCATTCGTCCGAAAAACGAATAACGAAAATTTTAACTAACAAAATCCGAATGAACGAATGGTTAATAAACGAAAATCATTCGTCCATTCGTCCATTCGTGCTATTGGCATTCTAAACCGAAATAGTCGGTTTACAATACCAATAGCATTGTACTACATTCCATAAACCGACATGAATGACTTTCGGTTTATGGAATGCATGTAATGCTATTAGCTTCCTATAAACCGAAATTGAGTTCCCATTCATACGAATAGGTCAATTGACCTATTCGTATGAATGGGGACTCTTTCGGTTTATAGAAAGCCAATAGCAGCATGTATTCTATAAGCCGAAAGTCTTTAAAACAAACGACCTTCGGTTTATAGAATACATGTAATGCTATTGCTGTTCTATAAGCCGAAAGAATTTCGGCTTATAGAACAGCAATAGCATTACATGTATTCTATAAACCGAACGTCGTTCGTTTTAAAGACTTTCGGCTTATAGAATACTATTGGCATTCTATAAACCTAACTAGAGTCCCTGCTCATTCATAAGAATTTCTTATGAATGGGGACTCGACTCTAGTTCGGTTTATAGAAAGCCAATAGTATTCTATAAGCCGAAAGTCTTTAAAACGAACGACGTTCGGTTTATAGAATACATGTAATGCTATTGCTATTCTATAAACCGAACGACTTTCGGTTTATAGAATAGCCATAGGATTACATGTAGTACATAAGCCGAAAGTCTATAAACCGAAAGTCGTTCGGTTTATAGGCTGTCGGCATTTAACTATACAGAGACAGAGTCTCCATTCATAAAATTATGAATGGAGACTTTGTCTCCGTGTAGTAAAATGCCGAAAGCCTATAAACCGAACGATCGGTTTATAGACTTTCGGCTTATGTAATACATGTAATCCTATGGCTATTCTATAAACCGAAAGTTCGGTTTATAGAATAGCAATAGGAATACATGTATTCCATAAGCCGACAGCCTATAAACCGAACGTTCGGTTTATAGGCTGTGGGCATTTAACTATACGGAGACAAAGTCTCCATTCATAATTTTATGAATGGAGACTCTGTCTCCGTATAGTTAAATGCTATTGTATTCTATAAACCGACTCTATTTCGGCTTATAGAATGCAATAGTACTACGAATGGACGAATGAACGAAGGATTTTCCTTTATTAACCATTCGTTCATTCGGCTTTAGTTAGCTTAGCATTTTCGTTCTTCGTTTTTCGGGTGAATGGACGAAAATGCAATTTTCGGACGAAAATGCATTCGTCCGAAAACGAATGCACATGTCTAGTATATATTCACATGTAAATTGCTTTTTTAATAAAAAATTATGATAAAAAAAAAATCTTGTTTTTATTTCCTTTTATGTGACAATGCTGCCTCTCTCTTTCCCTTGCCCCCAGATTTGTCGCTCTCCCCCCCTTAGTGTTGTCTCTCTCTCACCCTCCCTTTGGCTCCCCCCTCGCTCCCCTTGTGTCTGTCTCTTCCCCCCTTCCCTCCCCTTGTTTCTCTCTGCCCCCCCCCCTTGTTATTCTGTCCCCCCCTCACCTGTTTCTTGCTCCCTGGTGGCTAGTGGGGGCAGCCGGGGGATGTATGCACTATACATAATAGACGGAAGTGTCGGGCAGCATGGAGGTTGTCTGCACGATTCGTGCAGACATCCCCCAGCTGCCCGATTCTCCCTGGTGGCTAGCGAGGCAGCGGAGTATGTCTGCGCGATGAGCGAGACCTCTCCTGCTGCCGCCCGGCATGACCGCCGGGACTTTTATGATGAAGCTGGGTACTTCCGGCTTCCTCATAAAAGTCCTGGCTGTCGTTCCGGGCGGCAGCAGGGGAGGTCTCGCTCATCGCGCAGACATCCTCCGCTGCCTCGCTAGCCACCAGGGAGAATCGGGCAGCTGGGGGATGTCTGCACGAATCGTGCAGACAACCTCCATGCTGCCCGACACTTCCGTCTATTATGTATAGTGCATACATCCCCCGGCTGCCCCCACTAGCCACCAGGGAGCAAGAAACAGGTGAGGGGGGGACAGAATAACAAGGGGGGGGGGAAGAGAAAAACAAGGGGAGGGAAGGGGGGAAGAGACAGAAACAAGGGGAGGGGGACAGAGAGAAACAGGGGGAGGGAAGGGGGGAAGAGACAGACACAAGGGGAGCGAGGGGGGAGCCAAAGGGAGGGTGAGAGAGAGACAACACTAAGGGGGGGAGAGCGACAAATCTGGGGGCAAGGGAAAGAGAGAGGCAGCATTGTCACATAGAAGGAAATAAAAACAAGATTTTTTTTATATCATAATTTTTTATTAAAAAAGCAATTTACATGTGAATATATACTAGACATGTGCATTCGTTTTCGGACGAATGCATTTTCGTCCGAAAATTGCATTTTCGTCCATTCGCCCGAAAAACGAAGAATGAAAATGCTAAGCTAACTAAAGCCGAATGAACGAATGGTTAATAAAGGAAAATCATTCGTTCATTCGTCCATTCGTAGTACTATTGCATTCTATAAGCCGAAATAGAGTCAGTTTATAGAATACAATAGCATTTAACATACGGAGACAGAGTCTCCATTCATAAAATTATGAATGGAGACAAACGTATAGTTAAAAGCCGACAGCCTATAAACCGAACGTTCGGTTTATAGGCTGTGGGCATTTAACTATACGGAGACAGAGTCTCCATTCATAAAATTATAAATGGAGACTTTGTCTCAGTATTGTTAAAAGCCGGTGTTCTGACAAATTTCTGGAGCAAATTCTCCTGCGCAATCGCAGGAGAATTTGCTCACTGCGCATGCGTATAAAGTTACAGCTGATAACTCAGCTGTAACTTTGTGACCACCGCGCATGAGCCAGCTGCGCAACCCACCTCCCGCCCCCCTCACACCCCCCGCACACCCCTTCTTACCAGATCATCGACCACAGCGATACACAGCGCATGCGCACGCCTATCCAGCCGTTTGGGAATGCGCGCGTCCGTTGTTGTGTTCTTAAGGTGGTAAGTAACACGGGGCGTCGGGACATAAGGGGCAAGCATCCTGGTGAGGGCTGCCTCATCTTGATGGGATTTGTGATCCTCCTGCTGCATCAATAATAATTGATAATAATAATTTTATGAATGGAGACTCTGTCTCTGTATAGTTAAATGCCGACAGCCTATAAACCGAACGACTTTCGGTTTATAGACTTTCGGCTTATGTAATACATGTAATCCTATGGCTATTCTATAAACCGAAAGTCGTTCGGTTTATAGAATAGCAATAGGAATACATGTATTCCATAAGCCGACAGCCTATAAACCGAACGTTCGGTTTATAGGCTGTGGGCATTTTCCTACACGGAGACAAAGTCTCCATTCATAATTTTATGAATGGAGACTCTGTCTCCGTATAGTTAAATGCTATTGTATTCTATAAACCGACTCTATTTCGGCTTATAGAATGCAATAGTACTACGAATGGACGAATGAACGAATGATTTTCCTTTATTAACCATTCGTTCATTCGGCTTTAGTTAGCTTAGCATTTTCGTTCTTCGTTTTTCGGGCGAATGGACGAAAATGCAATTTTCGGACGAAAATGCATTCGTCCGAAAACGAATGCTCATGTCTAGTATATATTCACATGTAAATTGCTTTTTTAATAAAAAATTATGATATAAAAAAAATCTTGTTTTTATTTCCTTTTATGTGACAATGCTGCCTCTCTCTTTCCCTTGCCCCCAGATTTGTCGCTCTCCCCCCCTTAGTGTTGTCTCTCTCTCACCCTCCCTTTGGCTCCCCCCTCGCTCCCCTTGTGTCTGTCTCTTCCCCCCTTCCCTCCCCTTGTTTCTCTCTGCCCCCCCCCCCCTTGTTATTCTGTCCCCCCCTCACCTGTTTCTTGCTCCCTGGTGGCTAGTGGGGGCAGCCGGGGGATGTATGCACTATACATAATAGACGGAAGTGTCGGGCAGCATGGAGGTTGTCTGCACGATTCGTGCAGACACCCCCCAGCTGCCCGATTCTCCCTGGTGGCTAGCGAGGCAGCGGAGGATGTCTGCGCGATGAGCGAGACCTCTCCTGCTGCCGCCCGGCATGACCGCCGGGACTTCTATGATGAAGCTGGGTACTTCCGGCTTCCTCATAAAAGTCCTGGCTGTCGTTCCGGGCGGCAGCAGGGGAGGTCTCGCTCATCGCGCAGACATCCTCCGCTGCCTCGCTAGCCACCAGGGAGAATCGGGCAGCTGGGGGATGTCTGCACGAATCGTGCAGACAACCTCCATGCTGCCCGACACTTCCGTCTATTATGTATAGTGCATACATCCCCCGGCTGCCCCCACTAGCCACCAGGGAGCAAGAAACAGGTGAGGGGGGGACAGAATAACAAGGGGGGGGAAGAGAAAAACAAGGGGAGGGAAGGGGGGAAGAGACAGAAACAAGGGGAGGGGGGCAGAGAGAAACAGGGGGAGGGAAGGGGGGAAGAGACAGACACAAGGGGAGCGAGGGGGGAGCCAAAGGGAGGGTGAGAGAGAGACAACACTAAGGGGGGGAGAGCGACAAATCTGGGGGCAAGGGAAAGAGAGAGGCAGCATTGTCACATAGAAGGAAATAAAAACAAGATTTTTTTTATATCATAATTTTTTATTAAAAAAGCAATTTACATGTGAATATATACTAGACATGTGCATTCGTTTTCGGACGAATGCATTTTCGTCCGAAAATTGCATTTTCGTCCATTCGCCCGAAAAACGAAGAATGAAAATGCTAAGCTAACTAAAGCCGAATGAACGAATGGTTAATAAAGGAAAATCATTCGTTCATTCGTCCATTCGTAGTACTATTGCATTCTATAAGCCGAAATAGAGTCGGTTTATAGAATACAATAGCATTTAACTATACGGAGACAGAGTCTCCATTCATAAAATTATGAATGGAGACAAACGTATAGTTAAAAGCCGACAGCCTATAAACCGAACGTTCGGTTTATAGGCTGTGGGCATTTAACTATACGGAGACAGAGTCTCCATTCATAAAATTATAAATGGAGACTTTGTCTCCGTATAGTTAAAAGCCGGTGTTCTGACAAATTTCTGGAGCAAATTCTCCTGCGCAATCGCAGGAGAATTTGCTCACTGCGCATGCGTATAAAGTTACAGCTGATAACTCAGCTGTAACTTTGTGACCACCGGTCATGAGCCAGCTGCGCAACCCACCTCCCGCCCCCCTCACACCCCCCGCACACCCCTTCTTACCAGATCATCGACCACAGCGATACACAGCGCATGCGCACGCCTATCCAGCCGTTTGGGAATGCTCGCGTCCGTTGTTGTGTTCTTAAGGTGGTAAGTAACACGGGGCGTCGGGACATAAGAGGGCAAGCATCCTGGTGAGGGCTGCCTCATCTTGATGGGATTTGTGATCCTCCTGCTGCATCAATAATAATTGATGATAATAATTTTATGAATGGAGACTCTGTCTCTGTATAGTTAAATGCCGACAGCCTATAAACCGAACGACTTTCGGTTTATAGACTTTCGGCTTATGTAATACATGTAATCCTATGGCTATTCTATAAACCGAAAGTCGTTCGGTTTATAGAATAGCAATTCTATAAGCCGAAAGTCTATAAACCGAACGTTCGGTTTATAGGCTGTCGGCATTTTACTACACGGAGACAGAGTCTCCATTCATAAAATTATGAATGGAGACTTTGTCTCCGTGTAGTAAAATGCCCACAGCCTATAAACCGAACGTTCGGTTTATAGACTTTCGGCTTATAGAATACAAGTAATACTATTGCCTTTCTATGAACCGAACGAGTAAGAATTTCTTATGAATGGGGCTCTCGTTCGGTTTATAGAAAGCCAATAATATTACATTGTATTCTATAAAACGAACGAATAAAAATTAACAAAACGAAAATAATGAACGAATTTCGTCTGAAACGAATGCACTAATGAACGAAATTCGTTTTAGACGAAATAAATAACATTTTCGTCCGAATGGACGAAAACGAAACGAAAATTTTAGTTTTGCACATGTCTAATTGTCACCAAGGGAAAGTCAAGGTGAAAATGTCTTGTCACTAAGGGGTTAACATTTACCGATTATTAGTTCAGAACTCAGCGTTTCCGTTGAAGTAAAAGGGATTCCAAAAGGAACGCTAATTAGTGGCCACCATATAATCTAGGCCAATGTTTAAATTGAACATAAGTTTATTTTTTGCTACAGTTCCCCTTTAAGACTGTTCTCATATTTTTTTTTTTTTTTTTTTTTTAAATAACTGACATTTTGTAACATATGCTCCCTTTACATCTGCCGATATGACATCATGTTGTCAGCACCTGTTCTGTAGAAAGGAGCATTTAAGTAATTACGTGCAGTGGATCTAAATCGTTTTTCCTCCTACGGGGAAATTCCTGGCTCTCATATTTTAAGATTTATTCCCACAGTACGACTTTGAACTAATTTTAGTAAATTCCTGCACACATATTTAATTTTTACCCTCACAATTTATACATGTTCTCCCTCTCAGCTGAGTCACTTTGATTTTTTTTACTGATAGGTAGTTTTGAGGGGCCCTTTTTAGTCCTTCTTTGTTCTAGTATTGTCCCAATAGTGGTCAGAGTTTTAAAGGAACTCTGCAGTATGGAAAAAAAACCCTGGACAAATAAATGCATATTAATGGACAACTTAAAGTTTTAATGCATTTTAAATATAAATGCTTTAATAAAGGAATACAAATAAACTGCCTTGTTGCTCCCTTTTTGATCCATGTAGCTATATCAGACAGCTGCCATTTTGTTCAGAATCTTGGGTCAGATGAAGGAAAATCACACCCAACTTACCCAAGATGGCAGCCCCTTGGTAGAGGGTAGCATCAATAAGGTAGTTTAAAAAAAAAAAATTATTAACGGATTTCTTTTAACACCTTCGCGACAAAGGACGTGTCAGGCACGCCCTGCTGGGAACTCCGTTCCCGACAAAGAATGTGCCTGGCACGTCCTGCGGTGAATCAAGCGGTCTTCGCGATCAACGATCGCAAAAAAACGCTTTAACGGTGCTGGTCTATTGCCTCGATGTTGGAGCGATCGTGGGAGCCATATTGACGGAGCAGCATGCTCCGTCAATATGGCTATGCCCTCTGGCGGTCTGAGCTTCGAAAGTGAAAGTAACTTCACGTCCGTCGCTCTGAATATGCTACTTGACTGCCCCTAGTGGTAGTTAAGTAGCATAGCAATGTAAAAAAAATTAAAAAAAATATTTAATTAACTAAAAACTGGTTATATAGTTAGATTAGCCTATAGGGTTAAAATTAAATAATTTTTAGCATAAGGGATAGGGTTAAAATTAAAAGTTGGGGTTAAAGTGTTAAGGTTAAATTTTGGGTTGGGGTTGGGGTCAAAAGGTCAATATAGGAAAAAAAACAAAAAACACTATTTTTGTTTTTTGTCCCATAACTGGCAAAAAAATACCGAAAAATATGGAAACATGCATATTTCTGAACTCGGGACAACATTTAGAAACTATTTAGATGGGGTCTTTTTTAATGTTTGTATTTGTCTAAATTATATTTTAGGTCAAAGTTAGAAAAAGTTTTTTTTTTTTTAATTTTTCATCATATTTTATTTTGTAGTAAATTATAAGATATGATGAACATAATGGTATCTAATGAAAGCCATTCTTATGACGATAAAAACAACATATAATTTGTGTGGGTACAATATGTGAGAAAGAATAAAATTGCAGATAAACACAAACACCCCAGAAATGTCAAAACAGCATTGTCACCAAGGGCAAGTCAAGGTGAAAATGTCTTGTCACTAAGGGGTTAAAAATGACTAAAACTTAAATATTTCAATGAAACGTCATTTTTTGTGGATAGTTGTGCTTTAAAACATTTTAATTACACATATGTTCATGACTTCCCAACTGAGGACTGCAGAACTAATGTAATTGAGACATTTTGGCGAAAAAAACACCAATAAGGTTAAATAAGAAATTCTTTATTAAAACATACAAACATGTCAAAAATAATATAACATTTTATAAATATTATTTTCCTAACTTTGGGAGATTAGAATTAAATACTTGTGTATAATTTACATAAACTCGAGCCGCGTGGGATAACAAAGAACGGTACTCCTGCCACCGAAAACCAGACAATTAGCAATCAACTCCAGGAACATGGCGGGCTACAAAAGATACATTAAGCTCGAGGAAGAGCAAAACGGCTCAGCAAGCAAACTACAGAACAAGATGACGTGTGAATCACTAACAGATCGTCCGTCGAAAAACAAACCTTCCTATTTTGACACCAACAATTCAACAGCAACAACAATGGGAAAGCGCTCTAGCAGGGTAAGACGGAGAACAAAACTGGACGCGTTAGACCCTCACACCAGTCACCCTCATTATACGCAGGTTCAGGTCAGCCGTGGTGGTCTACTGGGGCTACAGTCCCGAATCTCCACTGCATAGCCCTCAATGGAGACTGCTGTCATTGAGCAGAGCCAGCACTGCTTAATTACAGCAGTCTCCATTCGGAGTTATACTCAGGGACTGTCCTTCCATGGAGCAGACTGGGCTGACACTTTGCTGCTCCATGCAGTGTTTATTTATTTTTTGGTTGTTTTCCATCCTGTGTCCAGGGCTTCAGTCTGGGACAATGCAAAGTCCCGGATTGAGAGTTCTGATAAAAGGAGGTATCAGCCAATCAGGTGAGACCTCTCAACACTCCTGATTGGCTGAGAGTTCAGAAACCTCTCCTGATAGGCTTAGTTCCTCCTTCACACGGAGCTCAAAGCTAGAGATGCACCAGGTAAGGTAAGAACTGGCAGTGAGTGTGTGTGTGTGTGTGTGTGTGTGAGAGCGTGTGTGTCAGTGTGAGTGAGGGTGTGTGTGAGTGAGAGCGTGTGTGTCAGTGTGAGTGAGAGAGAGTGTGTTTGTGTGTCAGTGTGAGTGAGGGTGTGTGTGAGTGACAGTGTGTGTGTCAGTGTGAGTGAGAGTGTGTTTGTGTGTGTGAGAGAGAGTGTGTGTCAGTTTGAGTGACAGGCTGTCTGTGAGAGTTTGTGTGAATTTTACCCATGATGCAACATTCTCCAAAATCTTCCAGCAAGTCTCACTTCGCAAATGTGCCCCGAGCCACATGATGATGTCATAAGATGCACCCCTGCTCTCTTACTGGCTCCTGTGTATCATAGTGGGCAGGACTTGGTGGCTGTTTATAACTTTTTTTTTACCTGCCTTCCAACACAAAGAGAGGAGATTGACCTGATCAAACAGGATCATAACTCCGCCCCCTTGTGATGTAATAGTTACATTACCCTCCCATTCAATGCAAGTCTATGGTCAGAATTCTGACTTATAGAGGGGCATGTACTAAAAAACAAAAATATATTTTATGTGCAAAACTATTTTTGCGCTTTGCTCCTATTGCAATGTACTAAACATTTAACCCTCGAATAGTAAATGCAAGCAAATTGAGAATAAAAACAGGCAAGATGGCGAATATTTTTTCTACCTCTTTTGATAGCATTCGCTAAAAGCTGCTGTCATTTTCACATGCAAAAAAAGAATTACTTTTCACAAAATATTCGCAAAAGTCTTTTGCTTGCGCAAATATAATTGCAATATATTAACTGGAAAAATGCACGCAAAATTAAAATAAATGGAAGAGGCGCAAATCCTGAAACAAAAACGCAAAATGTTAAACATGTTCGCAAATTGCTCTGTACTCATGTTTTACCTACTTTTTGTCTCACTGCACTTGTGTAGTACGTGACCCCCCCCCCCCCCCCCCCCATAGACTGCATTCTGTGTCCCCAGCCCCAAAGTGAGATGCTAGTGCTGTAAAGTCACTAGGGGGTGTCACCCAAAAACACTATATTTCGCAAAAAGTGCGCCCAGTCACACTTGTTTAGTAAAATATTTCATAAAATAAACTCACATAACAATAACAAAATACATATCTGAAATCAACAATACAAAATAAATAAAGTATAAAACCTTTTCATTTTTTGATTTTAAATTTTAAATTCCCTTTTTCAAAAACCAGATTATTTTCATTATAACTCATCAGCCATTTTCTTTTCAGCGAATGAACATGAACTTTGCAAACTGTTTCTAAAAAGGAAATCACTGTTGATATACATGTTTTTATTTTATCCTTTTCTTTTTTCTGTACTTAGGAACTTACAAGAGAGGTCATTGTCTGCTGGATGAAGAAGCAAGTCATCCGTGCCTTCCAGAGATGTGAAGCCTGGGATCTCATGTGCGAGAGATTTGTTTTAATGAGTTTCTCACTCTCTTTACCTGTGTCATCCTATGCGTGTCAATCACTGTTACACTAGACGGACCCAAAGCTGATTCTCAGAACTGGAGTCACGTTTACAATGTATCTGTCGGCTGATCGCTTTTGACAAAGGCTGATAGTACAATTAGCCGTAACATACAAATACAGATACAGAATAAATCCAGATCTAAATAAACGGCTAGGAATTCAGTGTACAGTACAAATAAAGCTAGATTTTGATTACCATCTGTTCTAACACTGGTAACTTATTTCTGATTTAATACAAATATATAATGCTATATATTAGCTAAACTGAGTGTTATGTTTAAAGTTTAATTCTGTGGCAAGGTGGAACATTGCTTTGGTTTCTATGGTGACTGCTCCACTTTTAAAATGTTGACACATAACCTGGGTGGTGTTCCTATAACTGGAAGGCTTCAGACTCATAGTTGCTAACTGTCCCGGATTTGCAGGGACAGTCCCATTTTTTGGGGGTCGAATTCAGGTCTGTTCCGGCATTAATACTGTTCGTGCACAGGCAGTCGTGTGTACTATGATCCTTTGGCAGAGAGTTTGCTTTGGAGCATTGCCTAAAAAAATAAAATGCATAGTTCCCAACAATCCCGAATTTGGCCACAAAGCCACGTTTTGTGGTGGTCCTGTTCCATAAAATGCAGGTCTTTTATTGCAGGAAGCACTGCATATAAACTGGGTATGTCTTAAGACAAACATAGCTTAAACAAGGGAGAATTGAGCTCCACACACCAGGTGAGGTACTTACCTCCTTGCTGCTGCTCTGTCTCCGTCTCCCCGTGCTCTCATCTGCCCGTCTGTGGTTGTGAGGGAAGCGTTGTGCTCTCCCCTCCACCCAAGCGTCTTCAATAAAGTTTGTTTAAACTTTTTTTCAACAAACTTTATTGAATGCGCGTTGGCTGGAGGGGAGCGCAGGACGCTTCTCTCACAGCCACAGACCTACAGCACCGGGAGATAGCAGCAAGGAGGTAAGTACTGGGAAAGTACCCTTTCTGTGAAAGTGCGGGGGAATTTTTTGGCAGCTGCCCCAACGTTAAAGATGGCCCAGTGGACGTTTTTAGCATACATTAGAGTGGCCTGGGGGCAATTGCCTCCCTGCCCCCCGGCCCAGCCCGCCCCTGTTTACTGCCCCTGGCTCCCAAGTCCCAATCACCTTTTTGGTGCTTAAATCCTTACGGACAAATCCATTCCTGATAATATACAAACAAAGAACACATCAGAACGGACTTGGTTACTGTGTGTTACTTGACTATTACTGTTTCCAAATCATTAAGTTATAACTCCTCCGAGGGCTACAGCAGAGTTATCTCCATCTGCTCAGATAAATAAAGAGCCAGGTAGCGAATCTGAGACCAGAGAAGAAGATCTGACAATTAAAAGAATCGCTGTAAATAAAGCTCCAAAACTGAGTATAATTATTACCAGAACAAACTCATGCGGTGTCCATACGTGTGCAGAATAAGGTAAAAGGGTCACGTCATTGAAAAATCCATGGCTGACTAGTGATTTTAGAGTAACCTTTAGATACATATGGGTCTAGTCACTAAAAATCGACTTTGGAGGTCGACTTTCATTGAGAGACTTAGTCAAATTCGGCAACTGTGTGTAACTTAAAAATAAAAACTCAGGTTCGAATCTTCCCCATGGAAAGTGATGGGAGGAGAAATGGCCAAAGCTATTTTGGAGACTAAGTCAAACTCAGGAAAATGTACAGTACAAAGATAACACAACGAGCATAACTAATAAACAGGGTGAGAAAAGGACAGAATGGAGACCTAGGAAACTGGATACATACTAAGAGTTACCAACATCAGCCATGTTTCCAGTGAGACATATTTATTCCACATGCTGCAGAAAGAGCATACAAAGTGCATCCCGGCAGTATGTAGGATGGATAAACGCACAGACACGATCCAATTAATTAATAATTGTGGAGATCTCATTGGACCTACCATGATTAATTAATTGGATTGTGTCTGTGTGTATATCCATCCTACATACTGCCGGGCTGCACTTTGCATGCTCTTTCTGCAGCATGTGCAACAAATCTGTGTCCCTGGAAACATGGCCGATGTTGGCAACTCTGCGCACTGGACACAGGATGATCTGCCAACAGGTTCCAAATATCTCCCTCCTTCAAGTGAAAAAACGAAACATCGAATAAATCATTACACAATTTCACAGCAATCACTGGAGTATTGAATATACAGAGAACATTCCACACTCCATATGATTAAACATGATACACGATCTCCAAGTCTTAGAGGGTCCGCTCAAGTGTGTTCCACTCTGGTACGAAACACTGAAAAGTATTTAGGGGTCTGATCATATAGCAGGGCTTGTCTGCCAGCGCCACCCTTGATCAAAGCCACAACCCAAATGAAAAGGAAAAAAAGCCTGCCGGGAGTATGGGTCGAAACGCGTCAGACAGTTTTTCTCTACCCCGCCGGGGTAAAGTTGCTTAATTTGAAATAAACATTGTTTACTGATGATTGACCTTGCACAGTGGAACATTTGGCCGACCCCGGTCTATGTCATAAGCCGTCTCCTGCTTATGACATCACCTGTGGCGGAATATACAAATTAACAGGTGATGTCATAAGCAGGATACTCCACAGGCACATTTAAAACACGTCGACCCCCACAATTTAGGCATTTGCTTGCAATTTTGCTAACACAATATATAGATAATTTTCAATAATTTTTGTATTCTCTACATTCGCAGTGAAAGCAATGTTTAGGTGATAGACTGCCTTTAAGCATGTGTGGGATAAATATAAGGTATCCTGGGCATAAGTGAAGGCCACATATCAGAAGGTTGCTTTTCTGACCCACTGATTGTCAAACAACTGATAATGTGTTGTCAGTGGCAGATTACTGACACACAGCCAGACTCACTGCTAAACAAGAAAATCTAAAATGAAATACTTATAATCAAATAGCAATCCCATTGTGAAATTTCTGGGAATATGTGCTTTTTGGATATAAACAAATTCATTCCTCTAAAAACCAAACGAAAGGAAGTAAATAAAGAGTTTCTGTGAAGATTAAAGTGTAACAATAAAGTAGGAAGGGCATTTTGAAGAGCAAATCTACACACACCAGACACGTCAGAAGACTTGCTTTTTTTTCCCCGCTGGCATCCTGAACTTGCAGTGCTATCACCACTGCAAGGAATTCTGGGAAGGCATGTGCAAATAAGGTTAATATTAGAGACCGGCAGTTCTGAACAGTGATAACCCATTGTCAGGCCCTTCCCTCCCTATAGCTCATATGACACATATGATGTGCCCCCTATATCCCTCGCACTATGGTAGGAGCCATGTCCGCGCCTACCATCAAAGTGAGTCATTCCCATGCGTACTCCTCTTTGGACAATAACCATATTGCGCTCCATATGTCGATAATGACACAAGACAATGACGGAGTGTATGCACCATGCGTCTGTTTGCCCTCACCTGCGCTAAGGGGAGCATCTCCCTCAAGCCAATGCTCAGTTCCTGTGAATCTCCTGGCCACCAGCATCGCTCGCCTTATTCTTCTGTTTACTCCTGTGCGTTAACCGACCTTGATCTCTTTCCCGGATTCTGAGTTCTTCTGCCTTATTATATTATCCTTGTCGGCTTCCTCTTACTTCTGTTTGTTTACTATCAATTTCTATGATGCAAGAACGTATGCATTCCATCTGAGCAAGGAAGTGTCCTGATATCTTGTTACAAAACTGGTCCAAGCCCTCCTCGGAATGGGAGCTGTGTCTCTTCAGACCTTTCCCAGCTAGTGGAGGTCTCACAATCTTGCTGTCTTTCTCCAGTTCATTATCCAGACATTTAAAATCACTGAAACAGCCTTGTGTGTAAATTTTCATGGATGGGAATTCCCATTACCCAAAAAAATGGCATTGGCACCCCTCAATGCTAGCTAGGTATTGTAGGAGGCCAAACTATTTGGAGGCAGATTCGTACTCAAGCTCCTAACCCAGGAAATTTAGGACAGTTGCCTTCACTTCTTGAGCAAGTCACTAGGAGGTGGACATGTAATGGATCGACTATCAAGGCATGTAGCTCTTTTCTTTTGCTGGTGCAGACCTAGCCAGGCTCACTGGCCATTACGATTGCTAATCTAGAGGGGCATGTACTAAAAAAAACTCAAATATATTTCATGTGTGAAACTATTTTTGCGCTTTGCTCCTATTGCAATGTACAAAACATTTAACACTCAAACAGTACATACAAACTGCGAATAAAAACAGGCAAAATTGCGAATAAAAAAAGGCAAGTTTGCGAATATTTTTCCTACCTCTTTTGATAGCTCTTGCTAAAAGCTGGTGTAATTTTCACACGCAAATAAGAATGATTTTTCACAAAATATTCGCAAAGCTCTTTAGTGCGCAATTTATTAGCGCAACCGGAAAAATGCACGCTAAATAAAAATAAACGGAAGAGGCGCAAATCAGGGAAAACAAGCGAAAAATGTTACAAATAGTCGCAAATTGCTCCTTACTCGTATTTTACCTACTTTTTTCCCCACTTCACTTGTTTAATACATGACCCCCATAGTGACTGTGTGATGTTTCTGTACAGGAGACTATACCAACTTCTCTGCATCCTGAACTCCATATCATAAACCAAGTCTAACACATACAATGCACACCTCCCAGGATCACCCTGCTTATTTACTGTATAGTATAGATGGTGCTTAATATATATATATATATGTAAAACACGCTTATTTTTTTTACTATCAAACAATTTCCAGTTCTCCTGCAGTGTTACATTGAAAATAATTACACCGGGCTTTTTAAATTCATTGAAAAGGAGGGGCTTAGCTAGATGGGCAGGACTGTTGGTATAGCTCGAAAAACTCTTTTACATGTTATGTGCAGATAGGAAGAGTTGGGGGGAAATCTGAGGCAGAGACAAGACAGATCTTGTCATTTTGTTTACTTTACATGATGCAAGACATATTTAAAAATATTTTTTCGGACACTATAGTTGGAACTTCCCCTTTAATGGGACTGTCTAATGCCAAAAATGCATCCTCCAAATATTAATGCATATTAATGTGCTTTCAAAGTACTTTAAAATGCATGTCTTACATTTTGCATTGCTTAAAATATAAAATACTTACAGCTAGATGAATTTGCAAGAAACCAGGACTTCCCAAGTGAGTAAGAACCATAAAAACGAATGGAATATCCTGTGTTTCTAGTGGTGTTACTATTAAGAGACCCTACTGTGTACAAGAGCAAGGTCACTTGCACACAATGCATTACATTCCAGCAGCACAGGTAGAGACTAAATGAAACAAAAAGTTATATGCTCAGTGTCTATGTGATCTGTGCTGCCACACCTGCAGTAAACATGCAGAGTATTTATTGGGGGAGGGCTTGAGTCAAATATTAAAAATGTGATTTATGCCGAATGTCTGCATCAAATCACACAGGGATAAAAGCCTGTGCACTATACAAGCAGTGATCTTCACTCACCAAAGTGAGTTTGGGGACTAAAATGTCCCTTTAAGGAAGGAGAAGTAAATAAAAACATTATGTCACTTTAAGCTTTGAACCCGAAATCTGCAATGATATCCCCCCCAAACCATCAGAACACTTAGTCCTTGCCTGTGTTATGGCACCTGGCACAAACAAATCATTTCAAAGTACCATGGTAACAAAAATAACCTAGCATTCTGGCCAGTGTACCAATTACATCCACAAATAAATAAAAAGATGATTGATATCCAGATGTATAACACAGAACAATGCAGTTTGTCAAAGAATCTGGAGCTTGTCATGCATGCTGGCTTGTCAGTTGTGTCTTTTCATCATCTTCAGATGGTCATATGTTACAGCTGACAGGCTGCTGAGAGCAAATATCTTTGGTATTTTTAAATATTAGACAGAAATAAATAATCTCATGCTCCAAATATAGCAAAGGGTCATAATGACATTTAAAAAAAAAAGTACAAATAAAAATGTCTGAGGAATGGGCAGTATCTGAGAGACCTCACTGCTTATAATTCTACCCACCCAAGAGAGAGTCGGTGGGACCTTATTGTCCGTAAACAGTTTGGTATTAAGTACCTGACAAACGTTTGAGTAAAACCTACTGAAAGGTAGGTTGTTGTTTTTTTAATGTGTAACTTTATTGGTAAATGTGAAATATTTGTAAATAAAAACATAAGATAAATTATATATATAAAATAAGTCTTGGGGACGTTGCTTTCGCCAAACAACCACAGTATGTAACATTGTACAAAACATTACAGAGCATGAAACCTAATGTCCAAGAATATTTAAAAAAATGTCTCTAAATCTCGGATTCCACAATATAATCGTCCTTTGCCTCAAAAAGCAGTCTCAGACATTAACACAAGGCATTTGCTTTATGGCCTTGTGATCGATTATCCACTCATACAAATTGTAGGATAACCCATCATATACTAAAGATCTCACTGCAATTCTGCGCACACCGCTCTTTCCGGTTAAGGAGTCTGCCTCGTAACCGAGGCAGTGTCCCTCAACCCGGTCATGTGATCGCTGTGACGACCAATCACATGACAATGACTCTGTACACTCCCTGCACCCTCACACACTGTTCAGTAGGTAGAGTTGTTCAAAATGTTTTATAGGAGATTTTTTCCCCCTTTCAGTCGTTATGATATTATTTTCCTTTCATTTAAACCTTTACAGGCCCATGATTTGTGTCTAATCACTCAGACTCCCTCCCCCCTCATTTATTGGCGTTGGGCGGAGGGTGGACTGATGTTATTAGTTAGATTAATGTTATTAGTTAGTTAGGCAATTGTTGTGTGCATCATGCAATGCAAAGAATACGACACAGATCTGTCTTAACACTTCTAGAAACTGCATAGAAGAGCTTTTATTCTTTCTGGAGCAACAGCCCAGGTGTTACATTAGAGCCCACACACAGTAGGCTGCCCCCCCCCCCCCCCTTTTTACACAACAGAGAATTTACTAACACCTGCCCTGCATCTATGTTTAGCTCTTTCTTTGTTAATTAAAAGTACCCTCTAACACAGGTATACAACATACTGCTATTTATTCATGGGCAATGATATGGTAATAAATAATTCTCGACAGGAAAAAATAAAAATAAGCTAATTTAAGTCTCTCCAGGAGAATATTGTAAGGTCGAACGTCTTGACCTGATTTCAAAGTAGAACTGACATTTTGAAAAAGCATTGTTTATCTATGTGTAGAGTAGAGCAAATGCCACGGAAGGTAGAAATGCTTAGCTACAGTATTAAAAATGTCAAATATAAAACTAAGTATGAACAATGAAGGGTTTCTATAGCTGTGCAGCTGGCTACATTTTATCTTCATAACTCATTAAAGGGGCTGTGTACATGGGGGGGTGGGGGGGGAGGCAAGATACCACCGCACGTCGCCTCTACTACCCAAGTACTTCCTTACCCCATTGCCGATATTGGCTTGGGGGAGAGGCAAATATTAGTTACCCATTACACTTTGAGTGGGACAATCCTAATCTGGGATTTTTGCCCCCCCCCCCCCCCCCCTATTTTAATGTATTTTTCTGTTGTCTCTGTAATACAAAGGACAGTCAGTGAATATACATTGATAGTGCACAACTGCACACGCATGTTTTTTGGCATGTTATGTGCCACTTAGCTGCACATGCATGCCATATGACTGTCCCACTTTAAGAAGAGTGGTCCCAAGCATAGATTAGTATTCCAAAAATGATCTATACATTGTGATCCAAAATTGCAAGCAAATGCATAAATAAATGGTTTTTTGTGTTTGAATGTATTGGAGGTGTCTACTGATTATGACATCACCTTGTGGCTTGATATGCAAATTACAGATGTTCCACTGAAAGCGAGATCATTTGCATATCCAGCCACAAGCTGACGCCATCAACAGGAGACAAGACAGATCTGTTTCAAACACATGTTTCTCTTAATCTGTGCGTTTGTTTGCAGTTCTGCCAACACAATGTATAGATCATTTTTGATAATTGTTTATTTTCTGCATTCACAGTCCTTTTAACTAATACTAGATTAACAAAATTATCAATTTAACGAATATAGATAATAGACACCAGTCAAGAGTTACTAGGAGAGTTAATTAATTGCAACTTCCAGTAGCATCTCCGTATTTCTCTCTATCAATATTTGCTGATCAATGCTGATGTATGCACTTATTAAAGGAGCTCGATGCATATTAGCTCTGATTGGATGGCATATCCATATTATTAAAGAAATCACAGGCTTTTAATTGAAAGCTTAAGTCAATATTAGATGAAGCCACTTAAAGGATCTCATTGATCAGGAGCCAGGAGTCCAGTAACATTAATGTTAATTATTTTATTTTTTTTTTGTATTTACTTATGACAAGATCATTATTAAATACATTGAATAAGATAAAGAAATGTCACAATCTAGCACACAGCTCTCTAGAGATGTGTAAGCTGCAAGGAGGGGTGGGGGGGTTATAGTACTTGCTAGAGACAATCTCTATAACAAAAATAATTGCAATAAAAAAATCCATAATGAGACGATACCTTCTGAAGGCAAGATAATTATTTATGCTAATAAAGGAAAAAGAGACGAGAGTTAAGGCATTAAAAGCTACTTTTTGATTGATGGATAAGGTGGTGGATGTTTTGTTAAAGAGGCAATTCCACCTACAGGGTCCCAAAAAAACTAATTTTAGATAAGTGGTGTTACTGGTGTAGATGCCAGTTCCAGCTGGAGTCCAGATGCAGGAGCAGGTGTAAGACCCTTTGCAAGGTGACCTCTCTCTTTCAAGGGTGGAGCCCCAGGATTTTAAGCCAAAAGGTAGGGCTGGACAAGGACAAAGAGGTCAAGGCTGGAGAAGGACGGAGCGGTCAGAGCTGGACAAGGATGGAGAGTTCAGGGCTGGAGAGGGACATAGAGGTCATGGCTGGAGAAGGACGGAGCAGGCAGAGCTGTAGAGGGATGGAGCACTCAGGGCAGGAGAGGGATGGAGTGGTCAGAGCTGGAGAGGGACGGAGTGGTCAGGGCTGGAGAGGGACAGAGCGGTCAGGGTTGGAGAGGGAGATATAGGTCAGGGCTGGAGAGTGATGGAGTGGTCAGGGCTGGAGAGGGACAGAGCAGTCAGGGTTGGAGAGGGAGATATAGGTCAGGGCTGGAGAGGGATGGAGCAGTCAGTGGAGAAAAAGGATGGAGTGGTCAGGGCTGGAGAGTAACGTAGTGGTCAGGGCTGGCGTGGGACAGAGTGGCCAGGATACAAATAAATGTCAGGCAGACAAAATGTTCCAGCAAAGTGTGCTGGGAGGAGGAGATTTAAAAAGCAAGGGAGTCACAAGAATTATGAACACCTGAGCAGATAACTCGGTACAGGCAGCAGGTTGACTGCAACAGACAAAGTCTGAAAAGAAAGTGTTCAAATGTTGAGCAGACTGTATCAGTACCAGAACCACAGAAGCCCAGAGCATGGGGTCCATAGGATTTTTTCCGGGGGGTCGGCAAAATATCAAAGCAGGAAGGGACTCACGGTGTGTGCAAATCAGCAATATATTGAAGAAAATTGTCGAGACAAAGCCATTGTATCCATTTAATCAGTAACAGTCAAAGTGATATCGTGAGGAGGCAGAACTCAACTTCTGACATCTCAACGCATTTCACACTATTAGCGCAACCTATGCTCCCCAGTACCCCAATACCTCCTACCTCCTCCCCATTGTCTACCTTTGTTGGCTCAGTAGATGGGTTTCTTGGTGGGAGGGAAATGTTACAAAAGTTACCCATTAACCCCTTCCCAACATAGGACAAGCTAGGTCCATCCTTCTTGCAAAACGTTGTCAACATTGGATTGACATAGTCCATCCTGCAGTTAAATGAGAGGTGGATTTGCATTCTATGTTCACAAACACCGCTGAGAAATTGATGCTTTAATGCTTCGCGGTCGAGGCATTAAGCATCCCCAAAATTTGGTGCCTAGGCCACCCACGATCACTCCATGGAGCTCCACTTTGCCCAATGATATGCCAGTATTATTTTGCCATTAATTATCCACAGATACTTTGCCTAATAATATGCCAGTATTATTTGCCATTAATAAGACACAGACAATTTGCCCATTAAAATGCCAGTGTTATGCTGCCAATAATATGCCCCAGGCAATTTTCCCAGTAATATGCCAGTATTATTTGCCATTAATAAGACACAGACAATTTGCCCAGTAATATGCCAGTGTTATGCTGCCAATAATATGCCAGTATTATTTGCCAATAATATGCCAGTATTATTTGCCATTAACATGCCCCAGCCAATTTGCCCAGTAATATGCCAGTGTTATGCTGCCAATAATATGCCAGTATTATTTGCCATTAACATGCCCCAGCCAATTTGCCCAATAATATGCCAGTGTTATGCTGCCAATAATATGCCAGTATTATTTGCCATTAACATGCCCCAGCCAATTTGCCCAATAATATGCCAGTGTTATGCTGCCAATAATATGCCAGTATTATTTGCCATTAACATGCCCCAGCCAATTTGCCCAATAATATGCCAGTGTTATGCTGCCAATAATATGCCAGTATTATTTGCCATTAACATGCCCCAGCCAATTTTCCCAATAATATGTCAGTGTTATGCTGCCAATAATATGCCAGTATTATTTGCCATTAATAAGACATAGCCAATTTGCCCAATAATATGCCACCCCCCTTCCCCAGTACTTACCTCCTAGCTGCCTCGTGTCCCTGGTCGTCTCCTCTGTGCAGTTTTCACTCCTGCATGGAGGAGGGATGTACAGTCACCAAATATGAGGTGTGTCAAATGGGAAGCTAGCAGGGAGGGTGGGTGGCTCAACATTGGGCCAGCAAGAGCCCCCTTAACCAGTGGGCCCTGGGCAAGTGCCCAGTTTGCCCATTGGTTAAAGCGGCCCTGCATGTGGTTACAAAATAATGATCTTCTTACCAGTTATCAGCTCCTGCACAGACAGAGGAAACATGAATAAAGAGGAGGGGGTGAACAGAAACCAGGAAAACCCAAGGTAAAGTCAGAGTGACTGGGAGAGAGACCAATAGGCTGAGAGGAGGGATCTAAGGGAAGCTGGCCAATAGGATGTAAGACAGACAGTTAGTGGCCAATGGGGTGAATGAAATGAATAGCAGTTGGAAGAAGCTAAGATAATTTGGGCAATACCATAATGAAAGGGGTTTAGTGCTGAGTGAGGGAAAGAATAAAATGAATAATAATTTAAACAAGTATAACGTCATCACCCCTGGAAAGTGAGAATATAAGAAAAGGATTCAGAAACTATAGGGCTCAAGTCACAGATTCAGTGGACACTGCAGTGTGTTTGGACTCAGGGCAGCTCCCCCTATTGTCTGTAATGAAGACAGTCCTGAGAGGGCAGACCAAACCATTCTGACAGGGGGAGTATAGAATTAAATAAAAGTGTTTTTTGCTGCAGTTCCTCCCTTGCTGCAGGTCCCCGTGGACACCCATGGCCCAGAGTTCAATCCCAGCAGAGGTAACATGGAGGAAAGAATGGGAAGGTAATCAGGGAGACGCAGCAATAGACCTGTGGGAGAGAGACATTGGCTTAAATACTGTGGGAAGTGCCCTTCCCACAACCATAGGCCACTTGAATCAGATTTCAACAGATAGAGGCTGATTGCACATTAATGGCTAATTCCTTTCAATCTATCAGCTCCTTCTCCTTTGTCACATGACTCCATGCTACAATTAAGGTGACCTGAATAAATACTCAATCTGACCCAAGCCATACAAAAGTAAATTTGCCTCTTGATTGGATTTTCCTTGTTTTAGCGAAGCACTTCAACAAAAAAAGAATTTAGTTTTTTTAAAGGGACAGTTCCACCTACAGTGTCTAAAAAGAATAGTTTTAGATAAGCACCACATTATGATATCTCATAAAAACTACAAATAATGTGTAATAGAATTTCTGACTTTGTTATAGCAGCAGTCCCACCCTGTAACCTCATCAGCTCTGTGACTGACAGTGAGCTACACGTGACTGACAGTGATCTACACGTGACTGATAGTGAGCTACACGTGACTGATAGTGAGCTACACGTGACAGACAGTGATCTACACGTGACTGATAGTGAGCTACACGTGACAGACAGTAAGCTTCACGTGACTGACAGTAAGCTACACGTGACTGACAGTGAGCTACACGTGACAGACAGTGATCTACACGTGACTGATAGTGAGCTACACGTGACTGATAGTGAGCTACACGTGACAGACAGTGATCTACAAGTGACTGACAGTGATCTACACGTGACTGATAGTGAGATACACGTGACAGACAGTGAGCTACACGTGACTGACAGTGATCTACACGTGACTGACAGTGATCTACACGTGACTGATAGTGAGCTACACGTGACTGATAGTGAGCTACACGTGACAGACAGTGAGCTCCATGTGACAGACAGTAAGCTACACGTGACTGACAGTAAGCTACACGTGACTGACAGTGAGCTACATGTGACAGACAGTGAGCCATCCATACAAATCACAGTGTTTTACACATTCTTATGATATACGTACCAAACTTTTATTCAACCATATAATTTTAATGAAGCGATATCGATTTAGACAACTAATTACCTTCAACGGGGTACAAATAGCTGGTACATGTATGTTTCTGACGTTAATTAAATAGCTGAACATATTGTGATTGGTTAGTTAATATAATTGTTAGTTAATATTATATATTTATAGTGTTCTTTTAATACACCTGATAAAGAAACATCACATTACCATGTATTTAGGAACAGTTTATTCAGCTCCTCGTACAGAGATTGAAGGGGAGTCAAAGAAGGAGCCATGCATAGTATGTGCGGAGCTATGTATTAAACATTTAAACTTCAGGAAATTTGCAGACATAGAAACATAGAATGTGTCAGTGAAAATGCGAACTCAATAAAAATACACGGAAGATGCGCAAAACAGAGAATTTTTCCAACTCGGAAACTATGGCCTTAAGTTTGAAATTCCCTTGTCAACTTCCCGCAGTTCTCGCAGTCACAGTTTTCTTTCTACTGCACTAGTTTTCAAAAAAATACAGGCCATGCTAGATGTACAGTGAATATCCCCAATTTTTTTTTTTACCGGCAAATCTTACTTTATGTTCTGTTTACTAAAATATATATATATATATATATATATATATATATATACAGAGCCTTTTTAATGGTATTACTTGTAATCTTTTGAATCCTTTTTTTTTTTTTGATTGATGACGAAACGTTTCATCCTTTCCAACGTGAATGGTAAGATGGCAGGAAGAGCATCATGGGGGGGTCTAGTCCACACCCAAATCTCATGCAAGTCCTTCGCCACAGAGTTAAACACCACACTCTGGCCATCAAAGGGCCAACAAACCTGCGCAGGATTTTGTATTTTTTTAGCGTTCCATGGAATTGCGCAGCTGTGTTTAATAACATGTCAGAGCAAGGTACGGCTTATTCATTAATCAATACCTCCGTTAACTAATTAGTAACTTGCGAGCTGCTATTAAAATGACCCAGCACAGCCTTATTTTTAAGTAGCGTGATTCATGCATATTCTGCACAAGGTGCGCGATTGTATAATTAATTAATAATTCAAATAGATTACTTTGCTGGGTTCTTTTTTCCGTTTTTTACTTTTTATAAAAAAAAGGTGTAATGCAGCCGGTACACTGAGCTCTTAGGGTAATACATTCCCCTGCTCTGTTAATCAAATCATTACTGTGTTATGCATTGGAAAAATATACAAAAATAATTGGTAATAGTTTAACAAGAATGTGAAGAGGACAAGTGGATCTGCACAGGGGGGCACAGTGCCCATAGAGCTGATCTGCACAGGGGGGCACAGTGCCCATAGACTGGATCTGCACAGGGGGGCACAGTGTCCATAGAGCGGATCTGCACAGGGGGGCACAGTGCCCATAGAACGGATCTGCACAGGGGGGCACAGTGCCCATAGAACGGATCTGCACAGGGGGGCACAGTGCCCATAGAGTGGATCTGCACAGGGGGGCACAGTGCCCATAGAGTGGATCTGCACAGGGGGGCACAGTGCCCATAGAGTGGATCTGCACAGGGGGCACAGGGCAGATAGAGCAGGCGGTGAGCTGTCCAGCATAGTCCCATGTACTATTTACATAAAAATGAGGGTTTCTCTTGCTGCACTAGAAGCCTGCCTGCTTCACAGTTAAGCCACAGAATTATCTGGGACTTGTCCAGTTTTTTTGGGGTCCTGTCAAATTTGAGCCTGTCTCTCCATTAATACTGTCTATGTACAGTATTCTCAGCACTGTGCAGAGGCAGCATTGTGTCTGTCCCGGCATTAACACTGTCTATGTAAAGTATGCTCAGCACTGCGCTCAGGCAGCATTGTATCTGTCCTGGCATTAATACTGTCTATGTACAGTATGCTCAGCACAGCGTGCAGGCAGCATTGTGTCTGTCCCGGCATTAATACTGTCTATGTACAGTATGCTCAGCACCGTACACAGGCAGCATTGTGTCTGTCCTGGCATTAATACTGTCTGTGTACAGGATGCTCAGCACTGCGTGCAGGCAGCATTGTGTCTGTCCCGGCATTAATACTGCCTGTGCGCAGTATGCTCAGCTGAGACACTCTGTGTGTGTTTAATACATGAAGTTGATGCTGCCCATGGCTCTCCAGTGAACCACGCTGCTCTGCTTCAGGTAAAAAGGGAAGGAGGGGGAATGGAGGGGAGAGAGGCCACAGACATGGGAGAGGAGGGAGAGAGACAGACATGGATGGAGAGGAAAGAGACATGGGAAGGGGAGAAACAGACATGGAAAGGGAGAGGAAAGAGACTGACATGAGAAAAAAAAAGGAAAGAGACCATTATGGGAAGGGAGAAGAAAAAGACCCACGTGGGAAGGGAGAGAAGAGAGACACATATGGAAAGGGAGAGGAGAGAGACAGACATGGTAAGGGAGAGGAAAAAGATAGACATGGGAAGGAAGAGAGACATACATGGAGGAATAGAGGAGACTGTCAAAGACAGACACCAGCATAATAACATTAACTACCCCTGTAAGTTACACAGTTAGTCAAATTCAGGACTTATACTGCCAAACCAGACCTGATTCCATGTTAATTAAATACATACTAAAGTTCTTCATTGGAACAAATAGATGGCTCACTTCACATTCATTTAAAAAAAGAGAGTATCTGGAAGACTTCATGGATACTTTTTTGGAATGAAAGGGGATAGCTATCATCATCCAGAGGAATCAAGTTAATGGATATTTACTATGAACGAGTAAACACGGACTTTGCCTCTTGAGATGTTAAAGAATTAGAAAGCTGGACGATTGAGAGCAAATGATGTAACTCCAGCTTGGTTTGAGACATTAACTTGAGCAGGACAAACTAGATTTTCTTTCATTTGTTCAACAGTCTGTCAACTTTAATTTCAATTCAGGATCCGCATTGTAATTTCACAAGGGAAAAAAATCCTCTAGCACTCTGAGTCCACATCCCAAAATTACTGTTTGGCTAATATGTAGCAGGGCATGACCTGGGGAAGAAAAACTTTGTGAAGTGACAATTTAATGATGTTCTATAGATCTTCGTGGACTGTGCCACAGGCAATGACCTTCCCAGACCTTCAGAGACTTTCCCTATCCCTGACCAGGGCTACAACCCATACTGAGGTGCCCTTCTTGCCAGTACCATCAGATCATAATTCAGAATCCTAACCGTAATTGACAGAAGTCCTCGTAACATCGTAACCCCTCCTTCTCTCCAAGTCTTTGCCTAACTGCTCTCCACATTCTGTAACTCCCATACACTTTCTCATCTTGTCCTCCGACTCCTGTTTACATGACTTCTTGAACAATGCTCCCCTTCTTCAGACATCGTTACTCAAAAAGAAAAAATCTAACTGCTCAAACCAAGAATGGGTAAAGACTTAGTTTCCTGCCCTGTGGTAAAATTTCCCCTCAGGATCAAAGGAGACATTTTTATGTCTAGGTATAGGTTTTTTTAACCTATCAGCCATGTAAATCCCACAAGAGGTGGGAAATGTCTGGCAATAGGCCTCGTCAGTGAGAAACAGCTGGACTCAGTGGTGGGATTCAGCTGGTGTGAACCTGTTACTAAACTTTTCCAGGTTCGTCGAACCAGTGCAAGCCGGAGACTCCCAGCAAAATGGCAATCGAGCGACAGTCCCTGGAAAATGGGCTGCAGCGTGATCGCGGGAGTCTAGGGGTCATGTGACGTCATCACGCGACATCACATGACAGCGTGCACTGCTGTGTAAGCTATCGCTCACATCAGCAGATTTTTTTTCTTATTATTCTTCAGATGGATATGAAAAGTCATACCCGGCAACTTTATTTCCCTCCTCTGTGCAGGGGGGAAGCCTGCCGGATGGAGGAGATGACGGGGTGACAGAGCAGCCAGGAGGTGAGTACTAGGGAAGGAGGGAGGAGGGTTAATGTGCAAAATGAATGGTAAAATAATACTGGCAAATAAAGGGTAAGATAACACTGGCAAATGAAGGGTAAAATAATACAGTAAAATGAAGGGCAAAATAATACTGGCAAATGAATGGTAAAATAACACTGGCAAATGAAGGGCAGAATAATACTGGCAAATGAAGGGCAAAATAACACTGGCAAATAAAGGGTAAAATAATACTGGTAAATAAAGGGTAAAATAATACTGGTAAATAAAGGGTAAAATAATACTGGCAAAATAACACTGGCAAATAAAGGGTAAAATAACACTGGCAAATAAAGGGTAAAATAACACTGGCAAATAAATGGAAAAATAAAACACAGAGGACGGCCAGGTGAGTACTGGCAAATTGTCTATGGCATACTAATGGGTAGGTTAATAGTGGCATATTAATGGGAAATTGGCTGTGGCATATTAATTGGCAATCTGGCTGTGGCATATTAATGGGCAGTCTAATAGTGGCATATTTATGGGCAAATTGGTTGTGGCCAAAGTGATGCTGTGACATGTTCTGTGGGGCACAATAACATGCACTATGGGGGAAAGTTACACTGTGGCTTGTTTTGCAGGGGAAGCTCAGTGGGACAAAGTGACACTGTGGTATGTTCTGGGGGGCAAATTAACACTGTGGCTCCATTTCCCCCTCACACACTCTGCCGCCCCATGCAACCCTTACACACACTCTGCTGCCCCATGTTCCCCTCACACACACACACAAATTGTATGAATTTACTGCCTGATATTCAGGATTCATGCATTTACTGCTCATTGGCATGATATACCAAGTTTATACATTTATTGCTTCTTTGGCATGATATACCAAGTTTATATATTTATTGCTTCACTGGCATGATATACCAAGTTTATATATTTACTGCTCATTGGCATGATATACCAAGTTTATATATTTACTGCTCATTGGCATGATATACCAAGTTTATATATTTATCGCTTTATTGGCATGATATACCAAGTTTATATATTTATCGCTTTATTGGCATGATATACCAAGTTTATATATTTATCGCTTTATTGGCATGATATACCAAGTTTATATATTTATTGTTTCATTGACATGATATACCAAGTTTATATATTTATTGCTTCACTGGCATGATATACCAAGTTTATATATTTACTGCTCATTGGCATGATATACCAAGTTTATATATTTACTGCTCATTGGCATGATATACCAAGTTTATATATTTATCGCTTTATTGGCATGATATACCAAGTTTATATATTTATCGCTTTATTGGCATGATATACCAAGTTTATATATTTATCGCTTCATTGGCATGATATACCAAGTTTATATATTTACTGCTCATTGGCATGATATACCAAGTTTATATATTTATCGCTTCATTGGCATGATATACCAAGTTTATATATTTATCGCTTCATTGGCATGATATCCCAAGTTTATATATTTATTGCTTTATTGGCATGATATACCAAGTTTTTTATATTTATTGCTTCATTGGCATGATATACCAAGTTTATATATTTATTGCTTCATTGGCATGATATACCAAGTTTATATAATTATCGCTTCATTGGCATGATATACCAAGTTTATATATTTATCGCTTCATTGGCATGATATACCAAGTTTATATATTTATCGCTTTATTGGCATGATATACCAAGTTTATATATTTATCGCTTTATTGGCATGATATACCAAGTTTATATATTTATCGCTTCATTGGCATGATATACCAAGTTTATATATTTACTGCTCATTGGCATGATATACCAAGTTTATATATTTATCGCTTCATTGGCATGATATACCAAGTTTATATATTTATCGCTTCATTGGCATGATATCCCAAGTTTATATATTTATTGCTTTATTGGCATGATATACCAAGTTTTTTATATTTATTGCTTCATTGGCATGATATACCAAGTTTATATATTTATTGCTTCATTGGCATGATATACCAAGTTTATATATTTATCGCTTCATTGGTATGATATACCAAGTTTATATAATTATCGCTTCATTGGCATGATATACCAAGTTTATATATTTATCGCTTCATTGGCATGATATACCAAGTTTATATATTTATTGTTTCATTGACATGATATACCAAGTTTATATATTTATTGCTTCACTGGCATGATATACCAAGTTTATATATTTACTGCTCATTGGCATGATATACCAAGTTTATATATTTACTGCTCATTGGCATGATATACCAAGTTTATATATTTATCGCTTTATTGGCATGATATACCAAGTTTATATATTTATCGCTTTATTGGCATGATATACCAAGTTTATATATTTATCGCTTTATTGGCATGATATACCAAGTTTATATATTTATTGTTTCATTGACATGATATACCAAGTTTATATATTTATTGCTTCACTGGCATGATATACCAAGTTTATATATTTACTGCTCATTGGCATGATATACCAAGTTTATATATTTACTGCTCATTGGCATGATATACCAAGTTTATATATTTATCGCTTTATTGGCATGATATACCAAGTTTATATATTTATCGCTTTATTGGCATGATATACCAAGTTTATATATTTATCGCTTCATTGGCATGATATACCAAGTTTATATATATACTGCTCATTGGCATGATATACCAAGTTTATATATTTATCGCTTCATTGGCATGATATACCAAGTTTATATATTTATCGCTTCATTGGCATGATATCCCAAGTTTATATATTTATTGCTTTATTGGCATGATATACCAAGTTTTTTATATTTATTGCTTCATTGGCATGATATACCAAGTTTATATATTTATTGCTTCATTGGCATGATATACCAAGTTTATATATTTATCGCTTCATTGGTATGATATACCAAGTTTATATAATTATCGCTTCATTGGCATGATATACCAAGTTTATATATTTATCGCTTCATTGGCATGATATACCAAGTTTATATATTTATCGCTTTATTGGCATGATATACCAAGTTTATATATTTATTGCTTCATTGGCATGATATACCAAGTTTATATATTTATTGAATCATTGGCATGATATACCAAGTTTATATATTTATCGCTTTATTGGCATGATATACCAAGTTTACATATTTACTGCTCATTGGCATGATATACCAAGTTTATATATTTATCGCTTTATTGGCATGATATACCAAGTTTATATATTTATCGCTTTATTGGCATGATATACCAAGTTTATATATTTATTGCTTCATTGGCATGATATACCAAGTTTATATATTTATTGCTTCATTGGCATGATATACCAAGTTTATATATTTATTGCTTCATTGGCATGATATACCAAGTTTATGCATTCAATGCGAAATTGGCAGATGTTAATCAAATGTGAAAAATAATCATAATCATAGTAACTCAGAGGCCTCTTCAAGTTTAATGAACTGGAATTTGAAATTTAAGACCAGAGTATCCAAACTGAAAGCATTGCTGGCTCAGATAATTCTTCCAGCTTGTCTATTTTGGGCTTAAATTTGAATTTCACTTTAAATAACCCAAATAATATAAATTGTAGAAAACGTTTGGCTGTTTAGCAAAACGCAAATAGTTTTCATTTTTATTTTGTTTGACATTAGAGAAAAATATATTACACCATGCTTAAAAGTCGGAACTGGTTACTAACATTTTTTAATCCAACCACTGGCTGTACCCAGTTGCGTATTTAGGTTTTGAACTGTCCTAAGACTGACTAAGCTAGGCAGTTCAACCTAGCTTATTTTCTGTATGTTGTGCATTCATTTTTATTTTAAAAACATTTACAGTTCCCCTAGCTGTTCTTTGAAAATAATTTGAGAGGGGCTTATAAATGCACAGAGTTCCAAAAAGGAGGGGCTTGAAGAGATAGACAGGAGCATTGCCCTATCAGCAGACAGCAGAAGCTCAGACAGATCTAATCATTTTTCTTTACATGACGTACCACTTATCTAAAAATATATTTGTAGGCGCAAGACCCCCTTTAACTGTGCCTGCCCCCCCCCCCCCCCCCCACAAAAAAAAGAAAGAAAGAAGCCTAAGAGATTATTTGCTGGCATGAAAATCTACTCAATCTAAGTGTTGTCCTAAAAAATGACTCACAGCAAAAATATTGGGATTGTTTTGAAGTTTGATTTGGCACTGAAGACCGAGACACTCTCTCTGACCTCAGAACTTTTATTGGATGACATTTGAAACTAATAAACCAATCACCTCCCATACTCTCGAGAATACAAATCTCAAAACACACAATAAATACAAAACAATTACAAACACGATAAAAGAAAGAAAAAAAAGTACGTCTCTACTCTCTGCTCTCCCCGGACCTATCCTCATCCCTCTCCATCAAGAAATCATTTTAATACCCAGACATCCAAACTACAAGTTGCTGTTTACAGAGAGTTATTCCCATTAGGAAAGTTGCTTGAACATCGCAGATTTTCTACCGTATGCTTCCAATTAGAATAACCAAAAACAGCTGGCCATCTCCAGTGGTCTTTTCAGGACATCTGTCATTGCTAGAAATTAGAAATACATAAATCAAGTGGTTTAATTCTTGCCTAATCTTCCCTTCGGATTTAAACCCAAAAAAAAGAAATCTGTGTCTTTCTTTTCTATCCTTCTTCACGGTCTTGCCTGCTCATACAAAGTTCATTTTTAAGATTTCTGTGAGTGGATAAATCCGACGGCTTCAACATAACTGGGAGGTCTTCATCAAAACTGGATTTATTAGCCAGTCAAGAGTTGGTAAAATGAGGAGGGTTGTTGGTGTCTAACCTGACTCAGTAGGCTGGGGTTGTATCATATTGCACTTCTCAATGCATAGGCCGGCCGGTCATCTTCCTCAGGCGATAGAAAGCCCCGTGGTCAGGAATACACAGTGTTTGGAACTATTCACCCATATGCAGACTCATCCAGGCTGTGTCTAGACATTTCAGTATCCTTTTTGTTTTGCTTTCTTGTTTTTTCCAGTCCTGGTTTTCTTGCTGTTCGATTCCAGGTTTTCTCAGTTTTCTATCCTCTTGCCTTGTTTCTAAGCTCCTGTATTTAATCCCCAACCACAAGGGTTTCAGTTGAGTTATGTGCAGCTCAGTCTACAGGTGTTTCTGTATGCAATGTAAAAATTCTAGGGACTTGCCTAATAGTGGGGTACCTTGACATGGTTGGCAAGCTTAATCATATCGGCCAGTAGATGAACTAAACCCACACCATTCCATCTCTAGTGTTAGACTATTTCCTGTATATTTGTTTGTTCCGTTTTATGTTTCCCTGTGTTCCTTAGCCCTGGCCTCTGAGTGATTTATATGTGCCCTTTGTCTGTGTCCTGAATTATTTCTATGTTGTTATCTGTATCTCTGTGCCTTGTATTGCTTATCCTTAGTTTGGTTTCGCCTCTGTACTTCTCTAGTCTGACCTTAGCCCTGCACTCTGTATTCAGTTCTGTTCTACCTTTAGTTGCTTTTCTGTTTTTGCTCTGCTTGGTCTGTCTTTTAGTTTATGCTGTCCTAGCCGGCAACATCCTGCTTTCCTGTTGAGTCATTATCCATGCCTGCTCCAGGATGTCTGCAGGGTTTCTCCAATCCTGGCCGTGTAATACTGGATACAGCAACTGCCTCCATAGGGCCTTTGTATGTGGCAGAGTAAACCTGGAGCCTCAAGCTGCCAGTTAAGTGTAGCTATCGATTATCCAATTGTCTTGTTTGTCTACCAATATGAGATATCTGTGTCTCTGATGAAAACTGGTGGGCTGATGATGTTGCACTGTGGGCCACTAAACAGTTTTTAAGTAATGCCAGCCCTCCCCGGGCCAAACCTCGACTGAGCTTATCAAACCATCTCCAGATTAAAAGATAAATGATGGAAAATGCAGTGAGGTTTAACTTAACAGCAATTGAGTCAGTTTACAAAAAGCTGATTTGCAGGTGAGTTGAGGTAAGATGAGCGTGTTCATGCACAGAAATTTAAATTGAAGCTGATTCCCATCAAAATGAACACAACTTGGAAATTCAACCCTAGGGGAAACTCTTGTTTAGCAATAATGTTGGGGATTCAGTAGTCAAGCTCTGTTAACTGGAGAATTTAATGGACAAAAACATGTGTTATGTAGAACTGAAGGCTTGCATCAAGGGTAGACATTTTTAAACAGACTGTTTAATGATGTTCTATGGACCTTCACAGAACTTGCCACATGCGTTGGTGCCTTATACGGACACTGTGATGATCCCTAGGTTTAGGTGAAGGCACATCCGACCCAAAATTCTAAACAGCATGTCTGCTCCCGGTTAGATCTATTTGGAGAATAGTGGGCCCAGTCAGGTACATTAATTATATTCTTTACTAAAATACTTTCCGTTTAAACCATGTAAACTTTCAATTCAACATAAGTTTTTTTTTTTTTGCCCTTTCAGGTGTAGGTGACCATGCACTTACCTTTATGGCAAATTAATTATTCCGCCCTTATGAAGTACAACATCGTCATACCTAAGTCCGGAGAAGTTTTTTTAACTATAGGATTTAAATTTTTTATATGTGGTTTTTGAAATGTAATTTTCCTCTCTGTCATTCCTTGTTATATGTTGTTTTTTTAAAGGACAGATAGAGTTTTCTTTTGATACCCTGCGCATAAATATAATCTATAATTTAGTATTAAAAAAATACATATAGAAGGTGAGAAAAAATAAAAATATAGGTTCCCACACACCCCCCCCCCCCCCCACCCCACAAAAAATAAACTGAAAAATACTCTGATCGTAATTAAAGGGATATATTACAGTAATATAATATAATATAATAATAATTTATTTATGGGGAAAAAAAACTTTAGAAATTGCAAAAATAAAAAAAGTTTGAGAAAAAAAAATAAATTAACGGCCATAAAATAAAACAGAAACTGACTGATCACAGTAACAAACTGGGATCAGCAAGGGAAGCGTTATTTTTTTTTAACACTTTCCTGTCACTACAAAAAGTACGTGAAGCACAGGGAGTGAATTAGAGGCAATGTGTGAACACATTGACTTTGCATCTACTTTGCCTGTTATCACGGTGATCGACTGATCACAAAAATTAGGAGAAAAATGTATTTTAAACGTGTCTGAGGAGTCTCCTTGCTTATGAGATCACCTGTGGCACGGTATTCCAACTACACATTACAGCAGTTAATTTGCATGCCGTCCCACAGATGAGGTCATAAGCAGGGGACTCCACAGGCACGCTTAAAACATATTTGTCTCCTAATTCAGGCATGTTCTTGCAATTTTGCTAATTCAATGTATTGATCATTTTCAATCATTTATTATGCTCTACATGCACAGTAAAAACAATGTGATACAGGCCCATTAAATCATTCTAAAAATGAACATATTCATTAAAATGGGAATATCTGTGTATCAGTTTGCCCCCCAAAAAAGAGGAGTGAGCTCCTTTTTCAGGTCTCTGGGCAAATCCTGAATTACTTGGTGGTTGGAATTACATGGCAGTCAGCCTTGATAAGAAGGCGACATCTCCTGACCTCTGGAGCACATTTCTGCCATGATGCTTATTACAACACAACACATTAAATATGACGTCTAATTCTCTACCTTTTTGCGCCACAACTTCTGAGATGAACTTGCAGAACACTGGTGTTTGCAGAGCTTTGAGCCTGTACATAATAACCGTGTATCTGTAGTGACAGAGAGAGGAAAGGTGAACAGAAGACGACTGCAGACTGGAAAGTGGTATTGGGCCCAAGGCTGGGCGCACATGAGAATGACTGGTCCATCGAACAGGCACAGCAGCATCAGCTCATTAACCCTGCGTGAATCCCATTTGTTATAACCCACTTCAGCTAATGCTTTTATTGTCAGCCATGCATCAGTGCACGCAAATATATTACATTAACCTGAAATAAGTACCGGTCAGAGCATCATTCACAATATTAACCACAGACTTTCGACATTATTTATTGGACTAAATAAACAATGTCGGCAACAAATAAAGTTCTGTTAAATTGAAAGATTGCATCAGGCGTAGGTAATGAAAGAATACAAATGAAGCACTTTACTGAGCACACCCTGCTTGCGTAGCTCTAACAGGGGCGGACATTTTGGGTCACATGGGTTAATATATTCCTTCATCTGACCCAAGATTCTAGACATGTCCGTCCCCTGATAACGCTATACAGAGCAAAGAGGGTTCAATAAAGTGCTTTATTTGTGTTCTTTCCTTAAAGAATTTCTATTTAAAATGCATGCACTTGATGCAATATTTTAATTAAACTGAGCTTAATTTGTTGCCGACAGTTGACCTTCAAGGCAGTATTTCAGATTCTCACAAAAGGCCTCTTCTGCCTGAGTGAAAGTGTTATCTGAATAGATCAACGATTGCGTATCAGTAAAAACCTATTCAACCCTGCACTTTGCAAAAGCAGAGACTAGGGACATTCATATCACAGAGCATAGCTCCATGGAGAGAGGCAGTCTGACCAACCAGCTCATTTTGTTCTCTCCATGGCTGCCGACAACCACATTGCCCACCCAGGACATGCCCCATCACCTACATTGTATACCCAGGACATTACCCAGAACCAGTGGCGTCGCTGGGGGGGGGGGGGGGCGAGGGGGCTTATAGCCCCGAATCTCAGGGCCATAACCACAAGTCTCTGGTTCCGTTTTTTTCCCCCATCGGTGGAGGGGGGAGACCACACGGCATGCTAGGTGAAAGTACACCGCCACCCTGTAGAGTTGTACAGATCCTCAGCGGGGAGAAGCAGGCAGCATTGGCTCTCTGTATGTTAAACACACTCACTTATGTGTGTGTGTGTGTGTGAGACAGTAGGGTGTTTCTCACACACAGAAACAGACCATCCTTCATTTCTAGCCCGGGTGAGCACACCCGGCACTCAGACACTATAGTGTGGTGCTCCCTCATGCTCCACTGGATAAAAAATGTAAAAAATGATCTTCTTTGATAGAAGTGGATGATTATTTACTCCACTTCTAACAACCTGCCATGGGCTCCAGCACCAGATCTTTTGGAGACCTAGCAATGCCTCTGCCCAGAACCTCAAGAAATGCACATAGCACACATTGCACATCCAGGACATGTCCCATCATCAACACTGTGCACCCAGGATTTACCCCCAACAGCCCAGGACATGCCCCAGCACTTACACTGCACAACCAGGACTTACCCAGCACGATGCAACATGCCCCAGCACTTACATTGCACAACCAGGACCTACCCAGCACGATGCAACATGCCCGAGCACCATCATTGCACTACCAGGACCTACCCAGCACCATACAACATGCCCGAGCACCATCATTGCACTACCAGGACCTACCCAGCACCATACAACATGCCCCAGCACTTACATTGCACAACCAGGACTTACCCAGCACGATGCAACATGCCCCAGCACTTACATTGCACAACCAGGACTTACCCAGCACGATGCAACATGCCCCAGCTCTTACCAGGACTTACCCAGCCCGATGCAACATGCCCGAGCACCATCATTGCACTACCAGGACCTACCCAGCACCATACAACATGCCCGAGCACCATCATTGCAAAACCAGGACCTACCCAGCACCATACAACATGCCCCAGCACCATCATTGCACTACCAGGACCTACCCAGCACCATACAACATGCCCGAGCACCATCATTGCACTACCGGGACATATCCCTGCCAGCATCCACGGCTCTCTGGTGTCTAGTGGCAGGCAGCATGGTGTTTGTGCACTGCCCAGGTGCATCCTACAATGACAAACATCCTACAATGACAAACATCCTACAATGCTGCCTCTCACGCTCCCTGCACTGGTAGGTCACTTGACCTCCGGTGCTCTGAACTCAGGACACTGCCCGGGGAGTGCAAAAGGCATCCTAGAATGATGTTTGTATGCCTGGGCAGCGCACAGTGACACGTTTCGCAGCATGTGGAGCTCTCTCTTTAGGAATCCCTCCCCTCTTCTTTGTGATGCAGGCTGCCCTTCAAGTTGTCCCACATAAAACCTGCTCTTTCCATATTATGGGGCTGATTAAACGCTGGAATTTCAGTTTCTCCTAATCCAATTATTCATGTCAACACTGAATTTACAGCAGCTGGTTCCAGAGAGGCATAGGCTTAGTTTTTAATCGTTATTATCTCTACAGTCGCAGTTAATTACCATGAAGTGTAACCTTTACAAGTCTCTGTATTTGTTTGCTCTGTAAAATGCAGAATATCTGTAATGTTGATTAAGTTCTCATAAAAGCTTGTCCTCCTCTATTCCATCATGTTCATTTCTCTTGGAAACATAATGACATTTAATAAAGCCTCAGCAAGCTTTGTATGATGTCACTAAAGGTACATATAACAAGCAGAAATTCACTCAGGAAGAGATAAATGGGGCTATTTACTAAAAGATGAGTTGAGGTGAATAGCAGGGGAGTTGAGGTGAATAGCAGGTGAGTTGAGGTGAATAGCAGGTGAGTTGAGGTGAGTAGCAGGTGAGTTGGAGGGAGTAGCAGGTGAGTTGGAGTGAGTAGCAGGTGAGTTGAAGTGAGTAGCGGGTGAGTTGAAGTGAATAGCGGGTGAGTTGGAGTGAGTAGCAGGTGAGTTGGAGTGAGTAGCGGGTGAGTTGAAGTGAATAGCGGGTGAGTTGGAGTGAGTAGCAGGTGAGTTGAGGTGAATAGCAGATCAGTTGAAGTGAGATGAACACTTCATCTCACCAATTCAGCTATACATTGTTCATGAACAAACCTGATAAGTTCACTTAGCGGGGGAACTAACCATCTCTCCTCAACTCACTATTCACTTCAACTCACCTGCTACTCACCTCAACTCACCATTTAGTGAATAGCCTCATTAGACATTCTGGAATGGGGAGCATTTGCTTGTCTTTGATGAGTTTATTTTTTAAAGAAATTGGTTAAAAGGAGATTAAACTTTCCCAAATCTTTATATATATATACATATACAGTCACGCTGCCCACACAAAGACAGTCACGATCGGGCAGAAGCCGGCAGTCCGCATCCAGCCAATGCGGAACCTGCTTTCTGTCACAGCCCCCGGAAATGGTGAGAAAGTCATACCTGGCAGGTGTATTTCCTGCACGCAGCATGTGCGCAGGAAGAAACATTGCGGAGGAGACGGCAGGGGACGAGCAACCTCCAGGTAAGTACTGGGGAAGGGAGGGAGGGGGCATTGGCTATTAATGGACACATTATCAGTGGCATATTAATGGACAACTTATCAGTGGCAAATTAATGGACACATTATTAGTGGGCTATTAATGGTCATATTATCAGTAGCTATTAATGGACATATTATCAGTGGGCTATTAATGGACATATTATCAGTGGGTTATTAATGGACATATTATCAGTGGGCTATTAATGGACATATTATCAGTAGGCTATTAATGGACAACTTATCAGTGGCAAATTAATGGACACATTATTAGTGGGCTATTAATGGTCATATTATCAGTAGCTATTAATGGACAAATTATCAGTGACCATTAATGGACAAATTATCAGTGGCTATTAATGGACAAATTATCAGTGGCTATTAATGGACAAATTATCAGTGGGCTATTTATGGACAAATTATTAGTTGGCTATTAATGGACAAATTATCAGTGGGCTATTGATGGACATATTATCAGTGGGCTATTAATGAACAAATTATCAGTGAGCTATTAATGGACATATTATCAGTGGGCTATTAATGGACATATTATCAGAGGGCTATTAATGGACATATTATCAGTGGCTATTAATGGACATATTATCAGTGGGCTATTAATGGTCAAATTATCAGTGGCTATTAATGGACATATTATCAGTGGGCTATTAATGGACATATTATCAGTGGTTATTAATGGACATATTATCACTGGCTATTAATGGACATATTATCAGTGGGCTATTAATGGACATATTATCAGTGGGCTATTAATGGACATATTATCAGTGGGCTATTAATGGACATATTATCAGTGGGCTATTAATGGACATATTATCAGTGGGCTATTAATGGACATATTTTCAGTGGGCTATTAATGGACATATTATCAGTGGGCTATTCATGGACATATTATCAGAGGGCTATTAATGGACATATTATCAGTGGCTATTAATGGACATATTATCAGTAGGCTATTAATGGACATATTATCAGTGGGCTATTAATGGACATATTATCAGTGGCTATTAATGGACATATTATCAGTGGGCTATTAATGGACATATTATCAGAGGGCTATTAATGGACATATTATCAGTGGCTATTAATGGACATATTATCAGTAGGCTATTAATGGACATATTATCAGTGGTTATTAATGGACATATTACCAGTGGCTATTAATGGTCATATTATCAGTAGCTATTAATAGACATATTATCAGTGGGCTATTAATGGACAAATTATCAGTGGCTATTAATGGACAAATTATCAGTGGGCTATTAATGGACATATTATCAGTGGGCTATTAATGGACATATTATCAGTGGGCTATTAATGGACATATTATCAGTGGCTATTAATGGACATATTATCAGGGGGCTATTAATGGACATATTATCAGTGGGCTATTAATGGACATATTATCAGTGGCTATTAATGGACATATTATCAGTGGCTATTAATGGACATATTATCAGTGGCTATTAATGGACATATTATCAGTGGGCTATTAATGGACATATTATCAGTGGCTATTAATGGACATATTATCAGTGGCTATTAATGGACATATTATCAGTGGCTATTAATGGACATATTATCAGTGGGCTATTAATGGACATATTATCAGAGGGCTATTAATGGACATATTATCAGTGGGCTATTAATGGACATATTATCAGTGGCTATTAATGGATATATTATCAGTGGCTATTAATGGACATATTATCAGTGGCTATTAATGGACATATTATCAGTGGGCTATTAATGGACATATTATCAGTGGCTATTAATGGACATATTATCAGTGGGCTATTAATGGACATATTATCAGTGGGTTATTAATGGACATATTATCAGTGACTATTAATGGACATATTATCAGTGGGCTATTAATGGTCAAATTATCAGTGGGCTATTAATGGACATATTATCAGTGGGGTATTAATGGACATATTATCAGTGGCTATTAATGGACATATTATCAGTGGCTATTAATGGACATATTATCAGTGGCTATTAATGGACATATTATCAGTGGGTTATTAATGGACATATTATCAGTGGCTATTAATGGACATATTATCAGTGGCTATTAATGGACATATTATCAGTGGGCTATTAATGGACATATTATCAGTGGGTTATTAATGGACATATTATCAGTGAGCTATTAATGGACATATTATCAGTGGTTATTAATGGACATATTACCAGTGGCTATTAATGGACATATTATCAGTGGCTATTAATGGACATATTATCAGTGGGCTATTAATGGACATATTATCAGTGGATATTAATGGACAGATTATCAGTGGGCTATTAATGGACATATTATCAGTGGGCTATTAATAGACATATTATCAGTGGGCTATTGATGGACATATTATCAGTGGATATTAATGGACATATTATCAGTGGGCTATTAATGGACATATTATCAGTGGGCTATTAATGGACATATTATCAGTGACTATTAATGGACATATTATCAGGGGGCTATTAATGGACATATTATCAGTGGGTTATTAATGGACATATTATCAGTGAGCTATTAAAGGACATATTATCAGTGGGCATATTAATGGACATATTATCAGTGGCTATTAATGGACATATTATCAGTGGCTATTAATGGACATGTTATCAGTGAGCTATTAATGGACATATTATCAGTGGCTATTAATGGACATATTATCAGTGGCTATTAATGGACATATTATCAGTGGGTTATTAATGGACATATTATCAGTGAGCTATTAATGGACATATTATCAGTGGGCTATTAATGGACAAATTATAGGTGGCATATTAATGAGAAACTTATCAGTAGCATATTAATAGACAAACGATCAATGGTATATTAATAAATAAACCAACATATTAAGTCTTGGATGTGTAATGTGGGTAATGGGGCAGCAGAAAATCCTGGATGTACAATACAGGTGATGGGACATGTCCTGGAGTATTTTTAAACCATTGATAGACAATGACCTGCATAAAATTACTTTCAGAGGGTTGGGGGGGGGGGGGCGAGAAGGAGATTTGGGTGGGGGGGTGTTGGGAGTTACACAAAATCGCTGTTATACATATCAAACAGAGATTGGGCTTTTTTTTAAACTCCAGCTACTTTGCATTGCAGGAGTTTTTATCCATGTGCCCGATCGGTTTTACGTATTTGCTCAATTATAAGACAACGTTTTTTTCAGAAAAAAAATTCTTATAAAAAAAGTCTTATAATTGAGGTTGTCTTATAATCTGACCTCAAATCGAGGTCAGACTATAAGACAGGGATCCAGGTCCCCCTCAGAGCTGCAGGGGACCTGGATTCCCCTCGCTAACAGCTGGTGGATCCCCCTCGCTAACAGCCGGTGGATGTCTGCGTTATGAGCACAGACTCCCGCTGCTGCCGCCCGGGTCCTTCCGGCTTCATCATAAAAGTGCCAGCTGTCCGTCATAATAGACGGTGGTGTCCGGCAGCATGGAGCATCCCCTGGCTGCCCCCACTAGACACCAGGGAGCAAGAAACATGCCACACACAGGAGCCCCATAATTAGGTTACATACAGGAGCACCATAATTATGTCACATATAGGAGCCCCATAATTATGTAACATACAGGAGCCCCATTAATTATGCCACACACAGGAGCCCCATTAATTATACCACACACAGGAGCCCCATAATTATGTCACACACAGGAACCCCATAATTATACCACACACAGGAGCCCCATAAGTAGGTCACATACAGGAGCCCCATAATTATGTCACATACAGGAGCCCCATAAATTATGCCACATACAGGAGCCCCATAATTATTCCACACACAGGAGCCCCATAATTATACCACACACAGGAGACCCATAATTATGTTACACACAGGAGCCCCATAATTATGTCACATATAGGAGCCCCATAATTATGTAACATACAGAAGCCCCATTAATTATGCCACACACAGGAGCCCCATTAATTATACCACACACAGGAGCCCCATAATTATGTAACATACAGGAGCCCCATTAATTATGCCACACACAGGAACCCCATAATTATACCACACACAGGAGCCCCATAATTATACCACACACAGGAGCCCCATAATTATGTCACATATAGGAGCCCCATAATTATGTAACATACAGGAACCCCATTAATTATGCCACACACAGGAGCCCCATTAATTATACCACACACAGGAGCCCCATAATTATGTAACATACAGGAGCCCCATTAATTATGCCACACACAGGAACCCCATAATTATACCACACACAGGAGCCCCATAATTATACCACACACAGGAGCCCCATAATTATGTAACATACAGGAGCCCCATTAACTATGCCACACACAGGAGCCCCATAATTATGTAACATACAGGAGCCCCATTAATTATGCCACACACAGGAGCCCCATTAATTATACCACACACAGGAGCCCCATAATTATGCCACATACAGGAGCTCCACAAATTATGCCACATACAGGAGCCCGCTGGGGGTGTCACCCGATTTACAGTCTACAGATCTGCATCAATAAGAGTTAAATTCAGTAATAATGTGGGTTATTATTTGTATATTAAAGAGGAAAAAACACCAACAGCTGCAGCAGGGTTGATATTCATGGAGGGATAAGCCAAATAGCAAATGATTTATCTAAACTAGAAAAATGGTCAGAGCTGTGACAACTGACATTTAATGTGGACAAGTGCAAGATTATGCACCTTGGGCGTAAAAACCCAAAAGCAGAATATAGACTATTTGGTAACAGCTGGTGGATCCCCCTCGCTAACAGCCGGTGGATGTCTGCGTTATGAGCACAGACTCCCGCTGCTGCCGCCCGGGTCCTTCCGGCTTCATCATAAAAGTGCCAGCTGTCCGTCATAATAGACGGTGGTGTCCGGCAGCATGGAGCATCCCCTGGCTGCCCCCACTAGACACCAGGGAGCAAGAAACATGCCACACACAGGAGCCCCATAATTAGGTCACATACAGGAGCACCATAATTATGTCACATATAGGAGCCCCATAATTATGTAACATACAGGAGCCCCATTAATTATGCCACACACAGGAGCCCCATTAATTATACCACACACAGGAGCCCCATAATTATGTCACACACAGGAGCCCCATAATTATGTAACATACAGGAGCCCCATTAATTATGCCACACACAGGAGCCCCATTAATTATACCACACACAGGAGCCCCATAATTATGTCACATACAGGAGCCCCATAATTATGCCACACACAGGAGCCCCATAATTATGCCACACACAGGAGCCCCATAATTATGTCACACACAGGAGCCCCATAATTATGTCACATATAGGAGCCCCATAATTATGTAACATACAGAAGCCCCATTAATTATGCCACACACAGGAGCCCCATTAATTATACCACACACAGGAGCCCCATAATTATGTAACATACAGGAGCCCCATTAATTATGCCACACACAGGAACCCCATAATTATACCACACACAGGAGCCCCATAATTATACCACACACAGGAGCCCCATAATTATGTCACATATAGGAGCCCCATAATTATGTAACATACAGGAACCCCATTAATTATGCCACACACAGGAGCCCCATTAATTATACCACACACAGGAGCCCCATAATTATGTAAAATACAGGAGCCCCATTAATTATGCCACACACAGGAACCCCATAATTATACCACACACAGGAGCCCCATAATTATACCACACACAGGAGCCCCATAATTATGTCACATACAGGAGCTCCACAAATTATGCCACATACAGGAGCCCGCTGGGGGTGTCACCTGATTTACAGTCTACAGATCTGCATCAATAAGAGTTAAATTCAGTAATAATGTGGGTTATTATTTGTATATTAAAGAGGAAAAAACACCAACAGCTGCAGCAGGGTTGATATTCATGGAGGGATAAGCCAAATAGCAAATGATTTATCTAAACTAGAAAAATGGTCAGAGCTGTGACAACTGACATTTAATGTGGACAAGTGCAAGATTATGCACCTTGGGCGTAAAAACCCAAAAGCAGAATATAGACTATTTGGTACAGTCCTATCCTCAACATCTGAGGAAAGGGATTTAGGAGTAATAATTTCAGAGGACTTGAAGGTAGGTAGGCAATGTAATAGAGCAGCAGGAAATGCTAGCAGAATGCTTGGTTGCATAGGGAGAGGTATTAGCAGAATGCTTGGTTGTATAGGGAGAGGTATTAGCAGAATGCTTGGTTGTATAGGGAGAGGTATTAGCAGAATGCTTGGTTGTATAGGGAGAGGTATTAGTAGCATGCTTGGCTGTATAGGGAGAGGTATTAGCAGAATACTTGGTTGTATAGGGAGAGGTATTAGCAGAATGCTTGGTTGTAGAGGGAGAGGTATTAGCAGAATGCTTGGTTGTATATGGAGAGGTATTATCAGAATGCTTGGTTGTATAGGGAGAGGTATTATCAGAATGCTTGGTTGTATAGGGAGAGGTATTAGCAGCATGCTTGGTTGAATAGGGGGAGGTATTAGCAGAATGCTTGGTTGCATAGAGAGAGGTATTAGCAGAATGCTTGGTTGTATAGGGAGAGGTATTAGCAGAATGCTTGGTTGTATAGGGAGAGGTATTAGCAACATGCTTGGTTGTATAGGGAGAGGTATTAGCAGCATGCTTGGTTGAATATGGAGAGGTATTGGCAGAATGCTTGGTTGAATGGGGAGAGGTATTAGCAGAATGCTTGGTTGCATAGGGAGAGGTATTAGCAGAATGCTTGGTTGCATAGGGAGAGGTATTAGCAGAATGATTGGTTGCATAGGGAGAGGTATTGGCAGTAGAAATAGGGAAATGCTCATGCCATTGTACAGAGCGCTGGTGAGACCTCACTTGGAGTATTGTACACAGTACTGGAGACAGTATCTCCAGAAGGATATTGATCCTTTGGAGAAAGTTCAAAGAAGGGCTACTAAACTGGTTCATGGGTTGAAGGATAAAACTTACCAGGAAAGGTTAAAGCATCTTAACATGTATAGCTTGGAGGAAAGACATAACAGGGGGGATAAGAAAGAAACATTTAAATACATAAAGGGAATCAACACAGTAAAGGAGGAGAGTATATTTAAAAGAAGAAAAACGACCCCAACTAGAGGATATAGTCTAAAATTAGAGGTGCAAAGATTTAAAAGTAATATCATGAAGTATTACTTTACTGAGAGGGTAGTGGATGTATGGAATAGTCTTCCAGTAGAAGTGGTAGAGGTTAATACAGTGAAGGAGTTTAAGCATGCATGGGATAGGTATAAGGCTATCCTAGATATAAGATAAGGCCAGGGACTAATTAAAGTATTACTTTATTGAGAGGGTAGTGGATGTATGGAATAGCCTTCCAGCAGAAGTGGTAGAGGTTAATACAGTGAAGGAGTTTAAGCATGCGTGGGATAGGTATAAGGCTATCCTAGATATAAGATAGGGAACTGGGGACTAATAAAAGTATTTAGAAAATTGGGCAGACTAGATGGACCGAATGGTTCTTATCTGCCGAAACATTTCTATGTTCCTATGTTACAAAATGTTTAATACTCAGCAATTAATTGGCCTGTTCTCCTGAATTAATTGTTTATACCTTACTTATCCATCACATTAAGCACTAGGAGATGTTGTTTTGGAGTCTGTGTTAGTGGGTGTGGCATCTCACAAATGCGCGTGTCCTTATTGGTCTGTCAGACTGCTAGTTCACACCTCCCAACATTCTTACTTTCCGATGCAGGATGCAAGTGCCTTTGCGATACAGCATGCACTCCTAAGCAGCGCCCTAGAACCAACATGACCTATGGCGCAATTAAAATCTCATATGCGCTAAGTGCAGTCTCCTCCTTTTGATCACATGCGCTTTAAATACCCAACAATTTCTTCAATTGCTGATGCGTTTTATGGTCCGGGTTTTAACTATTATCATGCTACAATTATTCACAGCCTAATCGTTTCAGCTCTGCTTTTTAATCATAATATAAAACTCTAAAAGAGAAACCACAACTTTTATATGCACGAGCATTCTGAGCTCAGTAATTATCTTGGAAGCACTGGCAACATCTTGCAAACTGAATAGGCAATTTTTTTTTTTTTCAAAGACAGAACTGGATATCTGCAAAGACACCGACATTCTGAACAAATTGATAACACAATTGGTCCCACAGATGACAAACAAAAAACAAAATATTTTGCCAATTCTCCTATGGGGTTTTTTTTTTTTTTCAAATAAACAAATTTCGAAGTACGCTATCGAGGGGCCAGTTGCTCCAGGCTTATTTTCTGCATTTTGAAAATGTGTTCTATATGTTTGAAATGAACTTATTTTTACCTGAAGACACATTAGTTCCCCTGTAGTTTTACTTTGAAATTAATTTCTCCGGGGATTCAAAATTCAGTCCCATTCAGCAGGGAGGGGCTTGGAGAGATTTGGCAGGAGTGTTGTTATAACAACTATAATAATACTCTTTCAGTTTTTAGGAGATAGTAAGTGTTGAGTTAAAAAAAAAAAAAATAATCGATGAGCCAGATCTGTTATTTCTTTTTTTAATACACATAATGCAGCGTTTATCTAACTATATATATTTGTATACTGCCCTGTAATCTTGACAAATTGCTTCCACTACATGTAAACGCGTTTTACAATTCCATGTAAATAACCCAGGGCCATTTCTGTTCAGTCTGTAATTTATATTGTTATTATGCAAGATTGTTACTGTCAGGATGAAGCCATTAGGCATAATGTAGCGGGGAGACGACATCAGCAAATCCCTTTCTTGTAATTCTCTGAAAGCTAGGGGACTTGGCAATAAGCAAATCAAGAAGATAAGGAGATGTGAGTGTGGGTGCTGGAGAGTTAGGGGCATTAGGGAAAGTGCAGGAAAATTAAATTTCTTCTTCTGTGCCATTTGTCAACAATCGATCTCCCAGCCAAGAAGAGAAACACCGGTCTGAGCTGATGTTTACACCTTGATTCACTGTATCAAGTGATACAGTGGAGCCGTAACATCTACAAAGGCAAACACAGATATTTCTTTCTTTGTTTAGGGATGTATTACAACCTGCAGAAAAAGGTACAGTATTGTTGAAAAAGGAATACTTCAAATATATTACCTAGAACTTTATTTTCTATGTACTGGCCTGCTTCCTTGCTTTGACAGCCACTGTCTTCAGTGGTGCCACGGGATTTGTCGCTTTTTAGCTGGGCTAGATTATGTTGGAGCCTGCAGTCAGGATGTATGTACCAGAAGTGGAATGCGTCGGCAGAAGCACCACTCACATAAGAACAAGACAGAGGAATGAGTGACAGCACGGGGGCTGCTCCAAGTGAGACATAAACAGAGTGAGGCATAAGAATCCGGAGAACAAATCATTAGGAGAAAGACAGAAATGGCCCACTAGCACGGTAGGCAGAGATGGAGCAGGCAGGATTGGTTTCAACAAAAACTATTTGGGGCCATTGCTGACACTTTGGGCCACGTGGAGCTGAGATGCTGAGCCAATCACTGAGACCTCTCTGTACTAAAAATTATTATTATTCAAGCAATTCTCCAAGTAGACGTCTTTCCAAGTCAACTGTTAAATGCAGTTCATTTGTTAGTGGATAGCCCCCCAAACAAGTTGTGTTTGAATATAAAGGATGCGCTGATTAACACATTAAATAATTACTGTAAATCAAAGGATGTGGACAAAACACACAGCCAACTCTTGTGAAGTGAACTTCATGCATTATGTAGCGTTTATTAAAAACCCTTCAGTTCGTTTAATTCCATCGTTGAGAGATTAGAGTTTGGCTCTATAAGTCTTTCTTTTTTAGTGAATTTGTGGTCAGCTAATTGGGCTCTTGGAGGACGTTAAACTTCTGTTTACACGCAGCTAATGACTAGATCGACCTTCAAGATCATACACTATTAGACTTTTGTCTAAAAGCTTTTTTTTCCAATTTTGAATGCAAATTTACCTGAATTAAATTTGGCCCCTTCCCCAGCTACAATTTACATAAAACACAAGTTGAGGAAAAGAAAGGAAAAAGGAAATAAGGGGAAAGAAAGGGAAGGAAAGAAATATAAAAAGAAAGAGAGGAAAGAAAGCAATTAAATCACTTAGAGAACAATGATATCCTGCCCCTGAACACTGAAATCCCACATTGCTAAGGATCCTCGTGGGCTGGACTTAGAGAACACTGATATTCCATCCCTGAACACTGAAATACCATACTGCTAAGGATCCTCATGGGCTGGACTCAGGGAATACTGATATCCTTCCCCTTTCTTTATCAGACTTAGCTCCTTTAAATGAATGTAAATAAGCCTGTTTTTGCAAATAACCCATTAAGCCAATTCAATTCTAAACATTTAATTTCAATTTTGTTTACTAATAGTGTCAAGTCAATCGCAAAGCAAACACAACATGTTTTATTTATTCAAACAAAATAATGAATCAGGGTATTATAATCTGTGTCTATTGTTTCTTTTCATGCCTCCAATTAAATGGGATGGGATTGCTGGTTTGATTAATCACAGATTCTATGTTGAAGGAATAATTTGGGCGATTTGTGCACAGTAATGATTTCAAATTGTGTGCATGTGTTAGTGTTTGCATTGCTTTGAGTGCTGGATATTTGCCTAGCTCAGGGTTTGGTTTCAATCAGACCGGTTTAGGTGATATAAAGCCAGTAAACCAACTTGTCTGACCGGATCACAAGCCAACAAGAGGAAAGATAGTATCACCACCAAACATGAACACTACTGGGTTTTCCATCAGGTTTAATGCCTTCTCCACTCTGACAATGTAGTTTATTTACTTGACAAGGCCACAGGGAGATTGTTTTTACATTCATTGTTTTGTTGAGAAAAGAAGTGATTTGCTGAGTATTTTTATTTTCGGTGACAAACACAATCTGTGAATTTGCCGTTATGAATGCTGGATTCCCAGGCTATCAAGGGCCGATGGGAGCAGAGGCGTCACTAGGGTTGGGGTCACTCGGTGCGGAAACTCATGGTGTCACCCCCCTGGATTTCCTCCAATACCATGCCAAACAGATTCCTTAGTAATGCCAGTTAGATGGCCTATTAACTATGCCACATACAGGAGCCCCATAACTATGCCACACACAGGAGCCCCATAACTATGCCACACACAGGAGCCCCATAACTATGCCACATACAGGAGCCACATAACTATGCCACACACAGGAGCCCCATAACTATGCCACATACAGGAGCCCCATTACTATGCCACACACAGGAGCCCCATAACTATGCCACACACAGGAGCCCCATAACTATGCCACACACAGGAGCCCCATAACTATGCCACACACAGGAGCCCATAACTATGCCACACACAGGAGCCCCATAACTATGCCACACACAGGAGCCCCATAACTATGCCACACACAGGAGCCCCATAACTATGCCACACACAGGAGCCCATTAACTATGACACACACAGGAGCCCCATAACTATGCCACACACAGGAGCCCATTAACTATGTCACACACAGGAGCCCCATAACTATGCCACACACAGGAGCCCCATAACTATGTCACACACAGGAGCCCCATAACTATGCCACACACCGGAGCCCCATAACTATGCCACACACAGGAGCCCCATAACTATGCCACACACCGGAGCCCCATAACTATGCCACACACAGGAGCCCCATAACTATGCCACACACAGGAGCCCCATAACTATGTCACACACAGGAGCCCCATAACTATGTCACACACAGGAGCCCCATAACTATGCCACACACAGGAGCCCATTAACTATGACACACACAGGAGCCCCATAACTATGCCACACACAGGAGCCCATTAACTATGTCACACACAGGAGCCCCATAACTATGCCACACACAGGAGCCCCATAACTATGTCACACACAGGAGCCCCATAACTATGCCACACACAGGAGCCCCATAACTATGCCACACACAGGAGCCCCATAACTATGCCACACACAGGAGCCCCATAAATTATGCCACACCAGAGCCCCATTATTTATGCCTCACCTTTGCCCAATTAATTATGTCACACACACAGGTGCCCCATAATTATGCCACACACACACAGGTGCCCCATAATTATGCCACACAAAAGAGTCCCTTAATTATGCCACACATGGGGCCCAATGTATATGTCACACACAAGCTCCCCATAATTATGCCCCACATGGGACCGCCATTAATTATGCAACACACAGGAGCCCCACAAGTTGACAATTGCACAGTTCTAAAACAATACATATCTATACATACAGACATCTCTCTCTCTCTATAACAGCCAATTTGCCCAATTATATGCCAGTATTATTTTGTCATTAATAAGCCACCGCCAATTTGCCCAATTATATGCCAGTATCATTTTGTCATTAATAAGCCACAGCCAATTAATATGCCAGTAGTATTGTGCCATTCAGATGCCAATACCATTGTGCCATTAAGATGCCAGTATTATTGTGCCATTCATATGCCAGTAATATTGTGCGATTCAGACACCAGTAATATTGTGCCATTCAAATGCCAGTAATATTGTGCCACTCAAATACCAGTAATATTGTGCCATTCACATACCAGGAATATAGTGCCATTCAAATACCAGTAATATTGTGCCATTCAGATGCCAGGAATATTGTGCCAGTCAGATGCCAGGAATATTGTGCCATTCAGATGCCAGCAATATTGTGCCAGTCAGAGCCCAGTAATATTGTGCCAGTCAGATACCAGGAATATTGTGCCATTCAAATACCAGTAATATTGTGCCATTCAGATACCAGGAATATTGTGCCATTCAGATGCCATAATTATTGTGCCATTTACACTGCTACTCACTGTCCCCGGCCGGACGTTTCCATGCAGTGTTCACTCCTGCACCGACGCAACGTCATATCCGGTAGTGGTGGTTTTTTTCTTTTTTTTCCGGAAGCCGAATCCAGCGGTACAGCCGCGTGATGCACTGCGAGGGATGCTGGCAACACAGGTGTCACTCCCGCTTGAGGTGTTACCCGGTGTGGTCCGCACCCCCCACACCCCCTCGGGACGCCACTGGATTGGAGCATTTTGCTGTGTTCAAGCAATACTTGGAGATCGTTTTTGTCCTTTCAATGATTGGCTGACTTTATTCCAGTTACCGAAAAACGTGGACACCTCGGTCACCTAAACATCATTTGCAAAATCTATACATTGATTTATGTATTTGAATTGATTTAAAGAAGTCAAATGTGGGGCAAAGTTTTCACTAAGGAAGTACTGCCGTCACCATGGAAGTTGTCCCATCACCATGGAAGTGGTGCCATCACCATGGAAGTTGTCCCATCACCATGGAAGTGGTGCCATCACCATGGAAGTGGTGCCATCACCATGGAAGTTGTCCCATCACCATGGAAGTGGTGCCATCACCATGGAAGTTGTCCCATCACCATGGAAGTGGTGCCATCACCATGGAAGTTGTCCCATCACCATGGAAGTGGTGCCATCACCATGGAAGTTGTCCCATCACCATGGAAGTGGTGCTATCACCATGGAAGTGGTGTCATCACCATGGAAGTGGTGCAAGTCACCATGTAAACCATTCAGCCTTGTGCCCCGATGTTGTCAGATTGGGGCATATTGAGTTGACCCTACAGTGTTTTTACGACAGAGTTCCTTTTAGTACTTCTAATCAGACGGATGGCCAGATTTGAAGCAATGGAGTCAATTCACACAAAGTGAAGTGAAAATTGGACTGCAAAAAATAAAGAATATATATAAGTGTGGGGGCTAAAAGGGGCAGAGTCATGTGACATCACATGACCGTCTGTAACCCTTGAAGATGGAGCTACATAGACAGCAGACAAATTTGACAGGCCAGGACCACAAAATACGCGACTTCCCCGGCAAATTCAGGACTGACGACAAGTATACAAATTCCCTTGTAATGCCTGATAGTGGACTTGTCCATTGGTTTTTAGTGAATAGCCCACCATATCTCTGGATGCCTATAAACCACACAAATGAATAATAATTATCAGGTGCAGATCCTGATTACAATGTCCTCCCACGGGTGTTTTTCCAGATAATTCAAGTTGTAGATAAGACACAATGCAACTAAATGGTTCAAAGGAAACAGGTAATTAGTTCACTTAATAACTGGAGAATATATAAGCTGTTTCTCTATTCGCTGTCCTCTCCCATAGGGTTTGCAGGAGATAGCAGAAAAGGGGAATTGTATCTCTTTAATTGGACATTTCGGTGATAATTGACATTCACGGCAGAAATTTGATTTAGTGCATTTTGCATGAAGGTTAGAGGGCGAATGTAATAAAGGGCGTATTTTTAGAAGCCGTCTATCTCTTTTGTGTGTTCCAAATTATCCTAATTAATATGTTTCAAGTGATGCTTTGTGTTACACGGTACAGACGGCAATTCTAATTCATTAAGTGGTGTAAAGATGTGAACTCGGAGAAATATTCTTAACCTGTTCAGTGACACAGCTATACCATCTGTAAAACCTTTCAAAACTCACGCCAAGGAAGATAAAATCCCACATTAGATTACATGTAATCTAAGCAGCTATTCCTCTCAACCACACTTTCTGAATTGCTACCGTTTTCTTTTTAAAAATTGTGCTTCTATTATAGAGAGTGGCTCCATACAGACCCCGATCAGAGGAGCTAGGCCAGTCCCCGCTCTGATTGGCTGAAACTTTCACTGCGAGTCTGCCTCCCAACCGACCCTGCCTCGGCTATGAAGATCCATGTCGAGTTTGCTTGCGAGAAGTTGGGGCCACTATTTTTCAATCCCTCCTTCTCCTAAGTAGGGTTAAAAATAGGTTTGTTGTCCTTTATCTTCAGTGTGGCTCCCCTTTGACTTCTACATTTAGCCTAGATTTTCAATCCGCCATTCAAGTCGGAGATCAGGAGGGGGGAAACAAAAAAGTGGTGTTTCATTTTGAACACAATTTATCATTTCCTCCTATCATTTTTCGGAGACATTATATATTAAATGTCAAGTAGCACTTCTCCTCTGCCTGTTGTTAAAATAGTTTGTACGATATACACGCACAGAGCCTGTGACCTGTTCGACTTTATAATGTTGCCTTGTCAAGTAGCGATGGAGGGTCTTGCTCGGTGCTTTATCATTGATACAAACATGGGCTGGGTTATCTCCAGGAAAATATCCTCCGGAAGCTTCATTGTTGTTTTCTGAAGAGCGATTTTATAGACTGGCCCTGGAGGGAAAGTATCAAGGAGCCAGAAGAATAAAGAAAGATGTGTAGATCGCTGATATTCTTGGCAGAATTCAAACGAAAGCAACATGCTTTAACCCCATCATGTTTTAGCAGGGCCGGATTAAGGGATGGGCTTTAGGGGCTGCAGCCTAGGGGCCTTGGGAAAATAGGGGCCTCAAGGACTGCAGCTCGAGGCCCATGCCTTAATCCGGCGATGGGAAAAAAAAAAGCTTGCCGCAGAGGCACTGGCTGGGGAGATTGAAAGATCTACTCTCGCTAGCTCCCTGTCGGCAAACAGGCAGCATGGAGTCTGTGCGCTGTCTCCATGCTGCCTGTGTTGCGCTCCCCGTCGCTCGCAAAGCAACAGGTCATGTGATTGTCGCGGGAAGGTGCTGAGAGTTGCGGGTGCGCGGGAGATGATTGTAGACAGAGCAGCAGGAAGGTGAGTACAGGGGAGGGGGTAACAGTAATTTTTGGGCAGACTAAAAGTGGCATATTATTGGGCATATTAATTGTGGCATATTAGTGGGCATATTAATAGTGGCATATTAATTGTGGCATAATAGTGGCCATACTAATAGTGGCATATTATTGGGCATATTAATTGTGGCATATTAGTGGGCATACTATTAGTGGCATATAATTGGACATATAAATTGTGGCATATTATTGGGCATATTTATTATGGTATATATCTGTGGACATAATAATAGTGGCATATTAGTGCCCATACTAATAGTGGCATATTATTGGGCCTATTAATTGTGGCATATTAGTGGGCATACTAATTGTGGCATATTAGTGAGCATATTAATTGTGGCATGTTAGTGGGGATACTAATAGTATTATTGGGCATATTAATTGTGGCATATTAGTGGGCATACTAATTGTGGCATATTAGTGGGCATACTAATCGTATTATTGGGCATATTAATTGTGGCATATTAGTGGGCATACTAATATTGGCATATTATTGGGCATATTAATTGTGGCATATTAGTGGGCATACTAATATTGGCATATTATTGGGCATATTAATTGTGGCATATTAGTGGGCATACTAATATTGGCATATTATTGGGCATATTAATTGTGTCATATTAGTGGGCATACTAATATTGGCATATTATTGGGGATATTAAGTGTATTATATTAGTGGGCATACTAATATTGGCATATTATGAGGGATATTAACTGTGGCATATTAGTGGGCATATTCATTGTGGAATATTAATGGGCACACTAAAAGTGGCATATTAATGGGCAAATTGGCTGTGGTATATTAATGGGCAGAGTAATAGTGGCATACTAATGGGCAAATTGTTTGTGGCATATTGATGGGCAAATTGGCTGTGGTATATTAATGGGCAGAGTAATAGTGGCATTCTAATGGGCAAATTGTTTGTGGCATATTAATGGGCATTTTGGCTGTGGCATAATAATGGGCAATCAGTGGCATATTAATGGTCATAATAGGTGTATTAACAAGTCTGAGGTGCAGATTGACAGGTCGGAGGGGTAGAATGGCAAGTTTAGGGATGCATTGTGAAGTCTGTGGGGCAGACTGGCAAATAAAAGGAAATCAAAACAATAAATGCATTTTCTCAATCAGAGGTTTTATTAAATCTGGAAAAAAAAAGTTTACATGTGAATTATCAATTACTAGTAGAGTTGAGCGGACACCTGGATGTTCAGGTTCGAGAGGTTCGACCGAACTTCGGAAAATAGTCCGGGTCCGTGCTCGAACTTGACCCCGAACCCGAACCCCATTGAAGTCAATGGGGACACGGACTTTTGGCCACTAAAATGCCTCTTAAATAGTAATGGAAAGGGCTAGAGGGCTGCAAAAGGAATTAAAATGTGGGTAAGAGTAGGACAAGTGGCCTGCAAGCAAATATGGATAGGGAAATAACTTCAAAAAACATAAAATACATACAAATTAAAAATACTGTACTATTTAGCACCCAAAACTATTCGAATTTTTCAAAGTGCGCTGTAAGCACAGTATTTGACTGATCTATTTGACTCTCAGATGTAATATATGTAATGCTATTGCTATTCTATAAACCGAAATAGAGTCCCCATTCATAAGAATAGCTCAATTGACCTATTCTTATGAATGGGGACTCTATTTCGGTTTATAGAATAGCAATAGCATTACATGTATTCCATAAACCGAAAGTCTATAAACCGAAAGACATTCGGTTTATAGACTTTCGTTTTATAGAATACATGTAATGCTATTGCTATTCTATAAAAAGAAAGTCTATAAACAGAATGTCTTTCGTTTATAGACTTTCGGCTTAAGGAATACAGGTAATGCTATTGGCTATCTATAAACCGAACTAGAGTCCCCATTCATAAGAACCATTCGGTTTAAACGACATTCGGTTTATAGACTTTCGGTTTATAGAATACATGTAATGCTAATGGCTATTCTATAAACCGAAATAGAGTCCCCATTCATACGAATAGGTCAATTGACCTATTCGTATGAATGGGGACTCTATTTTGGTTTATAGAACAGCAATAGCATTACATGTATTCTATAAACCGAAAGTCTATAAACCGAATTGCTCAGAATTTAAAAAAAAAAAAAGGAATTAATGGTGACAGTGAACAAAGGGTTATGGATAGCCTGACCTGTCAAAAGAGTGCTGACATTAAACTGATAGAGCTACACAAGCAAATATTCTGAACAACAAGTCCATCCCCTAAAAGAACTATACAGAGCAAAGATTCTAAACAACATGTCCACCCCCTGATAGAGCTATAGAGAGCAAAGATTCTAAACAACATGTCCGCCCCCTGATAGAGCTATACAGAGCAAAGATTCTAAACAACATGTCCACCCCCAGATAGAGCTATACAGAGCAAAGATTCTAAACAACATGTTTGCCCCCTGATAGAGCTATACAGAGCAAAGATTATAAACAACATGTCCATCCCCTGATAGAGCTATAGAGAGCAAAGATTCTAAACAATCTGCCCGTCCCCTAATAGAGCTATACAGAACAAAGATTCTAAACTACATGTCCCTCCCCTGATATAGCTATACAGAGCATAGATACTAAACAACATGTCCACTCCCTGATAGAGCTATACAGAGCATAGATACTAAACAACATGTCCACCCCCTGATCGAGTTATTCAGAGCAAAGATTCTAAAAAACATGTCCACCCCCCTGATAGAGCTATACAGAGCAAAGATTCGAAACAACATGTCCGACCCCCTGATAGAGCTATACTGACCAAAGAGGACACAACAAGGTACTTTATTTAAAGCATTTCTATTTGTTGCCTGCAGTTGTCTTTTAACGAAAATGTGGAGAGAATTATATTAATTTATAGCATAATATTTAAATATGTTTTGAAAATAACCTATACGGTTATTTGTCTGTTTCGAGATACCCAGTTCTCACTGTTATCTGTGATGGAACCCTCCGTCACTGGGGTTCTTGGAGAGAACTATGGACCCTGTCTGTGTGTGTGGAAGTTATGGGGTACACACTTTGGGCCCACCACCCTGTCCTCAGTACAGCAGGACTCCTAACACATGGTGCCCACGACTAGTTCACTCAAGATGTCAGCTAAGCCATTTTGTTCCCCAGGTAGAGATTGTCTCCTGTCCTTCACACTCCAGTCTCTTAGGAGGTGTTATGGAATGTTATTATGTTACTGTAGCAATATGTTAAATACCCAGTACATGGTTAATATGTGTTACATATATTCTTGTCATTATGTCAAATTCCCCATTGTTTTTATGTAAATGATTCAACTGTCTAATCTAATTACTTGTTTTAAATGAGTCTCTCTATTGTTTGAGGCTCACCATGTGTTAATTAGTTTCCCCTGTGCCTCCCCCTTAGTTAATGTCATATTTGTCTGTATAACTATCTGTGCTGTTTTTCAAAGAAATGTTTATTTCTTTTTCAACGTTACTGGTCCTCTCTGGTGATTTGGAAAACTCCATCTACAGCACTGGTTCTGCCTGGTGGCTTGGGTTGGCTGATACAAGGAAGCAGAGTTCTGAAGGAGGTGCTTAGTCGGGGTACCAGGGTGGTCCGTCACACTCAGTATTTCCTGTTCATTCTAATGAAACTGGCTGTTAGAATGCTGTGTTTATGGTGTTTTCTCCAGTAGTTTAAGCCTGTAATCTGCAGGAGCTCTTCACACAGGGTTTTGTGGCTCTTGATGTAGGCTGAGCGGATTTTTGCACGATTTGTAGTCACGTTGTGATGTGACATATATTCTGACACTGGAGGCTGTGTAATCATCAATTATTTAAAGCCCTGTCTTTTAGCATTTGTGTCAAGGCTGGCCGATTTGCGTCCATGTTGGTTCGACACGAGGAAACTTTTCAGCTGATCTCAACGCGACTGGAGAACTTTTGCATTAAGCAAAGTATATTCACAGGGATGCTGTCTGCCGCCATGTTTTCAGGACGACTGAACTTCCTGTTTCAGAGGGTTTTTATTTTTTCAAAAATCACTATTTTTGCCTCGATGCTGAGAAATGCCAATGCCGAGGTGGAATGAAAAGGCCTACATTTGTGATCACTGGTTCACCTGTGTGTACATGTGGCAGAGGATATAGAAACATACATCATGCTTAGAGAAACAAAGGCATATTCCATTCCTCAGATATTTTGACTCGCTCAGCTTCCTTTGCCCCAGATTTTTTTATCAGAGACAAGGCTGACTGCACCCGGGCCTTTTAGGGGGGTTTCCAGTATCACAATCAGGCCTGGCCCAAGACATTGTGCTGTCTGTGTCCAAAGAGGAAATGCCCCTCCATCCCACTAAAACAACGCCCACCAAAACCACACCCACAAAAAAACAACCACCAAAACTACACCCACCAAAACCATGCCCACAAAAAAACAACCACCAAAACTACACCTATCAAAACTACGCCCATCGAAACAAGCCCACATCCATTATGTTATATTAAAAATAAAACATCATAGCTTTACATCAGCATACACTTTGTATATGATACCAATAAGCTGTAAATGCATACAGTTATATCATGCCAATGAGCAGTAAATGCATAAACTTTGTATATAATGCCAATGAGTAGTAAATGCATACACTTTGTATATCATGCTAATGAGAAATGAATGCATACACTTTGTATATCATGCTAATGAGAAATGAATGCATACACTTTGTATATCATGCTAATGAGAAATGAATGCATACACTTTGTACAGCATGTCAATGAACAGTAAATGTATACATTTTTTATTTGATGCCAAGATGCAGTAAATGCTTAAAAATTGTATATCATACCAATGGGCATGATCCTTGTTATTGGTACCAATAAGCTGTAAATGCATAAACTTTGTGTACAGTGTGCAGTGAATGCATAAACTCTTTATATCAAATGAAAAATAAATGCATGAACTTTGAATATGATAACAATGAGTAGTAAATGCATTACCTTTATAAATGATGCAGGGGCTGAGCAAGCAGTCTGCGCCAATGCTGCTGTTGTAGATTGAATTTACTATTGCGCTGTGAGACAAGTGCCCCCTTTAGTATTTACTATTGTGCTGTGAGACAAGTGCCCCCTTTAGTATTTACTATTTCGCTGTGAGCCAAGTGCCCCCTTTAGTATTTACTATTGTGCTGTGAGACAAGTGCCCCCTTTAGGATTTACTATTTCGCTGTGAGCCAAGTGCCCCCTTTAGGATTTACTATTTCGCTGTGAGCCAAGTGCCCCCTTTAGTATTTACTATTTCGCTGTGAGCCAAGTGCCCCCTTTAGGATTTACTATTTCGCTGTGAGCCAAGTGCCCCCTTTAGTATTTACTATTTCGCTGTGAGCCAAGTGCCCCCTTTAGGATTTACTATTTCGCTGTGAGCCAAGTGCCCCCTTTAGTATTTACTATTGTGCTGTGAGACAAGTGCCCCCTTTAGGATTTACTATTTCGCTGTGAGCCAAGTGCCCCCTTTAGGATTTACTATTTCGCTGTGAGCCAAGTGCCCCCTTTAGTATTTACTATTTCGCTGTGAGCCAAGTGCCCCCTTTAGGATTTACTATTTCGCTGTGAGCCAAGTGCCCCCTTTAGTATTTACTATTTCGCTGTGAGCCAAGTGCCCCCTTTAGGATTTACTATTTCGCTGTGAGCCAAGTGCCCCTTTTCATATTTTTCTTATATTTGATTGTAACAGTTTTTTTTTTAAAATCTTTTCAGAAAAAAATCTAGAATGGGTGAAAAATACTAGAGCTTTAGTCATAAGCGAACCCCAGGCAACTGAAAAAGGACTTTAATGGCCAAAGTAGCAGAGTGTAGAGCTAAATCTGAGAATTTGTCCAACTCGGCTATTATACAATTCCTTTTAAATCTCTATTTCATTAATGAAGCCAATTAAAGGTCTTGTTCCTTGAGCTTGAGCTCACCGACATAGGCTGATATAGCATCACCATTATTCATTATTTCAGAGTACACCCCTTTCATACATCTCCCCCCCCCCCCCCCCATTCTTCCAGTGTAGGTAGCAGCATGGGTTAAAAATCCTAACTCTCCTTCACCCACCGTGATCCAAATGCTATAATGTTCATGCCGATATGTTGCATAATATTTGCCTTCAACACTAGCGTACACGACAGATATATATAACTCCAAACATACAGCATAAAAACATATCACATCTGGAACTGGCCCCAAAATGTTATATCCAGATGGCAGATAATGGATTCCCTGTGTCTCTATTAGTCATTTATTTAAATCTAAAACACGAGGGTAATATAAATCAACAGAGAGGCCATAGTTTGTTTACAATGGGAAAAATAAACTGCAAATTCAATCTGTCAGCAAACGTCTCGAGATTTGAAAACAAGGCCTTTATAGAAAGGAAGATTCAGAAATTGTTAAACATTCTTCTAAATATCATTACATTGTAATTGTTCGGGTGGGGGATGTTTGTCTTTCTTTATGAATTATAAACTATTTATCAACTTTTTCACCTTTAATCTTTTTACGGGGCAAAGAGAAGAGTTAAAAGGACAGTCTAGTCCCCAAACTCACTTTGGTGCAAGATGAAGCTTACTGCTTGTATAGTGCACAGGCTTTTATCCCTGTGTGATTTGATGCAGGCATTCTGTATAAATCACATTTTTAATATTTGACTCAAGGCCTCCCCCAGTGATTACTCTGCATGTTTACTGCAGGTGCAGCAGCACTGATTATATAGACACTGAGGATATAAAGTTATGTTTCATTTAGTCACTTCCTGTCATCCTCAAATTGAGTCTATTGAGTGGCCTATGTGTAACATTGCTCTTGTACACAGTAGTATCTCTTAACAGTGCAAGACATTGTCTGATGACATCACTAAAGAAACAGGATATTACATTAATTTGAATGGCATTATTCTCATTGGTTCCTGCAGCAAATAAAAATGACTTTTACTCATCTAGTGTGGGCAGTCCTTGTTTCTTGCAAACTGCTGTAATTTCACAATTTCTTCTAGCTGTAAGTATGTTATAATTTAAGCAATGCAAAATGTAAGACATGCATTTGAAAGTACTTTGAAAGCACATTAATATGCATTAATATTTGTAAGATGCATTTTGGGCGCCAGACAGTCCCTTTAATGGTCAAGTCTACTGACTCTTCAACATCATCTAGATCCGAAACATGACAAGACACATCCAAGTGGAAGTTTAATTTCCACCCAATGCTTGTTTGCTGTATGTTGTACATGTTTCTGATATATGCAATCTTTGTTACATTTTATTGGTAATTATTAGGAGCCTTGTTGAGCCCTCTGTGCCTGTGTATCAAGGGCAGACATTTTGTTCAGAATCTGGGGTCAAATGAAGAAAGGTCTGGGCCAAGATGTCTGCCCCCCTGATAGATACAAAGAGAGCTCAATAAGGTGCTAGATTCATATTCGTTCATGAAAGCATTTCCATTTAAAATGCCAGCACTTCATGCAATCTTTTCAGTTAAACAGAACTAAACAGCTGTCCTTTAAAAGGACTATGCCACCTGAACACTGGTTTTACTGTGAATAGGGTTGCCGGCAGGCTGGTCAAAAAGTGTATTGAGGCCAATGTTAAGTCTGTGGAGGCCGGTATTTTTGCTTAGAAAAGGTGGCAACCCTAACTGTGAATGTAGAGGGAAAAAAATTATCTATACACCAATCAAGACAAAAACTTGTTTTCTATGGGTCTGTGTGGTTTTCTGTCTATGACATCACCTGTGGCCCACTGGTGAGAAGGGGTGGGGGACATTCCCCATTAAGATTACCCTTTTGTCCAAGTGAAATAGTAGTTGTTCTTAGTCTGAGGTTACTTCTAATCCCTCTGACCTGAAGCTGCCATGTTTCCTTGGGAAGCAGACAGTCTGGTCTGGTCGCAGAATGGCAATCTCTGCAAGTGCAAAGGAAGACCATCGTGTTTGTGTGGGATCAGTAGAGGGGACCTTAACTTCATCCCACCCCCTGCTGACCAGATTAAAAAATTAAGGACTTTCTCTGCGTTAACCCCCCTCTCCATCTGCAGACCCTGAACAGATGGATTACCCCTGCTCTGATTGGCTGTGCGTGCGCTGACACTGTACAACAGTCTCCAGACGTTCTGTGAGACACAGCAGAGACGGGCTCACACACAGTGTCCCAGGGAAGCATGGCAGCTGCCAGTCAGAGGATAAACTGATGTGTACTATCAAAAGTACCGGCCAGTTCATCCTCATACTAGGGACAAGCCCAAGACAGGTTTACGCCAGACAAACAGGACATCTTTTTTTACCCCTTCCATCCTCGAAAGAAGAAAGGGTTAAAAAAAACTTTTAATTTTTCTTTCTTTAAAGACTGTCATGCATTTGGATTACCTTCCAGTACTTGTTGAAGCTGCAGACCCTTTATTGTTTTAGGCACAGAGCCTTAGACAATTTTTTTTTTTAACAGTCCAGAACTTGTGTCTTGACATTGGAGGTCCGGGGGGCTCAGAACAAAAACTCCAGCCCCAATTTCTCATCAGTACAGCGGGAATTCAGAGCACAATGCATAATGCCAAAAAAGATCAGTTCAGACAGGGCCAGAGATACAATACATCAGGAACATAGCCTGGTATTTAAACTGACAGCAACATGAAGCTGGCAATTCCGCAGCTCTGCCTCTCAATTGAAAACAAATCCTTTTGCACAGTTGTTTTTATATCAAGAGCTAAAGAAATGAAGCCTTGATTGACTCTTCCCGTGCCTTGATAACAGACACTTTCTCCACCAATCCATTTGTTATGGACTGTATCTCTCATAATGCTCAGCCAGCCTTGGGTCAAAATCTGGAAAAAAAAAAGAAAAAAGGAAGTCGGAGGCAGTGAAAAGGCAGAGCCAATGGTGAAAAAAAATTCTCAAATCTGGAAAATGACATAAAATAAGACACAAAAGAAAAAAAAACCATGTGCGTATCTGTAAATTTATAGAGCCATAGATCCCCGGCTATGGTTTGGATCGCTTAGGGTTAATGTGTGGAGGTCTGCCCCACTCGGAGTAACCCTCTGGTGTAACGCTTTTAGGTATCTACAAATATGGAGGAGAAAAGGTATAAAAAGAGAGAGCCCAGAACCAGTGTGATATTGTAAAGTATCAACATTTATTGGGCCCCTTTTACATAAACAAAGTAAATGTAAAACAGAGTGAATAAAATAATGGAAGGTCTCCCAAAGCTCTGGCCTCGGTAAGGACTCCAGGCTGGATGTGGCTCCAGAAATGACATAGTTATACAGAACCTTAATTTATACAGAACCCCCACTGATCCATAGTCCCATGTAGAGTTGGGAGGAGGGGAAGATACAAGCCAACAAAACATATCAATAGCTTTCCCATCACCTCTGATTACTTACAGTGCAAACCCTAGTACATCAATGACTGGTTAATGGGAAGTCTGTAATCCAAGGTCGGTGTAATAACAGACAAGCAAGTAATAGGAGAGTCCGACTAAATTTATGATGGGGCCACTTGGCTGACATTGTATTTGTCAGCATATGGGAAGGGGGTAGGGGAGGAAGGTCTTTCTAAAACAAGAACTGTAAATAAAACATATGACAGCTCCCACAATGAATCATAGAAACATAGAGATTGTGTCGTCTCATCCAGTCTGCCCATCACGAACAATAACATGCCCCATTACTAATGTCTGGGCTTTGAACTCTGGAGATAACACAGATCCTCATTAACAAACAACAAAAATCACTGATATTAATAACTCTGTAACCAAGAAGTCATAAATGAAGGTTTGGTCATTAGGAAAGAATGTCAAGTTCTTTTATGATGTCAAATCAACTTCCTTGCGCATTTTTAATATAGTGGACCATCGTTAATCTATGGACTAAGCCAGCCCCTGGAAAAGGCTGATGTACGAGGCGCTCCTTCATTGTCCCATAATACGCTGAATTCATCAGGGGAAAATCAACTGTCTTGGTGGGAGGTGAAATCTATCATGTTATTTGTGTACAACACATTTAATGGAGTCCAGAGTAATAAGATAAGTCATTCATATTGTATGATGGGAGATTTAACCCTAGCATAAGGCAAGCTCTGTCTATACAAATGCATATTTCCCAACATTTCCCCAGTTGAACTGGGACTCTGGGAAGTTTAAAGGGAATGCTGCCAGTGCTAACCATGTGCATCGACAGTACATTTGGCAGCCAGTAATTTACCAGCAGGCCGGTAAAAAAAAAAAATTGGCTTCAGGCCAATATTAAGTCTATAGAGGCAGTAGTATATTTCTTTATTTTAAGAAAACGTTGCTACCCTAATTGGCAGGACAGACATGGATTTGCTGGGGCAGGACCCCAAGAAATAGGACTTTCCCAGTAAACTGTTGGCAACTGTGCATTTGTAATACAGTCACAGTTTTAATACAATGTATCAATGGCGGAGTGCCTTTAATCTGTTTCAGACAACTGAAAGGAATTAATCATTATCATTAATGCATGGGGAAGGCACCTAGCATCTTGGTCTGGAAAGCTTGCAATCCAGCTCTCGGCTAGCCCACAAGTGGCATCATTTTAACTCTACTTGTTTAGTGTTTTTCCACTGCTAACACTACTCCTTTAACTAGATCATTCAGATGAATTGCTGTGACTAAATGCACTTCAGATCCACGGATTTGGCTTCAGCGGGTTGCGAACAAAAAACATCTGTATCTAAAACCGTCCCTGTGTTTAGAGGAATTATATTTGCGTGCCATATATCACATCCTGAGACCTAAACCTGCCTACACTGTGAACAGAAATGCCGAAAAATGAGTGTGATGTCATATGTTTTAACACACTGATTGTGTCTGGAATTCAAACTCTGAATCCTCGTTACCCCACAAGACAACGTGAAAACGGACTGCGACATCTGAAAAATACTAGCGCACTAAATACACTGCAAAAAAAATAGCTATCAACCCCTTAATGCCATTGGACGCGCTAGGCACATGCTGGGAAGTGAGCGGTGCACGTTATCAGCGATCGCAAACACCACTCAGATGGTGTTGCTATAATGCCTCAAAGTCGAGGCATTGTGGACCACCAAAATTTGCTGCTCTGGGCACCCGCGATCGGTCCAGGAAGCAAACTCAAGCAGCGTATTGAAGAGCAGCATGCTCCTCCAATAAGGTGCTGACCTCTTGTGGGTAAGTGCAACAGAAGTGAGTAATTCTCACTTCAGTCGCTCGGTAGATCTTGCTAGACTGCTCCTAGAGGTAGTCAGCAACATTGCACTAAAAAAAGGTTACAATGTTGCCTTACTTGTAGGATTAGGCTTAGCATAAGATTTAGGGTTAAGACTGGGGTCAAAAGGTCACTGTAGGAGAAAATGGTTATAAAACAAAACTTGCAAAAAATTTTGAAACCATTTAGACGGGTCTTTTTTACCTTTTGTAACTGCATAAAAAAAGTTCAGGTCAAATTGGGGAAAAGTGTGGTTTTTTTTCACCTTATTTTATGATTTTTTTGTAGTAAATTAGGATATGATGAAAATAAATATATCTAAATAAAGCCTTTCTTGTGGCAATAAAAACAGTATATAATATGTGAGGGTACACTAAGCTAAAAAAAATTAATTAAATTACAGCTAAGCACAAAAACTGCAGAAATGTCAAAACAGGCCATGTCACCAGGGGAAAGTTGTAGAGTTACAACTAGCAAAGAGGGCTCAATAAGACCCTCTTTTTGTATTCTTTCATTAAAGTATTTCTATTTAAAATGTTTGGACATGATGCAATCTTTCAATTAAATTCAAGTAATTGTTTTTTGCTAACAGTTGTCCTTCAAAGGGATTGTATCAACTGAAAGATGTTTTTTTACTGTCCATGTAGAGCATGAAAAATGTTTGAAAATTATCTATACATTGTATTAGCAGAATTGCAAGTGAAGCCTAAATTAGGAAAACAGTTTAAAATAAATTTTTCTCCAAATTTAGGCATTTGTTTGCAGTTTTGCTAGCACAATGTATAGATCATTTTCAATCATTTTTCATGCTCTACATGCACAGTAACAACAATATTTAGGTGACACAGTCCCTTTAAGTATCGAAATTTGTTTTTTTGCGCACAGACTCACCACGGCACAACCAAGTATTCATCAAACCTCCACTTACCTACAAAAAAAACAATATAAAGAGCTCTCCAGTGACCTGATCATTAACAGAAATGTACAAAGAACAGGAGGTCACCCCCTGAGACTGGAAGAGCAAAGATTTCATAGACAGCAAAGGAAGGGATTCTTTACGGTAAGGACAATAAAGTTATGGAACTCACTGCCAAGAGAGGTAGTGCTATCAACCACAATAGATGCATTTAAACATGGAAAAGCAGGACATACAGGGATATTAATAATAGAATAAGCATTAATAATAGAGCTTATTGATCCAAGGAGAAATCTGATTGCCCTTCAGAGTCAAGAAGGAATTTTTCGCCCTAGGAGGGCTTTTGGATCAAAAGCTGGAATGATTGGTAGATGGGTTGAACTTGATGGACTTGTGTCTTTTTGCAATCCAAATTACTATGTTACTATGTTACACATTACTATGTTACTGTGTTACTATGTTACTATTTTACTATGATACTATTTTACTATGTTACTATGTTACACATTACTATGTTACTATGTTACTATGTTACACATTACTATGTTACTATGTTACTGTGTTACTATGTTACACATTAATATGTTACTATGTTACTATTTTACTATGTTACTATGTTACTATGTACTATGTTACTATGTTACTATGTTACACATTACTATGTTATGTTACTATGTTACACATTAATATGTTACTATGTTACTATTTTACTATGTTACTATGTACTATGTTACACATTAATATGTTATGTTACTATGTTACTATGTAACACATTACTATGTTACTATGTTACATATTACTATGTTATGTTACTATGTTACTATGTTACACATTACTATGTTACTATGTTACACATTACTATGTTACTATGTTACTATGTACTATGTTACTATGTTACACATTACTATGTTATGTTACTATGTTACACATTACTATGTTACTATGTACTATGTTAGTATGTTACACATTACTATGTTATGTTACTATGTTACTATGTTACACATGACTATGTTACTATGTTACTATGTTATGTTACTATGTTACTATGTTACACATTACTATGTTACTATGTTACACATTACTATGTTACTATGTTACTATGTTATGTTACTATGTTACTATGTTACACATTACTATGTTACTATGTTACACATTACTATGTTACTATGTTACTATGTACTATGTTACTATGTTACACATTACTATGTTATGTTACTATGTTACACATTACTATGTTACTATGTACTATGTTAGTATGTTACACATTACTATGTTATGTTACTATGTTACTATGTTACACATGACTATGTTACTATGTTACACATTACTATGTTACTATGTTACACATTACTATGTTACTATGTTACACATTACTATGTTACTATGTTACTATGTACTATGTTACTATGTTACAAATTACTATGTTATGTTACTATGTTACACATTACTATGTTACTATGTACTATGTTAGTATGTTACACATTACTATGTTATGTTACTATGTCACTATGTTACACATGACTATGTTACTATGTTACACATTACTATGTTACTATGTTACACATTACTATGTTACTATGTTACTATGTACTATGTTACTATGTTACACATTACTATGTTATGTTACTATGTTACTATGTTACACATTACTATGTTACTATGTTACTATGTTACACATTACAATGTTACACATTACTATGTTACCATGTTACTATGTTACTATGTTACACATTACTATGTTACTATGTTACACATTACAATGTTACACATTACTATGTTACTATGTTACTATGTTACTATGTTACACATTACTATGTTACTATGTTACTATGTTACTATGTACTAACCCAAAGTCTGTGTGAAATTGAAATTCATGACCAGATGTCAAGGTAGATTAAGGATGAATTCACTTGAATAAATGGTGGAGATATCCGAAAGGAAGTAACAATTTATTGAGTTTCTAAATGATTAGTAAATTTTAATCAAATAAAACCAATTCTGCCAAATAAGTGGTGTGATGCCACTCAGGGGAGATTTACTATGACTGTGGATGAATTTAGGCCACTGAGCGAAATAGTGAATATAAACACATGATAATTCAGAGGTTTTCTGGATTTTGCTTCCAGTCAAATATGAAATGTGACTGATTAATCTGAAATGTCATTCAAATGTGTTAGACGGACACAGTCTATCCGCGAGTTTCCCTCTATCTGATCATTTCTCAAGGAATCGACGTTGTATTGACTTCTTACCATGACAAAACGAGGTTGGGAAGGACGTACAAAAATAGAATACACTGCGCCTTTTATGTTAGAAGAGTAGCAGGACCGAAACACAACCACACTCGTATTTACCCTATACGTGGAGGCAATCCTCTCCGTGGTATGCAAAGGGAAAAAATAGAAAACTCTTATAGTGTAGTATATTCATAGACCGTAAAGTGATATAAGTGCATAGACGTAGATACACTCACATCTTACTGAGCAGTATCCTGCTCAGTCTATAGGGTATTCGGGAGCCCCTCGTGGGGTCCTGGATAAAATAGGATTCCAAAGTAGCTCCAAACTCAGGTAGATATGGTGGAACAGGAGAGGAAGGAGATGTATTCTCAGTAAAAAAACACTTTTAATGATACACAAATAAATATAAAATCTTACATAAAAACAGGCAGCATCCAGCTTATAAAGTGCAGGGAGTCCCAGTTTTTTAAGGTGCAAAGTGTTCCTGTAGAATGCTCCTTCTCCATACACAACGCGTTTCTCCCTTAAAATAGGCTTTTTCAAGAGGTTGGGAAGGACGTTACGCAGCTAAATGGTAATATTGTAATATCTTGTGCTTTTCAAACATTTCTCACGTTTAAGAAGGTTGGCATACCTACCAACGATCCTACTTTGCATGGGGCAGTCATGATTTTCAGGTTCTTTTCCACGGTTCTAACATCATGTTTTCTAACAGATGTTGCTTCTAGTGTCCGGTGGATATAAGTCTCTTCTCCTGTTAATAATTTGTTAAATATACATTGCAATAATAATAATAATAATAATAATACATTCGTCTGCATTAACGGAATTTAAAAATGTAATTTATATCAGTTAATCACTGGAAATGAAACCATTATAATTTTACAAGCGTAATATTTAACACGTTGCCATCGCCACGGAGATACAAGAAATGCGCTGTTTGACGTATTTGTATAATAAATGGAAATGTGACAAAGTAGCACATTTCAGGGGATATATCTGGCATGTTTGGAAGAAGTGGGGGGGCTTTTATATTGGTATATGCGCAACAAAATGAATATATGTTGTATATTAATTCAACGCGTAAATCAAAATGTCAGGGCTGCAATAAATGCATTAATCTTTTCCGATCCAGTGAACCTAGGTACATGGCATAAATATACTCACATGCATCAGTGTATGAAGAGGACTTGTCACAGGGGGGCCAATTATAGGGGAGAATTATGGCAGTGTAGCAAGTGATTTAAGGAAATAATGAGACTATGGCAAGTGATTTTGGAGGATAATGGCACGTGGCAAGTAATTTGGGGTAATAATGGCACTGTGGAAAGTGATTTGGGGAATAATGGCACTCTGGAAAGTGATTTGTGGAATAATGGAGCTGTGGAAAGTGATTTGTGGAATAATGGAGCTGTGGAAGGTGATTTGGGGAATAATGGCACTGTGGGAAGTGATTTGGGGAATAATGGCACTGTGGGAAGTGATTTGGGGAATAATGACACTGTGGGAAGTGATTTGGGGAATAATGGCACTGTGGAAAGTGATTTGGGGAATAATGACACTGTGGTAACTGATTTGGAGGGGAAATTCCTTGACATACAACCTAATAAACAAATGCAGTGTATGCCAGTGCCTTTTTATAACACAGAGATCAACGTAGCACAAACCAAGTTCTATTTTCCTTTGTTATATGCCTATTGCAATGTGATAGCCTCTAAACATTTAGGAGAAAACACATGTATGGTGTAAAATATATATTAAGAATTAAAAAAAACACATACAGACTATGGGCTAAACAGTTCCTGGGAGATCTTCAGAAGCAAAGTCCACTGGACCAGTGCCGGAATGTTGGAGTTCTTCCATTGGCTCAAAGAGACGCTGGGCACACCCATGATTGCATAACAATGAAGTTATCGATGTGGGGTATCAATCCCAGGTGAAAGCCTGCAAAAGGTACACTATTCCGCTGAGCTGCTGGGACACACCACTTAATTGCTGAATTCAGGTGTTTCAATCAGAGCCATTGCCACGTGTTTAAAATCAAGCCCCTAGCCCTGCAGTCTGTATTTACAATCTTTGGCGAAAAGATCTGGTCTTTCTGAAGAGCTCAGTGAATTGAAGCGTGGTACTGTTATCCGTGCCCCCTTTTCAATAATGGCATCCCTACTAGAGATTCCATGGTCAACTGTAAGTGGTAACTCAGTCACGAAGCAGAAGACCAGGCAAAGTCACAGAGCGGGGTCACTTAGTGCTGAGGCGCTTGGTGTGTAAGTTGCCAATGCTCTGCTGATTCCATCGCTGAAGATTCCAGACTTCCACCGGCATCAATATCTTTACAAAGACCATGCAGCACGAGCTTCATGGAATGGGTTTCCATGGCCGAGCAGCAGCATGCAAGCCTCACATCACCAAGTACAATGCCAAGCGTCGGATCGAGTGGTGTAAAGCATGCCATCACTGGACTCTGGAGCAGCTGCATGCAAGCCTCACATCACCAAGTATAATGCCAAGCATCGCATTGAGTGGTGTAAAGCACGCCGCCACTGGACTCTGGAGCAGCTGCATGCAAGCCTCACATCACCAAGTACAATGCCAAGCATCTGATCGAGTGGTGTAAAGCATGCTGCCACTGGACTCTGGAGCAGCTGCATGCAAGCCTCACATCACCAAGTACAATGCCAAGCATCGGATCGAGTGGTGTAAAGCATGCCACCACTGGACTCTGGAGCAGCTGCATGCAAGCCTCACATCACCAAGTACAATGCCAAGCATCGGATCGAGTGGTGTAAAGCACGCCACCACTGGACTCTGGAGCAGCTGCATGCAAGCCTCACATCACCAAGTACAATGCCAAGCGTCGGATCGAGTGGTGTAAAGCACGCCGCCACTGGACTATGGAGCAGCTGCATGCAAGCCTCACATCACCAAGTACAATGCCAAGCGCTGGATCGAGTGGTATAAAGCACGCCACCACTGGACTCTGGAGCAGCTGCATGCAAGCCTCACATCACCAAGTACAATGCCAAGCGTCGGATCGAGTGGTGTAAAGCACGCCACCACTGGACTCTGGAGCAGCTGCATGCAAGCCTCACATCACCAAGTACAATGCCAAGCATCGGATCGAGTGGTGTAAAGAACGCCACCACTGGACTCTGGAGCAGCTGCATGCAAGCCTCACATCACCAAGTACAATGCCAAGCGTCGGATCGAGTGGTGTAAAGCACGCCGCCACTGGACTCTGGAGCAGCTGCATGCAAGCCTCACATCACCAAGTACAATGCCAAGCGCTGGATCGAGTGGTATAAAGCACGCCACCACTGGACTCTGGAGCAGCTGCATGCAAGCCTCACATCACCAAGTACAATGCCAAGCGTCGGATCGAGTGGTGTAAAGCACGCCACCACTGGACTCTGGAGCAGCTGCATGCAAGCCTCACATCGACAAGTACAATGCCAAGTGTCGGATCGAGTGGTGTAAAGCATGCCGCCACTGGACTCTGGAGCAGCTGCATGCAAGCCTCACATCACCAAGTACAATGCCAAGCGTCGGATCGAGTGGTGTAAAGCACGCCACCACTGGACTCTGGAGCAGCTGCATGCAAGCCTCACATCACCAAGTACAATGCCAAGCGTCAGATCGAGTGGTGTAAAGCATGCCACCACTGGACTCTGGAGCAGCTGCATGCAAGCCTCACATCACCAAGTACAATGCCAAGCGTCGGATCGAGTGGTGTAAAGCATGCCACCACTGGACTCTGGAGCAGCTGCATGCAAGCCTCACATCACCAAGTACAATGCCAAGCGTCGGATCGAGTGGTGTAAAGCAGGCCACCACTGGACTCTGGAGCAGCTGCATGCAAGCCTCACATCACCAAGTACAATGCCAAGCGTCGGATCGAGTGGTGTAAAGAACGCCGCCACTGGACTCTGGAGCACCTGCATGCAAGCCTCACATCACCAAGTACAATGCCAAGCATCGGATCGAGTGGTGTAAAGCATGCCACCACTGGACTCTGGAGCAGCTGCATGCAAGCCTCACATCACCAAGTACAATGCCAAGCGTCGGATCGAGCGGTGTAAAGCACGCCACCACTGGACTCTGGAGCAGCTGCATGCAAGCCTCACATGCAAGCCTCACATCACCAAGTACAATGCCAAGCGTCCGATCGAGTGGTGTAAAGCATGCCACCACTGGACTCTGGAGCAGCTGCATGCAAACCTCACATCACCAAGTACAATGCCAGGCATCGGATCGAGTGGTGTAAAGCACACCGCCACTGGACTCTGGAGCAGCTGCATGTCAGCCTCACATCACCAAGTACAATGCCAAGCTTCGGATCGAGTGGTGTAAAGCACGCCACCACTGGACTCTGGAGCAGCTGCATGCAAACCTCACATCATCAAGTACAATGCCAAGCGTCGGATCGAGTTATGTAAAGCATGCCGCCACTGGACTCTGGAGCAGCTGCATGCAAGCCTCACATCACCAAGTACAATGCCAAGCATCGGATCGAGTGGTGTAAAGCATGCCACCACTGGACTCTGGAGCAGCTGCATGCAAGCCTCACATCACCAAGTACAATGCCAAGCATCGGATCGAGTGGTGTAAAGCATGCCCCCACTGGACTCTGGAGCAGCTGCATGCAAGCCTCACATCACCAAGTACAATGCCAAGCATCGGATCGAGTGGTGTAAAGCACGCCACCACTGGACTCTGGGGAAGCTGCATGCAAGCCTCACATCACCAAGTACAATGCCAAGCATCGGATCGAGTGGTGTAAAGCATGCCACCACTGGACTCTGGAGCTGCTGCATGCAAGCCTCACATCACCAAGTACAATGCCAAGCATCGGATCGAGTGGTGTAAAGCACGCTGCCACTGGACTCTGGAGCAGCTGCATGCAAGCCTCACATCACCAAGTACAATGCCAAGCATCGGATCGAGTGGTGTAAAGAATGCCACCACTGAACACTGGAGCAGCTGCATGCAAGCCTCACATCACCAAGTACAATGCCAAGCATCGCATTGAGTGGTGTAAAGCATGCCACCACTGGACTCTGGAGCAGCTGCATGCAAGCCTCACATCACCAAGTACAATGCCAAGCGTCGGATCGAGTGGTGTAAAGCATGCCGCCACTGGACTCTGGAGCAGCTGCATGCATGCCTCACATCACCAAGTACAATGCCAAGCATCGGATCAAGTGGTGTAAAGCTCACCACCACTGGACTCTGGAGCAGCTGCATGCAAGCCGCACATCACCAAGTACAATGCCAAGCATCGGATCGAGTGGTGTAAAGCATGCCATCACTGGACTCTGGAGCAGCTGCATGCAAGCCTCACATCACCAAGTACAATGCCAAGCATCGGATCGAGTGGTGTAAAGCATACCGCCACTGGACTATGGAGCAGCTGCATGCAAGCCTCACATCACCAAGTACAATGCCAAGCATCGGATCGAGTGGTGTAAAGCAGGCCACCACTGGACTCTGGAGCAGCTGCATGCAAGCCTCACATCACCAAGTACAATGCCAAGCATCGGATCGCGTGGTGTAAAGCATGCCGCCACTGGACTCTGGAGCAGCTGCATGCAAGCCTCACATCACCAAGTACAATGCCAAGCGTCGGATCGAGTGGTGTAAAGCACGCCACCACTGGACTCTGGGGCAGCTGCATGTAAGCCTCACATGACCAAGTACAATGCCATGCGTCGGATCGAGTGGTGTAAAGCATGCCACCACTGGGCTCTGGAGCAGCTGCATGCAAGCCTCACATCACCAAGTACAATACCAAGCGTCGGATCGAGTGGTGTAAAGCATGCCACCACTGGGCTCTGGAGCAGCTGCATGCAAGCCTCACATCACCAAGTACAATGCCAAGCATCAGATCGAGTGGTGTAACGCATGCCGCTACTGGACTCTGGAGCAGCTGCATGCAAGCCTCACATCACCAAGTACAATGCCAAGCATCGGATCGAGTGGTGTAAAGCACGCCACCACTGGACTCTGGAGCAGCTGCATGCAAACCTCACATCACCAAGTACAATGCCAAGTGTCGGATCGAGTGGTGTAAAGCAGGCCACCGCTGGACTCTGGAGCAGCTGCATGCAAGTCTCACATCACCAAGTACAATGCCAAGCATCAGATCGAGTGGTGTAACGCATGCCGCTACTGGACTCTGGAGCAGCTGCATGCAAGCCTCACATCACCAAGTACAATGCCAAGCATCGGATCGAGTGGTGTAAAGCACGCCACCACTGGACTCTGGAGCAGCTGCATGCAAACCTCACATCACCAAGTACAATGCCAAGTGTCGGATCGAGTGGTGTAAAGCAGGCCACCGCTGGACTCTGGAGCAGCTGCATGCAAGTCTCACATCACCAAGTACAGTGCCAAGCATCAGATCGAGTGGTGTAACGCATGCCGCTACTGGACTCTGGAGCAGCTGCATGCAAGCCTCACATCACCAAGTACAATGCCAAACATCGGATCGAGTGGTGTAAAGCACGCCACCACTGGACTCTGGAGCAGCTGCATGCAAACCTCACATCACCAAGTACAATGCCAAGCATCGGATCGCGTGGTGTAAAGCATGCCACCACTGGACTCTGGAGCAGCAGCATGCAAGCCTCACATCACCAAGTACAATGCCAAGCATCGGATCGAGTGGTGTAAAGAACGCCACCACTGGACTCTGGAGCAGCTGCATGCAAGCCTCACATCACCAAGTACAATGCCAAGCGTCGGATCGAGTGGTGTAAAGCACGCCGCCACTGGACTCTGGAGCAGCTGCATGCAAGCCTCACATCACCAAGTACAATGCCAAGCATCGGATCGAGTGGTGTAAAGCATACCGCCACTGGACTATGGAGCAGCTGCATGCAAGCCTCACATCACCAAGTACAATGCCAAGCATCGGATCGAGTGGTGTAAAGCAGGCCACCACTGGACTCTGGAGCAGCTGCATGCAAGCCTCACATCACCAAGTACAATGCCAAGCATCGGATCGCGTGGTGTAAAGCATGCCGCCACTGGACTCTGGAGCAGCTGCATGCAACCCTCACATCACCAAGTACAATGCCAAGCGTCGGATCGAGTGGTGTAAAGCACGCCACCACTGGACTCTGGGGCAGCTGCATGTAAGCCTCACATGACCAAGTACAATGCCATGCGTCGGATCGAGTGGTGTAAAGCATGCCACCACTGGGCTCTGGAGCAACTGCATGCAAGCCTCACATCACCAAGTACAATACCAAGCGTCGGATCGAGTGGTGTAAAGCATGCCACCACTGGGCTCTGGAGCAGCTGCATGCAAGCCTCACATCACCAAGTACAATGCCAAGCATCAGATCGAGTGGTGTAACGCATGCCGCTACTGGACTCTGGAGCAGCTGCATGCAAGCCTCACATCACCAAGTACAATGCCAAGCATCGGATCGAGTGGTGTAAAGCACGCCACCACTGGACTCTGGAGCAGCTGCATGCAAACCTCACATCACCAAGTACAATGCCAAGTGTCGGATCGAGTGGTGTAAAGCAGGCCACCGCTGGACTCTGGAGCAGCTGCATGCAAGTCTCACATCACCAAGTACAATGCCAAGCATCAGATCGAGTGGTGTAACGCATGCCGCTACTGGACTCTGGAGCAGCTGCATGCAAGCCTCACATCACCAAGTACAATGCCAAGCATCGGATCGAGTGGTGTAAAGCACGCCACCACTGGACTCTGGAGCAGCTGCATGCAAACCTCACATCACCAAGTACAATGCCAAGTGTCGGATCGAGTGGTGTAAAGCAGGCCACCGCTGGACTCTGGAGCAGCTGCATGCAAGTCTCACATCACCAAGTACAATGCCAAGCATCAGATCGAGTGGTGTAACGCATGCCGCTACTGGACTCTGGAGCAGCTGCATGCAAGCCTCACATCACCAAGTACAATGCCAAACATCGGATCGAGTGGTGTAAAGCACGCCACCACTGGACTCTGGAGCAGCTGCATGCAAACCTCACATCACCAAGTACAATGCCAAGCATCGGATCGCGTGGTGTAAAGCATGCCACCACTGGACTCTGGAGCAGCAGCATGCAAGCCTCACATCACCAAGTACAATGCCAAGCATAGGATCGAGTTGTGTAAAGAACGCCACCACTGGACTCTGGAGCAGCTGCATGCAAGCCTCACATCACCAAGTACAATGCCAAGCGTCGGATCGAGTGGTGTAAAGCACGCCGCCACTGGACTCTGGAGCAGCTGCATGCAAGCCTCACATCACCAAGTACAATGCCAAGCGTCGGATCGAGTGGTGTAAAGCACGCCACCACTGGACTCTGGAGCAGCTGCATGCAAGCCTCACATCACCAAGTACAATGCCAAGCGTCAGATCGAGTGGTGTAAAGCATGCCACCACTGGACTCTGGAGCAGCTGCATGCAAGCCTCACATCACCAAGTACAATGCCAAGCGTCGGATCGAGTTGTGTAAAGCATGCCACCACTGGACTCTGGAGCAGCTGCATGCAAGCCTCACATCACCAAGTACAATGCCAAGCGTCGGATCGAGTGGTGTAAAGCAGGCCACCACTGGACTCTGGAGCAGCTGCATGCAAGCCTCACATCACCAAGTACAATGCCAAGCGTCGGATCGAGTGGTGTAAAGCATGCCACCACTGGGCTCTGGAGCAGCTGCATGCAAGCCTCACATCACCAAGTACAATACCAAGCGTCGGATCGAGTGGTATAAAGCATACCGCCACTGGACTATGGAGCAGCTGCATGCAAGCCTCACATCACCAAGTACAATGCCAAGCATCGGATCGAGTGGTGTAAAGCAGGCCACCACTGGACTCTGGAGCAGCTGCATGCAAGCCTCACATCACCAAGTACAATGCCAAGCATCGGATCGCGTGGTGTAAAGCATGCCGCCACTGTACTCTGGAGCAGCTGCATGCAAGCCTCACATCACCAAGTACAATGCCAAGCGTCGGATCGAGTGGTGTAAAGCACGCCACCACTGGTCTCTGGAGCAGCTGCATGTAAGCCTCACATGACCAAGTACAATGCCAAGCGTCGGATCGAGTGGTGTAAAGCATGCCACCACTGGGCTCTGGAGCAGCTGCATGCAAGCCTCACATCACCAAGTACAATACCAAGCGTCGGATCGAGTAATGTAAAGCATGCCACCACTGGGCTCTGGAGCAGCTGCATGCAAGCCTCACATCACCAAGTACAATGCCAAGCATCAGATCGAGTGGTGTAACGCATGCCGCTACTGGACTCTGGAGCAGCTGCATGCAAGCCTCACATCACCAAGTACAATGCCAAGCATCGGATCGAGTGGTGTAAAGCATGCCGCCACTGGACTCTGGAGCAACTGCATGCAAACCTCACATCACCAAGTACAATGAAAAGCGTCGGATCGAGTGGTGTAAAGCACGCCGCCACTGGACTCTGGAGCAGCTGCATGCAAGCCTCACATCACCAAGTACAATACCAAGCGTCGGATCGAGTGGTGTAAAGCACGCCGCCACTGGACTCTGGAGCAGCTGCATGCAAGCCACACATCACCAAGTACAATGCCAAGCGTCGGATCGAGTGGTGTAAAGCATGCCACCACTGGACTCTGGAGCAGCTGCATGCAAGCCTCACATCACCAAGTACAATACCAAGCATCGGATCAAGTGGTGTAAAGCACGCCGCCACTGGACTCTGGAGATGCTGCATGCAAGCCTCACATCACCAAGTACAATGCCAAGCATCGGATCGCGTGGTGTAAAGCATGCTGCCACTGGACTCTGGAGCAGCTGCATGCAAGCCTCACATCACCAAGTACAATGCCAAGCGCTGGATCGAGTGGTGTAAAGCATGCCGCCACTGGACTCTGGAGCAGCTGCATGCAAGCCTCACATCACCAAGTACAATGCCAAGCATCAGATCGAGTGGTGTAAAGCACGCCACCACTGGACTCTGGAGCAGCTGCATGCAAGCCTCACATCACCAAGTACAATGCCAAGCATCGGATTGAGTGGTGTAAAGCAGGCCACCACTGGACTCTGGAGCAGCTGCATGCAAGCCTCACATCACCAAGTACAATGCCAAGCATCGGATCGAGTGGTGTAAAGCATGCCGCCACTGGACTCTGGAGCAGCTGCATGCAAGCCTCACATCACCAAGTACAATGCCAAGCATCGGATCGAGTGGTGTAAAGCACGCCACCACTGGACTCTGGAGCAGCTGCATGCAAGCCTCACATCACCAAGTACAATGCCAAGCATCGGATCGAGTGGTGTAAAGCACGCCACCACTGGACTCTGGAGCAGCTGCATGCAGGCCTCACATCACCAAGTACAATGCCAAGCATCGGATCGAGTGGTGTAAAGCATGCTGCCACTGGACTCTGGAGCAGCTGCATGCAAGCCGTACATCACCAAGTACAATGCCAAGCGTCGGATCGAGTGGTGTAAAGCACGCCACCACTGGACTCTGGAGCAGCTGCATGCAAGCCTCACATCACCAAGTACAATGCCAAGCATCGGATCGAGTGGTGTAAAGCATGCTGCCACTGGACTCTGGAGCAGCTGCATGCAAGCCTCACATCACCAAGTACAATGCCAAGCGTCGGATCGAGTGGTGTAAAGCACGCCACCACTGGACTCTGGAGCAGCTGCATGCAAGCCTCACATCACCAAGTACAATGCCAAGCATCGGATCGAGTGGTGTAAAGCACGCCACCACTGGACTCTGGAGCAGCTGCATGCAAGCCTCACATCACCAAGTACAATGCCAAGCGTCGGATCGAGTGGTGTAAAGCATGCCACCACTGGACTCTGGAGAAGCTGCATGCAAGCCTCACATCACCAAGTACAATGCCAAGCATCTGATCGAGTGGTGTAAAGCATGCCGCCACTGGACTCTGGAGCAACTGCATGCAAGCCTCACATCACCAAGTACAATACCAAGCGCTGGATCGCGTGGTGTAAAGCATGCCGCCACTGGACTCTGGAGCAGCTGTATGCAAGCCTCACATCACCAAGTACAATGCCAAGCATCGGATCGAGTGGTGTAAAGCACGCCACCACTGGGCTCTGGAGCAGCTGCATGCAAGCCTCACATCACCAAGTACAATGCCAAGCATCGGATCGAGTGGTGTAAAGCACGCCGCCACTGGAGTCTGGAGCAGCTGCATGCAAGCCTCACATCACCAAGTACAATGCCAAGCATCAGACCGAGTGGTGTAAAGCACGCCACCACTGGACTCTGGAGCAGCTGCATGCAAGCCTCACATCACCAAGTACAATGCCAAGCATCGGATCGAGTGGTGTAAAGCACGCCACCACTGGACTCTGGGGAAGCTGCATGCAAGCCTCACATCACCAAGTACAATGCCAAGCATCGGATCGAGTGGTGTAAAGCATGCCACCACTGGACTCTGGAGCTGCTGCATGCAAGCCTCACATCACCAAGTACAATGCCAAGCATCGGATCGAGTGGTGTAAAGCACGCTGCCACTGGACTCTGGAGCAGCTGCATGCAAGCCTCACATCACCAAGTACAATGCCAAGCATCGGATCGAGTGGTGTAAAGAATGCCACCACTGAACACTGGAGCAGCTGCATGCAAGCCTCACATCACCAAGTACAATGCCAAGCATCGCATTGAGTGGTGTAAAGCATGCCACCACTGGACTCTGGAGCAGCTGCATGCAAGCCTCACATCACCAAGTACAATGCCAAGCGTCGGATCGAGTGGTGTAAAGCATGCCGCCACTGGACTCTGGAGCAGCTGCATGCATGCCTCACATCACCAAGTACAATGCCAAGCATCGGATCAAGTGGTGTAAAGCTCACCACCACTGGACTCTGGAGCAGCTGCATGCAAGCCGCACATCACCAAGTACAATGCCAAGCATCGGATCGAGTGGTGTAAAGCATGCCATCACTGGACTCTGGAGCAGCTGCATGCAAGCCTCACATCACCAAGTACAATGCCAAGCATCGGATCGAGTGGTGTAAAGCATACCGCCACTGGACTATGGAGCAGCTGCATGCAAGCCTCACATCACCAAGTACAATGCCAAGCATCGGATCGAGTGGTGTAAAGCAGGCCACCACTGGACTCTGGAGCAGCTGCATGCAAGCCTCACATCACCAAGTACAATGCCAAGCATCGGATCGCGTGGTGTAAAGCATGCCGCCACTGGACTCTGGAGCAGCTGCATGCAAGCCTCACATCACCAAGTACAATGCCAAGCGTCGGATCGAGTGGTGTAAAGCACGCCACCACTGGACTCTGGGGCAGCTGCATGTAAGCCTCACATGACCAAGTACAATGCCATGCGTCGGATCGAGTGGTGTAAAGCATGCCACCACTGGGCTCTGGAGCAGCTGCATGCAAGCCTCACATCACCAAGTACAATACCAAGCGTCGGATCGAGTGGTGTAAAGCATGCCACCACTGGGCTCTGGAGCAGCTGCATGCAAGCCTCACATCACCAAGTACAATGCCAAGCATCAGATCGAGTGGTGTAACGCATGCCGCTACTGGACTCTGGAGCAGCTGCATGCAAGCCTCACATCACCAAGTACAATGCCAAGCATCGGATCGAGTGGTGTAAAGCACGCCACCACTGGACTCTGGAGCAGCTGCATGCAAACCTCACATCACCAAGTACAATGCCAAGTGTCGGATCGAGTGGTGTAAAGCAGGCCACCGCTGGACTCTGGAGCAGCTGCATGCAAGTCTCACATCACCAAGTACAATGCCAAGCATCAGATCGAGTGGTGTAACGCATGCCGCTACTGGACTCTGGAGCAGCTGCATGCAAGCCTCACATCACCAAGTACAATGCCAAGCATCGGATCGAGTGGTGTAAAGCACGCCACCACTGGACTCTGGAGCAGCTGCATGCAAACCTCACATCACCAAGTACAATGCCAAGTGTCGGATCGAGTGGTGTAAAGCAGGCCACCGCTGGACTCTGGAGCAGCTGCATGCAAGTCTCACATCACCAAGTACAGTGCCAAGCATCAGATCGAGTGGTGTAACGCATGCCGCTACTGGACTCTGGAGCAGCTGCATGCAAGCCTCACATCACCAAGTACAATGCCAAACATCGGATCGAGTGGTGTAAAGCACGCCACCACTGGACTCTGGAGCAGCTGCATGCAAACCTCACATCACCAAGTACAATGCCAAGCATCGGATCGCGTGGTGTAAAGCATGCCACCACTGGACTCTGGAGCAGCAGCATGCAAGCCTCACATCACCAAGTACAATGCCAAGCATCGGATCGAGTGGTGTAAAGAACGCCACCACTGGACTCTGGAGCAGCTGCATGCAAGCCTCACATCACCAAGTACAATGCCAAGCGTCGGATCGAGTGGTGTAAAGCACGCCGCCACTGGACTCTGGAGCAGCTGCATGCAAGCCTCACATCACCAAGTACAATGCCAAGCATCGGATCGAGTGGTGTAAAGCATACCGCCACTGGACTATGGAGCAGCTGCATGCAAGCCTCACATCACCAAGTACAATGCCAAGCATCGGATCGAGTGGTGTAAAGCAGGCCACCACTGGACTCTGGAGCAGCTGCATGCAAGCCTCACATCACCAAGTACAATGCCAAGCATCGGATCGCGTGGTGTAAAGCATGCCGCCACTGGACTCTGGAGCAGCTGCATGCAACCCTCACATCACCAAGTACAATGCCAAGCGTCGGATCGAGTGGTGTAAAGCACGCCACCACTGGACTCTGGGGCAGCTGCATGTAAGCCTCACATGACCAAGTACAATGCCATGCGTCGGATCGAGTGGTGTAAAGCATGCCACCACTGGGCTCTGGAGCAACTGCATGCAAGCCTCACATCACCAAGTACAATACCAAGCGTCGGATCGAGTGGTGTAAAGCATGCCACCACTGGGCTCTGGAGCAGCTGCATGCAAGCCTCACATCACCAAGTACAATGCCAAGCATCAGATCGAGTGGTGTAACGCATGCCGCTACTGGACTCTGGAGCAGCTGCATGCAAGCCTCACATCACCAAGTACAATGCCAAGCATCGGATCGAGTGGTGTAAAGCACGCCACCACTGGACTCTGGAGCAGCTGCATGCAAACCTCACATCACCAAGTACAATGCCAAGTGTCGGATCGAGTGGTGTAAAGCAGGCCACCGCTGGACTCTGGAGCAGCTGCATGCAAGTCTCACATCACCAAGTACAATGCCAAGCATCAGATCGAGTGGTGTAACGCATGCCGCTACTGGACTCTGGAGCAGCTGCATGCAAGCCTCACATCACCAAGTACAATGCCAAGCATCGGATCGAGTGGTGTAAAGCACGCCACCACTGGACTCTGGAGCAGCTGCATGCAAACCTCACATCACCAAGTACAATGCCAAGTGTCGGATCGAGTGGTGTAAAGCAGGCCACCGCTGGACTCTGGAGCAGCTGCATGCAAGTCTCACATCACCAAGTACAATGCCAAGCATCAGATCGAGTGGTGTAACGCATGCCGCTACTGGACTCTGGAGCAGCTGCATGCAAGCCTCACATCACCAAGTACAATGCCAAACATCGGATCGAGTGGTGTAAAGCACGCCACCACTGGACTCTGGAGCAGCTGCATGCAAACCTCACATCACCAAGTACAATGCCAAGCATCGGATCGCGTGGTGTAAAGCATGCCACCACTGGACTCTGGAGCAGCAGCATGCAAGCCTCACATCACCAAGTACAATGCCAAGCATCGGATCGCGTGGTGTAAAGCATGCCGCCACTGTACTCTGGAGCAGCTGCATGCAAGCCTCACATCACCAAGTACAATGCCAAGCGTCGGATCGCGTGGTGTAAAGCATGCCGCCACTGGACTCTGGAGCAGCTGCATGCAAGCCTCACATCACCAAGTACAATGCCAAGCGTCGGATCGAGTGGTGTAAAGCACGCCACCACTGGACTCTGGGGCAGCTGCATGTAAGCCTCACATGACCAAGTACAATGCCATGCGTCGGATCGAGTGGTGTAAAGCATGCCACCACTGGGCTCTGGAGCAGCTGCATGCAAGCCTCACATCACCAAGTACAATACCAAGCGTCGGATCGAGTGGTGTAAAGCATGCCACCACTGGGCTCTGGAGCAGCTGCATGCAAGCCTCACATCACCAAGTACAATGCCAAGCATCAGATCGAGTGGTGTAACGCATGCCGCTACTGGACTCTGGAGCAGCTGCATGCAAGCCTCACATCACCAAGTACAATGCCAAGCATCGGATCGAGTGGTGTAAAGCACGCCACCACTGGACTCTGGAGCAGCTGCATGCAAACCTCACATCACCAAGTACAATGCCAAGTGTCGGATCGAGTGGTGTAAAGCAGGCCACCGCTGGACTCTGGAGCAGCTGCATGCAAGTCTCACATCACCAAGTACAATGCCAAGCATCAGATCGAGTGGTGTAACGCATGCCGCTACTGGACTCTGGAGCAGCTGCATGCAAGCCTCACATCACCAAGTACAATGCCAAGCATCGGATCGAGTGGTGTAAAGCACGCCACCACTGGACTCTGGAGCAGCTGCATGCAAACCTCACATCACCAAGTACAATGCCAAGTGTCGGATCGAGTGGTGTAAAGCAGGCCACCGCTGGACTCTGGAGCAGCTGCATGCAAGTCTCACATCACCAAGTACAGTGCCAAGCATCAGATCGAGTGGTGTAACGCATGCCGCTACTGGACTCTGGAGCAGCTGCATGCAAGCCTCACATCACCAAGTACAATGCCAAACATCGGATCGAGTGGTGTAAAGCACGCCACCACTGGACTCTGGAGCAGCTGCATGCAAACCTCACATCACCAAGTACAATGCCAAGCATCGGATCGCGTGGTGTAAAGCATGCCACCACTGGACTCTGGAGCAGCAGCATGCAAGCCTCACATCACCAAGTACAATGCCAAGCATCGGATCGAGTGGTGTAAAGAACGCCACCACTGGACTCTGGAGCAGCTGCATGCAAGCCTCACATCACCAAGTACAATGCCAAGCGTCGGATCGAGTGGTGTAAAGCACGCCGCCACTGGACTCTGGAGCAGCTGCATGCAAGCCTCACATCACCAAGTACAATGCCAAGCATCGGATCGAGTGGTGTAAAGCATACCGCCACTGGACTATGGAGCAGCTGCATGCAAGCCTCACATCACCAAGTACAATGCCAAGCATCGGATCGAGTGGTGTAAAGCAGGCCACCACTGGACTCTGGAGCAGCTGCATGCAAGCCTCACATCACCAAGTACAATGCCAAGCATCGGATCGCGTGGTGTAAAGCATGCCGCCACTGGACTCTGGAGCAGCTGCATGCAACCCTCACATCACCAAGTACAATGCCAAGCGTCGGATCGAGTGGTGTAAAGCACGCCACCACTGGACTCTGGGGCAGCTGCATGTAAGCCTCACATGACCAAGTACAATGCCATGCGTCGGATCGAGTGGTGTAAAGCATGCCACCACTGGGCTCTGGAGCAACTGCATGCAAGCCTCACATCACCAAGTACAATACCAAGCGTCGGATCGAGTGGTGTAAAGCATGCCACCACTGGGCTCTGGAGCAGCTGCATGCAAGCCTCACATCACCAAGTACAATGCCAAGCATCAGATCGAGTGGTGTAACGCATGCCGCTACTGGACTCTGGAGCAGCTGCATGCAAGCCTCACATCACCAAGTACAATGCCAAGCATCGGATCGAGTGGTGTAAAGCACGCCACCACTGGACTCTGGAGCAGCTGCATGCAAACCTCACATCACCAAGTACAATGCCAAGTGTCGGATCGAGTGGTGTAAAGCAGGCCACCGCTGGACTCTGGAGCAGCTGCATGCAAGTCTCACATCACCAAGTACAATGCCAAGCATCAGATCGAGTGGTGTAACGCATGCCGCTACTGGACTCTGGAGCAGCTGCATGCAAGCCTCACATCACCAAGTACAATGCCAAGCATCGGATCGAGTGGTGTAAAGCACGCCACCACTGGACTCTGGAGCAGCTGCATGCAAACCTCACATCACCAAGTACAATGCCAAGTGTCGGATCGAGTGGTGTAAAGCAGGCCACCGCTGGACTCTGGAGCAGCTGCATGCAAGTCTCACATCACCAAGTACAATGCCAAGCATCAGATCGAGTGGTGTAACGCATGCCGCTACTGGACTCTGGAGCAGCTGCATGCAAGCCTCACATCACCAAGTACAATGCCAAACATCGGATCGAGTGGTGTAAAGCACGCCACCACTGGACTCTGGAGCAGCTGCATGCAAACCTCACATCACCAAGTACAATGCCAAGCATCGGATCGCGTGGTGTAAAGCATGCCACCACTGGACTCTGGAGCAGCAGCATGCAAGCCTCACATCACCAAGTACAATGCCAAGCATAGGATCGAGTTGTGTAAAGAACGCCACCACTGGACTCTGGAGCAGCTGCATGCAAGCCTCACATCACCAAGTACAATGCCAAGCGTCGGATCGAGTGGTGTAAAGCACGCCGCCACTGGACTCTGGAGCAGCTGCATGCAAGCCTCACATCACCAAGTACAATGCCAAGCGTCGGATCGAGTGGTGTAAAGCACGCCACCACTGGACTCTGGAGCAGCTGCATGCAAGCCTCACATCACCAAGTACAATGCCAAGCGTCAGATCGAGTGGTGTAAAGCATGCCACCACTGGACTCTGGAGCAGCTGCATGCAAGCCTCACATCACCAAGTACAATGCCAAGCGTCGGATCGAGTTGTGTAAAGCATGCCACCACTGGACTCTGGAGCAGCTGCATGCAAGCCTCACATCACCAAGTACAATGCCAAGCGTCGGATCGAGTGGTGTAAAGCAGGCCACCACTGGACTCTGGAGCAGCTGCATGCAAGCCTCACATCACCAAGTACAATGCCAAGCGTCGGATCGAGTGGTGTAAAGCATGCCACCACTGGGCTCTGGAGCAGCTGCATGCAAGCCTCACATCACCAAGTACAATACCAAGCGTCGGATCGAGTGGTATAAAGCATACCGCCACTGGACTATGGAGCAGCTGCATGCAAGCCTCACATCACCAAGTACAATGCCAAGCATCGGATCGAGTGGTGTAAAGCAGGCCACCACTGGACTCTGGAGCAGCTGCATGCAAGCCTCACATCACCAAGTACAATGCCAAGCATCGGATCGCGTGGTGTAAAGCATGCCGCCACTGTACTCTGGAGCAGCTGCATGCAAGCCTCACATCACCAAGTACAATGCCAAGCGTCGGATCGAGTGGTGTAAAGCACGCCACCACTGGTCTCTGGAGCAGCTGCATGTAAGCCTCACATGACCAAGTACAATGCCAAGTGTCGGATCGAGTGGTGTAAAGCATGCCACCACTGGGCTCTGGAGCAGCTGCATGCAAGCCTCACATCACCAAGTACAATACCAAGCGTCGGATCGAGTAATGTAAAGCATGCCACCACTGGGCTCTGGAGCAGCTGCATGCAAGCCTCACATCACCAAGTACAATGCCAAGCATCAGATCGAGTGGTGTAACGCATGCCGCTACTGGACTCTGGAGCAGCTGCATGCAAGCCTCACATCACCAAGTACAATGCCAAGCATCGGATCGAGTGGTGTAAAGCATGCCGCCACTGGACTCTGGAGCAACTGCATGCAAACCTCACATCACCAAGTACAATGCCAAGCGTCGGATCGAGTGGTGTAAAGCACGCCGCCACTGGACTCTGGAGCAGCTGCATGCAAGCCTCACATCACCAAGTACAATACCAAGCGTCGGATCGAGTGGTGTAAAGCACGCCGCCACTGGACTCTGGAGCAGCTGCATGCAAGCCACACATCACCAAGTACAATGCCAAGCGTCGGATCGAGTGGTGTAAAGCATGCCACCACTGGACTCTGGAGCAGCTGCATGCAAGCCTCACATCACCAAGTACAATACCAAGCATCGGATCAAGTGGTGTAAAGCACGCCGCCACTGGACTCTGGAGATGCTGCATGCAAGCCTCACATCACCAAGTACAATGCCAAGCATCGGATCGCGTGGTGTAAAGCATGCTGCCACTGGACTCTGGAGCAGCTGCATGCAAGCCTCACATCACCAAGTACAATGCCAAGCGCTGGATCGAGTGGTGTAAAGCATGCCGCCACTGGACTCTGGAGCAGCTGCATGCAAGCCTCACATCACCAAGTACAATGCCAAGCATCAGATCGAGTGGTGTAAAGCACGCCACCACTGGACTCTGGAGCAGCTGCATGCAAGCCTCACATCACCAAGTACAATGCCAAGCATCGGATTGAGTGGTGTAAAGCAGGCCACCACTGGACTCTGGAGCAGCTGCATGCAAGCCTCACATCACCAAGTACAATGCCAAGCATCGGATCGAGTGGTGTAAAGCATGCCGCCACTGGACTCTGGAGCAGCTGCATGCAAGCCTCACATCACCAAGTACAATGCCAAGCATCGGATCGAGTGGTGTAAAGCACGCCACCACTGGACTCTGGAGCAGCTGCATGCAAGCCTCACATCACCAAGTACAATGCCAAGCATCGGATCGAGTGGTGTAAAGCACGCCACCACTGGACTCTGGAGCAGCTGCATGCAGGCCTCACATCACCAAGTACAATGCCAAGCATCGGATCGAGTGGTGTAAAGCATGCTGCCACTGGACTCTGGAGCAGCTGCATGCAAGCCGTACATCACCAAGTACAATGCCAGGCGTCGGATCGAGTGGTGTAAAGCACGCCACCACTGGACTCTGGAGCAGCTGCATGCAAGCCTCACATCACCAAGTACAATGCCAAGCATCGGATCGAGTGGTGTAAAGCATGCTGCCACTGGACTCTGGAGCAGCTGCATGCAAGCCTCACATCACCAAGTACAATGCCAAGCGTCGGATCGAGTGGTGTAAAGCACGCCACCACTGGACTCTGGAGCAGCTGCATGCAAGCCTCACATCACCAAGTACAATGCCAAGCATCGGATCGAGTGGTGTAAAGCACGCCACCACTGGACTCTGGAGCAGCTGCATGCAAGCCTCACATCACCAAGTACAATGCCAAGCGTCGGATCGAGTGGTGTAAAGCATGCCACCACTGGACTCTGGAGAAGCTGCATGCAAGCCTCACATCACCAAGTACAATGCCAAGCATCTGATCGAGTGGTGTAAAGCATGCCGCCACTGGACTCTGGAGCAACTGCATGCAAGCCTCACATCACCAAGTACAATTCCAAGCGCTGGATCGCGTGGTGTAAAGCATGCCGCCACTGGACTCTGGAGCAGCTGTATGCAAGCCTCACATCACCAAGTACAATGCCAAGCATCGGATCGAGTGGTGTAAAGCACGCCACCACTGGGCTCTGGAGCAGCTGCATGCAAGCCTCACATCACCAAGTACAATGCCAAGCATCGGATCGAGTGGTGTAAAGCACGCCGCCACTGGACTCTGGAGCAGCTGCATGCAAGCCTCACATCACCAAGTACAATGCCAAGCATCAGACCGAGTGGTGTAAAGCACGCCACCACTGGACTCTGGAGCAGCTGCATGCAAGCCTCACATCACCAAGTACAATGCCAAGCATCGGATCGAGTGGTGTAAAGCACGCCGCCACTGGACTCTGGAGCAGCTGCATGCAAGCCTCACATCACCAAGTACAATGCCAAGCATCGGATCGAGTGGTGTAAAGCACGCCGCCACTGGACTCTGGAGCAGAGGAAAGTATTCTGTGGAGTCGTCATTGTATGGCAATCTGATGGGCGAATCTGTGTATGCCAGATGCCAGTCGAATGGTACGAGGAGGGATGATGGTATGGGGCTGTTTTTCAGGGGTTCGATTAGGCCCCTTACTATTAAGCTCTGTAACTTATCTGTCAGTATACCTGTGTCTATGTCTGATGATAAAAGGTGCACTGATGAAGTTGTACCATGTTCCAGTAAATCACTCCTCTCCCCTAGGGCTAATGTTCCCAGCTCTCCCATGAATCCCTTATTTCTTTGTGTGTTTGTCCCAGAGTAAACTAACATTGCTAACACCCAATCTGAACTAGTGTTTCTCCCGTTGGTGTCAAGTTGACCTGGAATACACTGCTTCACTGTACCAAGCAGGCACCTTCAAGGCCAGTGAGGTTAATACAGTTCCTGACACGTAACCTTTGGTTTGTTGATTTGTACTTGTTCGTTTTTGTTTAATGTTCTTTTAGATTTGTTGCAAACCGGCCGGGATTTCTTTGCCTGTTCTTTCAGCACTGAATACCGGCCCATCCATCTTTCTTATTCTTTTTGTTTTGTTTTGTGTTTTTTTTTTTGTAGTTTTGCACATAACTTTATACTGATTATTCTGTCCTTAGCAACCTTTCCTTCTCTCCCATTCTGTAACAACCTCTCACTAATGAGTGAACTTACGACGGTGAAACCTCAGCACCATTATTTTACCTCCAAGGTTACAATCATGGTTCTGTCCCCAGGCTCATTTGAATTTTGCTGAGCTATTTCAACATAAAATAAGTAGAGAAAAAAAAAGATAAAACCGCTCCGGGCTACAAACAGGCAACTTATGTGATCAAAATGTCTCTTGTCTGTTGCAATTAAATGAAAAACAGTGGGGAACTCAGATGTCGTTTGTTCGAAAAATCCTAAATATTCTCATGACGCACTCCATCTTTCTATTTTTTAATTGCAAAGCAGCCGTTTTATTTTGTTTTTTTGTTTTTTAAATGTATTTCTCCTGATGCAATACAGATATTTGGAGGGTCGTGTACTAAAAAAAACCGCAAATATATTTCATGTGCAAAAATTTGGGGGCGTTTGCTCCTATTGCCATGTACTAAACATTTAACACTCAGATAGTACATACGAGCAAATTGAGAATAAAAACAGGCAGTTTTGCGAATATTTTTTCTACCTCTTTTGATAGGGCTCGCTAAAAGCTGGTGTCATTTTCACACGCAAATAAGAATTATTTTTCATAAAATAAACGCAAAGCTCTTTAGCGTGCGCAAATCTAATCGCAATTTATTAGCGCAACCGGAAAAATGCACGCTAAATAAAAATAAACGGAAGAGGCGCAAATAGAAACATAGAAACATAGAAACATAGAATGTGTCGGCAGATAAGAACCATTCAGTCCATCTAGTCTGCCCAATTTTTTTTTTTTTTTGAGTACTTTTATTAGTCCCCCTTTCCCGGTCTTATAGCTAGGATAGCCTTGTGTCTATCCCACGCATGCTTAAAATCCTTGACTGTATTAACCTCTACCACTTCTGCTGGCAGGCTATTCCATACATCCACTACCCTCTCAGTAAAGTAATACTTCCTGATATTACTTTTAAATCGTTGCCCCTCTAATTTAAGTCCATGTCGTCTTATTGTGGTAATTTTTTCTATTAAATATACTCTCTTCCTTTACTGTGTTGATTCCCTTTATGTATTTAAATGTTTCTATCATATCCCCCTGTTACGTCTTTCCTCCAAGCTATACATGTTAAGATGCTTTAACCTTTCCTGGTAAGTTTTATCCTTCAACCCATGAACCAGTTTAGTAGCCCTTCTCTGAACTCTCTCCAAAGTATCAATATCCTTCTGGAGATACAGTCTCCAGTACTGCGTACAATACTCCAAGTGAGGTCTCACCAGTGCTCTGTACAATGGCATGAGCACTTCCCTCTTCCTACTGCTAATACCTCTCCCTATGCAACCAAGCATTCTGCTAGCATTTCCTGCTGCTCTATTGCATTGCCTACCTACCTTAAATCAGGGGAAAACAAGCGCAAAATGTTACAAATATTGGCAAATTGCTCCTTACTCATGTTTTACCTGCTTTTTTCCCCACTGCATCTGTTTAGTACATGACCCCCTTAATTCCTAATGGACTGAAAAAAAGCCAGTCATGTGATGTGCGACTGGTATCTGCGTCTCTTGTGGGTCGCACTCCGAATAGCTATTGATTTATCTGCTATGATAAATTGGCCCATAGTTTCATTTTGGCAAGCATTGGTCCTTCGTTGGCCATTGGCAAAAACTTCTCCTTCCTTCAGTAGAGAAAAGTAATTGATTATCTCAAGTATTCAAACATGAATGACACATTCAAATGCTGAGTTTGTAAACTGAACAAGAAATCACATTGCATTTTAATGTAAATTTAAATAAAACAGGACCTGTTGTATAACTGGGGTTACAGAGCTGTGTCTGAGACACAAGACATTTTTAACGAATGAATACAAATAAAACACTGTATTGAGTCTTCTTTACTCGATAGAGCTCTATCAGGGGGCAGACATATTGTTTAGAATCTTTACTCAATAGAGCTCTATCAGGGGGCAGACATGTTGTTTAGAATATTTACTCCATATAGCTCTATCAGGGGGCAGACATGTTGTTTAGAATATTTACTCCATAGAGCTCTATCAGAGGGCAGACATGTTGTTTAGAATCCTTGTTCTGACCCAAGATTCTAAACAAGATTTTAGCCCCTTTATAGAGCTGTAGGGAGAAAAATGGCTCGATACGATACTTTATTTCTATTATTTAAGTAAAACATTTCTATTTAAAATGTCTGTTCTCAATGCAATCCGAACATAACTTCATTATTGTCTTTCAAGTTGCTCACAGGCTCGCACTGGCCTATTGGGGTTCTGGGAAAATTCCTGGTCCTGCTGGGGGATGTGGTTTCTTTAAGATTCACCCTGGTTTCTTTAAGATTCACGTGGTTTCTTTAAGATTTGCCCTGTCTGCCTGTTGAGAGATGTGGCCGTGTGGGAGAACTCCAATGGCCAATGTGATGTTGCCTTGGCAAGTCCTGGGTGCAATCTGGGTGCTGGCGTAAGTCAAGAGAGCTGGAGTAAGTCCTGTGCTTGCAATCTGCATGCTGGAGTAAGTCCTGGGTGCTGGGGTAAGTCCTGTGAGTGCATTCCGAGTGTTGGGGCAAATCTGGTGAGTGCAATCTGGGTATTGGGGTAAGTCATATAAATTCAATCTGGGTGCTGGAGTAAGTCCTGGGTGCCAACTGGGTTCTGGGGTAAATTCTGGGTGCTATGGTAAGTATTGGGTGCAATGTGGATGCAAAGGAAGGAGATAAAAAAAAGAAATGCAATTTTTCCATACAATTGTTTTTATATCTGTAAAATGTTCATATAAATTCAACGAGGAAATTGGAGATGCTGTCTTATTTTGTGTTTGTCGGTGACATCCATCCATGAACAGCATGATGATATGCTATGGGGCTAGATTAATGACACAATGCTATGGGGCTAGATTAATGACACAATGCTATGGATCTGGTATAATGACACAATGCTATGGATCTGATATAATGATGCAATGCTATGGGGCTGGTATAATGACACAGTGCTATGGGGCTGGTATAATGACACAATGTTATAGGGCTGGTATAATGACACAATGCTATGGGGCTGGTATAATGACACAGTGCTATGGGGCTGGTATAATGACACAATGCTATGGGGCTGGTATAATGATACAGTGCTATGGGACTGGTATAATGACACAATGCTATGGCGCTGGTATAATGACACAGTGCTATGGGGCTGGTATAATTACACAATGCTATGGGGCTGATATAATGACACAGTGCTATGGGGCTAGATTAATGACACAATGCTATGGGGCTAGATTAATGACACAATGCTATGGGGCTAGATTAATGACACAATGCTATGGATCTGGTATAATGACACAATGCTATGGGCCTGGTATAATGACACAGTGCTATGGGGCTGGTATAATGACACAATGCTATGGATCTGGTATAATGATGCAATGCTATGGGGCTGGTATAATGACACTGCTATGGATCTGGTATAAGGGCACAATGCTATGGGGCTGGTATAATGACACAATGCTATGGGGCTGGTTTAATGACACAGTGCTATGGGCCTGGTATAATGACACAATGCTATGGGGCTGGTATAATAAGTTTATGCTATGGGACTGGTATAATAAGTTTATGATATGGGGCTGGTATAACGACACAGTGCTATGGGGCTGGTATAATGACACAATCCTATGGAGCTGGTATAATAAGTTTATGCGATGGGATTGGTATAATAAGTTTATGCTATGGGGCTGGTATATTCAAAGTTCAGAGTACAATGAACAAATACTGATTGAAGTTTAAGTATTCATCAGCAGACATTACATTGACCACTTGATCTAAGGAAAAGTGAGGCCACTTCAGCATTGAGAATGAGTGAGGGGCGAGGGGGGGATCACAAATTGTATTGCATAAAAAGACATTGATTTCTTCTGTGTCTCGTCAAGAGGTCACATGATTAGATAACACTGTAATTCACTGCACCATAACCACCTCACCTTCAGTCTTAAGTGACAGAATAATAATAATAATAATAATAATAATAATAATAATAATGTGTTTAACTGGGAAAGGTTTATAGTATTTCATTTTCAAGTACGTCCTGGGGATTGTACAGTTGCCTAGTTTAACCCCTTAAGGACACATGACACAGTTATATATAGATATTATAGTTATATTTATTTATTTATTTATTTGTATTTATTTATTTATTTAGAAAGTGTTTTACCAGGAAGAATACATTGAGATTTCTCTCATTTTCAAGTATGTCCTGGGGACCCAGTACATATATATATATGTCACCAATACAAACAAGTTTGAATAAAATCATAATAAATTCTGCTTTACAAGGATAAGTCTGGAGTCAAACGTAAGACATACTTTATCTAGTTTATCTAAAAAAAAAAAACATATTTAGCTTTAGGACAGTGGGTCCGATCCAGTCCTCAGGATCCGCCAAACCCCCCCCCCCCCCCTCCCCCCTCCCCGAATTTGACATCAGACTGAAAGAACGTGGCTTTTGGTCAAGACGTCATTATTTGCATACAATGCATTTATCACCTTATATATATAGTAGACCATAATGAAATATTATGCCTGTGTTAAAAGCACAGATAATCCTATAATTTTGGTGACATTCATGATTCACCTGTAATCCTTACAGAACAATAATGTGGGGAAAATAAGGAAAGAGTTAAAAAAAAAGATTCTGTTACCTCTCAAGAAAAAATAAACGGGGAATTCATGAATATATTTACATGTATTGTGTTTCCTTACCGATTATCTGCAAACAGAAGTACGTTTCTATGATTAACTCAGTCAAACGATTATCATATTGTACCCCCCGGGGGTCTTACATTTACCAACAACATGATTGTCTTGGAATAAAGTTCAAAATGTCTATAAAAGCCGCATATTTTCAATACCTTATTACCAAATATTTCTGTGACATTCTGAGCAATAAAGGATAGAAAAGAAGGCTGAAAGCAAGAAAAAGAAAATAGAGATAAGGGGAAATTACTTTTTGGATATTGACCCAAGAGGGGTTAAATTTTATATTTTACACTTAAAAAAACACATCTATTAATGGCAGTCGCTAAATCAGGTTTAATTACAGAAATTTCCACGTATACAGAGTCGCAGGTATTTTAAATAGGGGCTAAACCAGGGTGGTTTAATCTGATTTATTTTTTATTTAAATTGGATTTTTTTATTTAATTCCAATTTATTTTAAGGAAATGTTTGTAGAGGAAAAATCTATTAAAAGATTATTTTCTATTTAATATACATTATAGTTCAAATATTATTCGATGTGAAAGAGAGCTTAGTTATGTAGCATGAGGCTGTATATTCCTGCAACAATTACATTTTTGGTATACAAATACAATTAATCCAAGTTATCCAAGCTGAGATGACATGCACTTTTTTCACAATAAAAATGGTAAAAAATAAACAAATTTTAGGAAAAATGCTTAATCCCATTATTGTTCTACAAATCTATGTTCAAACAAAGAACACATTACCTTCACATATCAACGATCACAAAAACCACTCTGATGGTGTTGCGGGTTAGCATAAGAGTTAGAGTTAGGGTTCGAGTTGGGGTAAGAAAGGTCACTGTTGTTGCCCTGCAACTTGCAAAAAATGACAAAAAATACTGTTTAGATGGGATCTTTTTTAATTTTTAAATGATTTAATGATTTGTGTGAATAATTTTTTAGGTCAAAGTTAGAAAAAGTGCGTTTTTTTTTATTTTTTCATCATATTTTATGAACATAATGGTATCTAATGAAAGACC